>CM023614.1:13044757-13122257 GCA_013358685.1 Antennarius maculatus | reverse complement strand
GCTATGAGTGACGAATCAAATTAGCCTGTAGCACCACTGACCGATGAGCGTCCTTTAATTGGAACCTCACTGGTGTGAAATCCAAACACCACCATTCTGGGTAGGTTTTTGTTTTACTACCAATAAATAAGGATTGAAATAACTTGAAATTTTGAGATCTATGGATGCAACAATCCACTCAATTTGGCGCAGTGGGTAGCGCTGTCACCTCACAACACGGCGGGTCCGGGTTCGAGTCCCGCTCTGTGCGGAGTTTGCATGCTCTGCCCGTGTCTACGTGGGTTCTCTCCGGGTTCTCCGGCTTCCTCCCACCTCCAAAAGCATGTGCTTCAGGTTGATTGGCTGGTCCCAAATTGCCCGTAGTGAGTGTGTGTGTGCGTGGCTGTCCGTCTTTGTGTGGCTCCGCGGTGCACTGGCATCGCGCCCGGAGTGTCCCCCGCCTCACACCCTATGTCAGCTGAGTTAGGCTCCAGCTCCCCGTGACCCACTACGGCGGATGAAGCAGTAGAAAATGAATGAATGAATCAATTCTTGTTGATGAATTTGTGTTAGCTTTTAATTAGCCTTATAAAATAAGATTCAACATAACTAAATGATCACTATTTATATGGGAATCAGACAAAATGTCAAGACCATTAAGATTTATGAAGACTACAGGTAAAATTTGATCAATATTAAAAGCATACAATACATTTTATTCAAGTGTTAGTACACCTATAGTGTATGTTTTAACACATTGTGGATAAATACCAAGGCTAGTTTTATTAGGGATACATGGTTTAGTGTATTATCTTTGCAGCAGAGTGTCGGCCAGCTCACTCAATATGTCCAGTGTCTGTGAAGCACTGTAGAAAGAGGATGGAATTCAATTTAAGGCTTTAAGGCGCTTATCAAACTTTAAAGGAGATGGCAGCAACATGTAGGTCGGATTATTCTTAAATCAGCAATTCGCTTTACTGCAGAATTGTTCAACCCACCCAACTAAATTTTCTTTGGGTGGCCCCAGAATTTTAAACTATGTCAACAATCAGAGTGAAACTAGAGGAAATAATGCAGCTCACATGTTAAGCATCTTTATTTTGATAGATTGTTGCAACAGTGAAAACATACAGATGTGTGTGTGAATGTTTTGTTCTGTTTTGTAGCATGTCAGCATATCTGTGAAGATTCAGAGTAAATTGAATGAGGATTTTCCTTTCAGCTTTGCCTAGAATCCAGCACGTCATGAATCTAATGACTTCTGCATGTGCTCTGTTGCCATTGATTATATTTTCTGATCTCCATCCAAAGTTCTAAATGGATTATAATTGCAAGAATATTTTGACATTTTTATTCCAAAGCTTAACTGGCTTCAAGTGGAGAGTGGCAGTGATGTTTAACAAATTCTCCATTGTAACCAGTAGCAGTATTGGTGATGAGACCACTGCGTTAACAATATGTTTGTAATATGTTGTCTTTTGCTGACTGCTCACCTTTTCTCCAGAGATTTTGGCCTCATTTTGGTTTCATAAGGAATTCACGGCCAAAGAGCAGGACTGAAAGTGAAGTGTGAGATTGTAGTAGTTGTGCGTGTTCACACTCAGCCGGGGCTCCACTGCATGCGCTGTGTGTTTGTGTGAATCTCCTGCCGACTGTGTATTTCTGGCTGTGGTATCCTTTGTGAATGAAAGTCATTAACGGGAAGCTGTCAGTGTAGGGAGTCTAGGACAAGAGGGGAGAGGAGGGAGGGAAAGGAGGGATGTGAAAAGCAATTGATAGGGGAAGAGGCACTGACATTTACGTTCAATTTTTCACGAAATGCTTCCAACCATTTTCAGTAGCTGCTGTTTTGTTTATGTGTGGATTCTCTTCTTCCGCCACAAAGGGAATGTTGCCTGTCGTAATCTGTTTCCTGCACCACTGGCTGTCTTTTGTTTTGGGCTTTCCTTCGTCCAGCAGTCTTTTAGTCATTTCTTTCCTCCTCCTCTCTTGTTCCGATGCTTTAATGTCAAAGTCAGACCTTACATTGGGATCATCTGCATGAATCAGTGTCAAAAAAGAAACAACTCTTGGAGTATAAAAAATTGGATTTTTTTTGGAAATCCCAGACTGATATGATTGTTGGTTGTTAGTTCTAATTCAATGGTCTTGAATTGTATTTTTAAACATGTCTATTAAAAATTGTTTCGAGTGATATGCCCCATTTCCACAATACACTAACAACTTTATTCCACTCAATTCAGTTTTGGTGTCAGGGATATTTCAAGTGGATATCTTCCTTTTGACCATAGTATTGCTACAGTCAATCATCATAGTAATGCAACTCCATATTGCAGTAACACAGAGTATCTGGGCCAAAAAAGTTATAGCCTCCAAAGTAGCCAGGCTGGTTGATTCATGCTGCGCAGGCTTATTCCTTGCATGCTGGGCATTGATGGCACAAGGATGTAGAAATTATTCTCACTGGCCAATCAGTGGTCTGCAATTTTTCACATAGGTGTTAAGCAACAACAGAGATTGTTCTAAAGAAGTAGAAGAAGGTACTGGTGACTCATCATGTAATCGAAAAAAAACAACAACTAGATGTCACCTAAGTGACAAAAATTTTAATGTTCTGAAATTGTAGGACCAAAATTTCATGCAGCAATCCACAACAGTAAAGCAGGGAATGTGAATATGATGTAGAAAACACACCGTCATAACATGTTATTTGACAGAAGTGCATTTTTTGCCCCTAACTTTTTATCGTTTTTAGTTTTTCAAGCACCAACATGGCAACAGCTACCGCAACACACAATTTCAAGATGTGAAGCACCGTGCATGAATAAAAAGTGGTGGCAGATATCAGTATTTTAATTGTGTTTAAAAGGAGACTAAATTTCACATGACAAATATTAATATTCTAATGCAAACAATGCTCTGTTGAAACTCAACAAATATAAAAGGACAGGAACATGGAGACATGAGCGAGCATTATCAGTCCTTCTATCGTTCTCATCCCCCTCCTGTCATTTCTCATAGACTACATTTTACCTCCATGCTTCTGTCTTTCTGTCATCATGTATCTCTGGAGCAGTGAATGACCCTGTACTTCTTCTCTGTCTTCCCCTCCCCTCTCCCTCTGTCCTCACGCCTGGCTCCTCCTCTCTGCTGTTCTCTGCCTGCCATGTTTCACTCTGCATCCCCAATGAGCCACTTGCTCCCTCCTGCATAATGTATGAGCATCCATTTGTTGGCAAGGGAGCTGGCACAATAGTTTAACAAAGTTCAGGTACCTTATCTTGAAAGCATGTGGAAAATAGGATTTGATTTATTATTTGCCGAGCTGAATTCCTAATAACTGGTCTGTAATGCATTGTGAGATACATTTAATGCAGATGGAGAGAAGTTTTATTATATAGTCTACACCTGCTGAGAGAAGAAACGTAGGGAAATGTCCCTCATTACCATCACATTGTCAGTTCAAATGCATTGTTTTCTTCTGTCAAAACAAAGCTGTCATCTCACTCGCTTGTATTTTTAATCCACACATGAATTTCAAATGCTTTCAGAAAAAAAAAAAGGGACACGCTTGCGAAACAAAAGACCAGCTGCATTGTCTCCAGACTGAACTCTGAATGCTTACTGATTAAGGTAAATTAATTTTTGCACACTTGCCTTGATAGTGGAATTATGTGAGTCTCATCTAAAGTGTGATTAGTTGTATCATGGAAAAGTGTCTTATTTTATATTTGCAACGCAGTGTCTGTTTGCATGTTACGTGCAGGATTTGGAACTTCCGCTGCTCAGGATAAGGACATCTAAATCCCTCTGACAAATTGAACAGTTTTTTTTTTTTTATTTCTTAAAATTCCTTGATTAGTTTGCGGCTCTTTTACTAAATCCATTGTATTTCCATTTTTTCTTATGTTACAATCACCAGTTTATTTTTCATAAGCTTTAATTCAAATAAGGCTTAGCTGCAGTGAACATACCCACATTTGGATGCAGCCCTGGGATCTTTTGTGTTTGTGTTTCAGAAAGGGTCAACTTTTTTGTAAGCCTGTAACTGCCTTGTTTTCTCGTTACATCAGAGTATCTTATTGAGGACGGAAGTGAATATGAGGGATGCAGCTGGAGCAGAAGCAGTGAAACACATAATATTACCACCCAAATTGAAATCTGGTAACACCAGCAGGCACAGTTGAAGGTATGGTGCACAAATGTGTAACTACAATGAATAATGAACAGTCTGTGGTGGTGCTCATGAAAATATTCTTGAGGTAGACAACCAGGCTGTCCAGCTCCCCACAGACAGAATTACAGTCAGTATCCATATAAATTAAATTTTGTACAATAATAGTCATAATTTAATCTGATAACGGTTATTGCACCTCATTCACCTTGTGTCAAACTTAGCTGCTCTCTGCAGTGAGAAGAGGAAATATTTCAGAATAATTTAGAGCAAAACCATTTTCAATACTGAGTTTATTGGTTTGAAAGTCATAGATCAAACCTATTGTTTAACATAGAATTGATTTGAAAAGCTCCAGATGTAATTCTGTCCATATTATCTTATCTCTGGATTGCTGAGCTAGACAGTTCAAGCCAGTTCTGGCTGCTCTTCTGGTCTCAGCAAGTCTATTATTGGTGAATCTATGTTGTACAAGGAAGTAATGAGGCAATTTATACTGAGGTATAATGTCATGTTATGCAAGCTTTGGTGTTGGGGAGTTGGTGTATTACATGAGCATAATTTTGATGTTATCGTGTGGAGAAAACCGGTCATCAGGTCTGCTGAAGTTTTGTTGAGTCTTGATAAGTTTGAATTGATTCACATACAGTCAGCTTGGAATTAAACCTCAGCACAGCTTTAAAACAACCGACAGTTTGTTTAAGATTCCTGTGAAGACTTGCATTGTTCACTTGGTTATTTTCTTTAATCAATAAAATGTAGGAAATTTTACTATCCGCATTAATCACTCAAGTCATAGCATCCTCCTCTCCTCTCCTCTCCTCTCCTCTCCTCTCCTCTCCTCTCCTCTCCTCTCCTCTCCTCTCCTCTCCTCTCCTCTCCTCTCCTCTCCTCTCCTCTCCTCTCCTCTCTTTCCGGTTTCCGGTGAGCGTGAGTGGTGGATCGAGTGGCGGATTGAGTGGCGCGAGTGTTTGAATGTTTTTTCTGTTCTTGTGGTTGGACTAATTGCACCTCTGTCTTTTTTTCTTTTTATTCTGTACTATGTACATGGTCAGGTAAGTGCTTATCTTTTTTTTTTGGTGTGTGAATCGTTATTTGTGTATTTGCTGGTGTTGTGAGGACTCTCAGGGCGCAATGGCGCCCGCCGAGCCGCCACCTCCGTCACTCCAGCAGGGAGTACGGATCGTCCCTCCGGATAACACCGTGTCGGTGGAGGACGTTATATTGGCGGTGGGAGACCAGGTGGGTCATGAGAATGTTTTGTATGCTTCCAGGATGAACAAGGGCGTCGTTGTCTTCCTGAAGGAAGTCAACGATGTCTACCAGCTGATAGAGCATGGTGTGTTCATAAATCAGCTGTTTGTTCAGGTGTCCCCACTGTCCGCACCATCCACGCGGATCACGGTGTCAGGTGTTCCGCCGTTCATTTCAAATGATTTGTTAGAAAATGGGCTCCGTCGGTTCGGTAAATTTGCAAGTGGGTTTACAGAGATAAAATTGGGTTGCAAAAACCCTAAAGTGAAGCACGTTAAGTCCCTGCGCCGGCAGGTGTTCATGTTTCTGGACACACCCGACCAGTCTCTTGAAGTGTCCTTTACGGTGAAACACGGTTTTATGTCCTTTATGGTGTATGCTAATTCGGGGCAGATGAAATGTTTTGAATGTGGTGATGTGGGACATAAACGTGCACTGTGTCCGCGCAGGCGGCGGGCGTCCGCTTCCGCGTTACCCGCGGAGGGCGGCGCCGCCTCTGCAGCGGTGGTGGCGGATGATGCTGTGGGGGCGGAGGGCTTCGCGTCCGCGGATGAGGGAGCGGCCGAAGCCGCTCCAGGTGTCGGTCGGCACGTGTCCTCCGATGCTGTGCGAAGTAACGAGGTAGCGGCCGAAGCCGCTCCCGTTGCTGATGCGCTCTTCTCCGAGGTTGCGGCCGGTCGTGTTAAGGCGGCGGCGAAAGTCGCTCCAGATGTTTGTGCGCCTGTGTCTTCTGATGCAGCGGTTTGTAATGAAACAGAAAAATGTATTAATGTAGTTGAAAATGGAACCAATGTAGTTGAAGCGATGACGGTACGCGATGCCGCGGATACCGAAAGTGTTTCCGTAACTGTGCCAAGTAAGAAATCAAGGAAGAGATTAAATAAGAGATCCTTGGAGGGTCGGAACCAGGCTGAGAACCAGGCTGATGAGAAGCGGGTCTCCGGGGCTGTGGAGACCAGCAGAAGCAGCAGCAGCAGCTCCCTGATTGAGGTGACTGAGGCTTCTTCTCAGATGGATGATGTTGCTGCTGCTGCTTCAAATGATGTCAATAATAATAATGATAATAGGAATGAAGGACAGATTGCGTCTCAGGGTCAGGATTCGGTTGAGAATGACATGGACTACGACTCTGAGTCAGATACGTTTTCTGTGAGTGAGACTTCTAGCAAACATACAGATCTGTACTCTTTAGAGGACATTGTTCATTTTCTCGATGAAACTTACAAAAGATCGACAGACATCAGCGATTACTTCGATGATGCTGATAAATTCATTCGTTCAGTTAATGTTCTAAAAAGGAGGGTTGGTTTCGACCAGTTGGATGAACGAAAGCGATTTCGTTTAAAGAAACATATCACAACTCTGCGAAAGGAAAAATCAGGTAAAATAGTTAAGAAAGTAAGAAATTCTAAATGACCATGTACAACACGGTGTTTCTTGCTGAACTTTTTTTCATTGAATGTTGCTTTTTGTCTGTTTATCTTTCTTACCTTTCGTATGGATAAATTTCAAATCGGTTCTTTGAACATCAACGGTGGGAGAGATAAGAAGAAGAGAGCTTTGGTGTCTGAAGTCATAACTCAGAAGGGAGTAGACGTGATGTTTCTTCAGGAGACTCATACCACTCCTGCTGACGAAACAGATTGGACTTTATGGTGGGAGGGGTCCCTCGTCCTCAGCCACGGTAGTAATTTTAGTGCAGGTGTGGCTGTTCTTTTTAGATCAAAGGACAATATAAAGGTTTTATCCTCTTCTGAGGTGGTGAAGGGTCGGCTCCTCATGGTTAGAGCAGAAATTAGTAATTGTGAGTTTTACTTTCTGAACATTTACGCTCCAAACCAAGGAACCAATAGGATAGCCTTTTTTAACATTCTGGAAGAGGAACTGAAGAAGCTCCATCAAGGACAGATAATTTTAGGGGGGGATTTTAACTGCACTTTGGATTTTACGCTGGATAGAAATGGTGAAGAGCCTCATCAACTATCCTCGCAGAACCTGAAGAGCATCATCAGCCAGGCAGATCTAGTGGATACGTGGAGGGTTAAGCACCCGACATCCAAACAGTACACGTGGTTAAAAGTCATAAATAACAGGATATGTGCAGCTAGACTAGATCGACTGTACGTTTCACAGTGTCTCACCTCCTCACTAGCTGACAGTAAAGTAACCCCTGTTGGCTTCACAGACCACCATTTTGTTTGTACAGATTTGATCCTTTCACCAGGTGGGAGGGTTAATTCCTACTGGTGTTTTAACAACAAACTCCTGCAGGATAGGAGTTTCTGTAGGGTTTTTCGGGTTTTCTGGCAGAGATGGAGGGAGAGAAAGGTCAATTTCAATTCGATGAAGTTATGGTGGGAGGTTGGAAAGACACAGATCCGGGTGTTCTGCCAACAGTACACAGCTTTATCGACTTTTAAACTAAAGACAATTGTAAAAGAGCTTGAAGCGGACATTAATTTTCTAGAAAAGGGATTACTTCAAGACTCAAGCCCGAACACAGGTCGTCTGCTGCAGGAAAAGAGGCAAGAGCTCAGCACGTTCCTCCAAGAAAGAGTGAAGGGGGCGCTGGTCCGGTCCCGTTTCCTTCAACTGAAGGATATGGATGCTCCCAGCTCTTTCTTCTTCAACCTGGAGAGATCAGTAGCGCAGAGGAAGAGAATGACCTGCCTGCAGCTTCCAGGAGGTGTTCTAACTACTGATCCAGCAGAGATGAGGCGGCACGCAATGGACTTTTATGCAGACCTCTTCGGGGCAGAAGTTTGTAGCATCGAGAGTCGTGAGGAGCTCTTGGAGGGTCTTCCTCAACTCAGTCCAGAAGAGAAAGCTGTTCTGGATCTAGAGTTGTCTCTGGAGGAGCTGACTGCAGCGGTTAATCAAATGGCGCAAGGAAGGGCGCCAGGAATTGATGGCCTCTCAACTGACTTCTATAAACATTTTTGGAATATCCTTGGGCCGGATCTGCACGGGGTCGTCCTTGAATGTTTTAGAACTGGGTCTCTTCCCGTGTCCTGCCAGAGAGCAGTGCTCTCTCTGCTGCCGAAGAAGGGGGACCTGACTCTAATTAAGAACTGGAGACCGGTTGCTCCTTTGTGCACGGATTACAAGGTGCTCTCCAGAGCGCTGTCCAATCGGCTAAAAGATGTTTTAGCTTTAATGGTGGACCGTGACCAGACTTACTGTGTCCCTGACAGAAGCATCATGGACAATATTTTCCTCATGAGAGACATTTTTGAGTTGTGTCGGGAATATGGTGTTAATGTTGGTATTGTGTCACTAGATCAAGAAAAAGCTTTTGACAGGGTAGATCATTCATATTTGTTTGCTGCACTTAAAGCTTTTGGTTTTGGTGACGGGTTTATGTCTTGGGTTAGTTTATTGTATAATGGTGCACAGTGTATGTTGAAGATGGGGGCAGGGCTGAGTCGGCCGATTCCTGTGCAGCGAGGGATCAGGCAGGGCTGTCCTATTTCAGGACAACTCTACAGTCTTGCCATAGAGCCCTTGCTGTGCAGATTGCGAGGGCGGCTCAGTGGTTTTTCGATACCTGGATCCCTTGGTTTCGAGCGTCCTCCTGTTTTGTCCGCTTATGCAGATGATGTCTGTGTTTTTGTGTCAACACGGGGGGATGTTCGGAATTTGAGGGATACTCTGTCCTTATATGAAAGTGCCTCATCTGCACGGGTGAATTGGGGAAAGAGCGAGGCTTTGTTGATAGGGCAGTGGAGGGATCAAGTGGTACCTACATTGCCTGGAGGGCTTAAGTGGGGGAATGAGGGGTTGAAAGTTTTGGGTGTTTTTTTGGGCACTGAGGGCTTCCAGAGGAGGAACTGGGAGGGAGTGAAGGAGAAAGTGTGCGCCAAGTTATCTAGATGGAAATGGTTGCTACCCCAGCTGTCATATAGGGGAAGAGTTCTGGTTGCTAATAACTTGGTTGCCTCGACTCTGTGGCACAAGCTGGTTCCATTGACTCCACCGTCTAGTCTATTGGACGAGATCCAAAGGAATATTGTGGACTTCTTCTGGTCTGGCCGGCATTGGCTCAAAGCACCAGTGCTCTACCTGCCAGTTAGTGAAGGAGGCCAAGGACTGGTGGACGTCAAATCTAAACTTGCCTCATTCCGACTGCAGACGGCTCAAAGATTCCTTTACGGCTGTGGCCCTAGCTGGCTGGATTCTGCTCGTCTGCTGCTGAGGAGAGCGGGGAGGTTGGCCTATGACAAACAGCTGTTCCTGCTTCGTTCGGAGGAGTTAGACCTTTCTTTGTTGTCTTCCTTTTACGCAACTGTTATGCAAGCCTGGAGGATGTTTAACATAGCCCGCACTAAGTCTGAAACACCAGGACTGTGGCTATTTGATGAACCTCTATTTTTTAATGATTTTTTAAAAACGGACACTTTGCAATCGGTTAGCTTGAGGGCTAAGCTGAGGGGAGCTGGCTGCACTAAACTGGGGCATCTGATGGGGACGACAGTCGATGCCCTAAGGGAGAAGTGTGGCATCAACTCCATCAGACTGGTTGAGAAAGTGATGGATGAAGTCTGTGCTGCCCTGACCCCTTCATTAAGAAGATTTGCAAGGGATCGGGACCTCTGTAATCAGTGGAGCGAGGAAGGCATTTACGTCTTTCCTTCGGTGACGATAACCCCAGTCGTTGGGGAGTGGAGGGAAGGAGGAGGCCAACTCCTGACCATAATGACACCCATACTTGGCGTTTTTAAAGAGGCAAAGAAAAAGGACCTCTACGAGATGTGTGTAAAGATTTCACACATTAGGACGTTGGGAGGTGTTGGGGAGTCGAGGTGGGCCCGGTTTTTTGGCCCAGATTCTTCCCCGAAGGGCAGTTGGCGGAGCCTGTACAAGTTGCCTGTTGAGAAACGGGCAGCAGACCTCCAGTGGAGGGTTGTACACGGGGCTATAGCCACGAACAGATACAGGGCGCACCTTGATCCTGAGCTGGGGGAGGGGTGTATATTTTGTGGAAAGTGCGAAACCTTGGAGCATTTGTTTGTTCAGTGTGCCCGGCTGGTGGCACTGTTTGATTTATTAAAAAGGTGGTTTCGGGGTTTTGGAAAAGATTTTAGTTTTGACCTGTTTATCTTTGGACCTAAATATTCAGCGGTAAGTAAGTCTGTTATTGTGTTGCTTAATTTTTTGTCTGCAACTGCCAAACTGGCAATTTGGACTACACGCAGGAACCGGACTCGGGGTGCTGGTAGCACAGAAGTTGTGCCTGTGATGGAGGGACTTGTAAAAACCAGACTAAGGGTTGAACACTCCTATTACAAAATGACGGACAACATGATGGTTTTTAACCAAATATGGGGTGTTGGGGGGGTTTTATGTTCTGTAGGTGACGAAAACTCTTTGGTTATTAATTTTTGATTAATCGCATGATTTTTATTGTTTTCTGATCGTTTTGTTTTGTTTTGCAGTGGTGAGTTATGATGATTAGTTAAATGTAAATAAATGTTTCTTTGAAACCGAAAACCTCTCCTCTCCTCTCCTCTCCTCTCCTCTCCTCTCCTCTCCTCTCCTCTCCTGTCTCTTGTCAGTCTTTCTTCAAAGGGAAACAGAAAAGCATTCATTGACATGCAGAACACTCAAATTTTATCCTCGAGAGGAATGAAAGTTGTTTTCTTTCTCCTGAGCCTGTTGTTTGTCTCTTCTAAAAGAGGCTTTCCTTGTCCCATGTATTCCTTCCCTTGCATTTCTCTCTTCTCCTTCTAAAATCCCAATTTCTACCCTGTTTGCACACTGCCAGATTTACCAAATGCATTAAATCCTTTTTGTGAGGGACATTGAATGCGTGCTGCTTCTTTCCTTGTGTGTGTGTGTGTGTGTGTGTGTGTGAGTGTGTGTGTGTGTGTGTGTGCGTCTGCGTCTGCGTCTGCGTCTGCATGTGAGTGTGTGTGTGTGTGTGTATCCCGACCAATCTATTTAGTAAATGTTAAACCTGGTGACATTTTTTAAATTTTCCCAATTTAGAAACCCCTGCATATGTGTTTGTGGCAGTGCGTGAGTGTGTGTGGTCTGTGTCAGCTCATTTTCATGTTGATGAATTAAAGCTTGCCATCTTTTTATGATTTATTCTCCCTTTTACCGTAAGACAACATCCTCTCTAAGGCAGACAGTCATAGGGCCCTGCTGTCGCTCTATATAAAAACCAGAGCATGTATTTGTGTGTATGTGAACATTTCTTTTAGTTACACTATTTTTATTTTCTGTGATGGAAACATCTACATTGCTGTTATTATTTTCAAAGCTCACTGCTGTGGGGTTTGTGTTGCAAGTTTCCCTCCTAAGCATTTGGAGTAAAGGGTTCTGCTGAGCTTTCACCTTCTTTTTCAGCACCGTTCTGCCTCACAACGAAAACATTCACACCTGGAAGATTCCCACTTCATCCAAATGAGCCAGTCGACTTATGTTAAATCTATGCTTGCTCCCAGGCTCTGTGTGTGTGCATGTGTGTGAATGTATCCTGATTGGCTGAGGGGGTGGGGAAGGGTGCGGTTTAGAGAAAGAGCTTAGTCAAGAGAACCCCTGAAGTCACCTTCACTTTCTCGCACATGTACATATAAACTCTCTTACAGTATTTCTGTCAATTAAGTGAAGATTTAGATGAAAACCTGTCATTCATTCACATCTCAGCTCTGCTCCATCCTTTTTTTTTCTCAACTTAAGCTTACTCTGTACTTTCTCTTCATACTCTTATCACCTCCTCTCACTCCCGGCTCGTTCTTCTCTCGTTTTATTCCTGACTTACCCCTGATGGAACTGTGCCCTTCAAAATAAATGATCTTTCTCTTGTGCTTTCTGCTCCTTTCATTATTTTTCCTTTGCCATCTTGTCTTCTTCTGCATGTATTTGTCACTACAGTCTGTTTATTTCAAAAGAGAAAATGCTGATTCATATATATGCAATGAAGAATAGTGGTTGTTTTTATGAAGTTAGACAAGCATCAACCCTAATGAGGAGCCCAGAAATGACATTTTGCTGCATGATGACTTTCGTACCCATGATGACCATTAGTGTTTATACAGAAAAGAGTGGTAGAAATGTACACACACACACACACACACACACACACACACACACACACACACACACACACACACGCATGCGCGCACATGACATCCACCCTGAGACTCATGGAAAGATCAGTCAGTAATTGTACAGGTACCAGTAACCCTGATTGGGGCCTTGGTATAGTCAATAAGAGTATGAAAAGACAGGGATGCAGTCACACACTTTCAGAAGCAGCGTGGACAACAATCCAGTCACAGACTAGATAAAGGTCAAACCTATGGGACCAGAATGAATACGATTTCAGAGTGTCTATGTGTCCATTTGTTTCTGTGGAAGGGCGGAAATAAAGACAGAAGAGAGCAAAAGAGTGGCCACATCATGAGAGAGATGATGGGAGAACAGAGGAACATGAGAAGATTTAATGTGAAGCCCATCAACACTGTGGGTGGAACAGATGGACAGATGGAGGATGAAAGACGTGAAATCTATCATTTATACACGTGTGTCTGTGTGCACTGTATATTAGTGTTTGTGTGTGTGTGTGTGTGTGTGTGTGTGTGTGTGTGTGTGTGTGTGTGTGTGTGTGTGTGTGTGTGTGTGTGTGTGTGTGTGTGTGTGTGTGTGTAGTCTGGTAAGCTTTGCCATGGCAAACTCCTCTCTCGGTGGGGACTGTCTTCCTGTCCATCTATCCAGAGCTGATATGAAGCTCTCCTGCTAAGCTTCTGATTCTTTTGAAGAGATGTTGTTAAACTGGCTGCTTTTGGGTAAAGGTTTACCAGAGCAGAGAACCTGGATTCAGAGCAATAGAAAAAACTGGTACTTCTATAGATCTCTTTCTTCGAGCACTGTTTTTTTTAAAAGCACATATTTTATCCACATATGTTAAATGACTGTTTCTGTCCTCACAGCTATGCTAGTGGTAATCCAGTGTAGGTCTGTTAATTGATCATCTTCATCTGTTTAACTCTTTCAACATCTGTTCCTTTTTTAGGGGTCACCAGAGCAGTTATCCCATGACTTTAATGATCTCTGGATATTTAGGAATGTGTTTTTTAAATAAGTTAATATCCTTTACATTAATTTCCTCACACTGATATGTATTATGTTTTCATGTGGTCGGCATGGTGACACAGTGGGCAGCGCCAGCTTCATCCCACCTCCAAAAACATGCACTTTAGGTGAATTGTCCGTAGATGTGAGTGCTTGTCTGTCTCCATGTGGTTCTGCGGTGCACTGGCGTCTGCACCTAGAGTGTTCCCTACCTTGGCTGGGATTGGCTCCAGCAACCTGTGACCGCAGGAGAAGCGCGTATTGAAAATGAATGAATGAATGTTTTGATGTTGAATGATTATTTTAAGACAATGATATGCTGTCTTCTAACCTTCTGATGACACTCAGAGCCAGATTCTACATCTGTCAGCATGCTTTGCATGCAGGGTTCAGGTGTCAAACATTTTGTTACACCTCATTTGTACAGGACAGCATACATAATACATACATAAAAGCCCCAATATGAAAATGGGGGATTTATGAATTATATAGCAGCAAGCCAGGGGTCAAGCCAGTGGTTAAAGCACTTTGAAAGGTCTTACCTACAGGTATGACAACACAAACTATCCACAGACTGTGTGTTTAAATAGATTTATGAAGTTTAATCAATGGGACATGGACGTGGCACAGATATAGAGAGTTATTATGGTGTTCCATTTGTTTGCCATCAAAATAACTGCTTTTGTATGATGAAACATGTTGCTGCCACACTCTGGGGACCAGCATTTTCCTCTTTTTACCATCGTGTAATGAGGTTATATCTCCTGATTTATAAAGCGGCTTCACGCTTTGATCGATAGTGTGTGTCTGCCTCTGCTCGTTCCTGAACGTTCTTGCTGAGATGATGGATGCAATCATTGCTTTGCTCATCGTGATAGCTGATGCAGATGATCATGCAAACAGTGATGCTTGGCTACGTTTTGTGTTTCTTGAGAAGTTTAATCAATTATGTAATGCAGAGATTCTGTTCACAAGCAGGCAGTCTTGCTCAAATCACATTTGAGAGCAACCCTGAGTGTCACAGTGTGAAATAAATCATCGGCAGTCTGATTCTCTTTTTCACACCTTCCCGGTCCTGCTTTCGATCAGTGTCAGCATCGCTGTTTTCCCTCCCTCTCTGTTTTTCATGCTGATGTTTATTTTCCTCTGAAACAATGTCAAATTGAACTGGTCATTATCTCATTTTTTTCCCCCAAGGGCAGGATACAGTTACTGTTTGTGTGTGAGAGCATGTGTGTGTTGTTTGAGGGATGTCTTGTCTGCTTCAATAATTCAGGATGTTTCTGCTACTGCAGCTTGTGATGCTCCTGGGAGGGGGGAAGGGGGAAGGATGAAGGAGGAGAGTAGGTAGAAACTGTCTCTTAGATGTGGCAGACCTGTTCCTTGTAGCTTTTAGTGACTTTTTTTACTTCTTACATCTTATTGAGGTTCTCTCTGACTAAGTAACTCCCTGCTGCAAGCCTGAGACAAACTCCATGGAATTGTAAGCAATAGCAACGAGCTGTTCAGCCTCAAGGGGTTTAGTGAATACTGCATGTAAAGTCAAGGTCTTTCTGTACTGTATGTGTTTGTGGACAGTTAGCCCTCTGAGTAATGTAGTTTTATTCGTGTCAGTTTCTCCCAAAATCTGAAAAAATACCAATTCTCTCCCTTGGCCCTAGCTCTCCATTTTGTGTCTTCTGCTTTAGGGTAATGTGCCCCGTTCTTTAGGGGTTGGCATGATAGTGGTCATCTAGCTCTCTAGATGGCTTTCCAAAAGGATCGTTTTCAGATGCAGACTCAAAATATAGGAGTCGAAGTTGGTGGTAGAAAATCCCTGAAAACTTTGTAGAGGCAGCATAAATAAAAGATAGCCAGCACACCAGTAATCCATCCATTTTCTTGAAGGTAAGATGATCGCAATCATATCCTCTGCAGCTGCTTTTCCACTTTGATGGTCATGGGTCTGCTAGAGCCTATCCCATCTGGCTATGGGCGGAAGAGCAGTGTACACCCTGGACAAGTTGTCAGTTCATCTCAGGGCCTCACAGAAAGACAGACACCACCTCACGCTCACACCTACGGACAATTCAGAGCAGGGGTATCAAACTAATTTTGGTCTTGGGCGGCATATAACATAAGCTCATCTCAGGAGGGACAGTAAATTACAGAGGAATAAAGCTGATGAGCCATACAATGAAGTTATGGGAAAGAGTAGTGGAAGCTACACTAAGGGCAGGAGGGACAGTAAATAAACTCACGGTCAAATTACATAGAAATATCAATAAGTCTTTGGAAAAAATTTGGAACTGGCCTGGATCCCCTAGTGGGCCATGGGCCTTCTGTTTGACACCCTAAATTATTCATTCATTCATTTTCTCTAACCGCTTCATCCGCTTGCGCGGGTCGCTGGGAGCTGGAGCCTATCCCAGCTGACTAAGGGCGTGAGGCGAGGGAAACAGATAAACAAGCACGCACACACTCACACCTATGGGCAATTTGGAACTGCCAATTCACCTGAAGCGCATGTTTTTGGAGGTGGGGGGCAGTCAGAGAAACCGGAGAGAATCCACGCAGACACAAGGAGAACATGCAAACTTCATACAGAAAGGACTTGAACCAGGAACCTTATTGCTGTGAGACAAAGATGGTTGCAGCAGCACCCTTGTATAGTCCTACTTCCATTTCATGTTTAGAAGGGAAGCCTTTGCAAAACAGTCATCTTGTCCAGTTTCCAGCAGAAAAGAAATATGCTGCCAAACGCCTGTGGGAGTGCGACCTGGCTGCTGTATTCATTTGCCAATGTACAAATGTCTGTGGTAAGCAATTCAACCATAACGTCCATTACCACCTGATGAAGTAACTAGTGGTGTCCCATTTCCTCCATTCACAAAGTTTCAACCACAACCCCTCATAACTCTGTTTTAAAGGGCAAGTCAGAAGTAAGGAGTGGGGTTCAAAAGACGATTTGGGATTGGGCTTTACTGGATAAAAACAGAAGCTGAAGCTGCTGCAGCAGTGGATACAGACTTCTTACGGCCTGCTGGCCTACTGTTAGCACTACTATGTTTGGTCGTTGCTGTATGTCATTGTGTTAAGCGTCAGAAATCAAAAGCTCAATTGGTTAAAACAGCATTGGTCAAACGGTTAGATTTAAACCCTTCAGGTAGACTGCAGGTGGATGACTGTTAATCTTGTGGAGGGTGGAGGCATTGGAATTAGTTTCGGCCCGGCAGAGCCAACTGTACATCTCTAGGCAGATGCAGTAATGCTGTCAGAGGAACAGCTGGTTGGATGTCCTCTTCCAGGTTGACTTTCAAATACAGAGAAGTGCAAGTAACCAGATTTAAGCCAGATGGGGTCCCCTGTATCCAGTATAAACATTCCTATTTTGAACACATAGACAAAGGCATACGGACTGTTATGTGTTATTACTTTGGCCGACCATTTAGTCTGTTATAAAACATGCCTTTGTAGAGGCCAGAACACAAGCAGAATTTAAGTTTTAGAGTACTGAATGGAATATAGGTGATGCTGCTGTTAACGTAATGATTACTTTACCCTCTTTTTAAAGACAGTTGAATAGTTTGATGTCACTTCTGCTCTTAGCCTGCAGGGGGAGTGATGGGTCATTATTACATTTACTTGAGAGCTAATGTTTTTTGTTTTTTTTTTACTTCTCTCTTACTCTGTTCATGGGTGAAACACCTTCACATTCATCATCCAGCAGTTCACACAGACACCGCCCACTCATCAGGAGCAATAATTATTCACAGACTAGGACAGTAGCTACTGAGGGTAATTGGGGTTCAGTTCAGCTCAACAACAGTCTGACATGTGGACCGTACAGACTGGGGATCGATCCACAGACCTAAGATAAGTCGATGACAGCTCCTCCACAGAGGAATACATCCTTAGAAATTCAATTGAGTTACGAGCTGTCATGGATCAAATTAAACTATTGTATTTAGATGATTTCAACACACTCTAATAACTATAAGATATAGTAAAAAAAAAAAAAAACTTCTCCATATCTGCACACTGTTATGTACTTGGAGATATTTCTGGTGGAGCAGCATATCAGACTGCTAATCCTAGTTATTCAACATGAGTGACCAACAAGAAAGATTTGACCCTCTCCTTTGACTGACTTTTAGGTCAAAGTTATGATACCAATGTTTGGCAGAACATTCAAGTGTGACATCACACTACTTTCCACTGTCCCAGACATTGGTTCATCGCAAGAAACCATGGTTAGACATCATGACTTAGAAAGGATCACCCTTCCCAATCATAATGTTTTTTTGTCAGTGATACTGAATCAAATGCCATTGAAAAAAGCATAACTCATAAGCCTTTTAATATTTAATTTAATTTAATTTTTTAATTTAATACACTGTTATAATCCCCGAAGGGAAATTAAGAACGCACACTCTAGTTTTTGTTGGTCAATCAAATCACACACATGCATATTAGTATGTACAGGCCCCTGTAATACACACAACCACACACAAGGGGGGCCTGTAGGCATGCAAGGGAGGTAGAGTGGCAGGCAGCTCCTTCTTGGTGCGCCTCAAATGAGCAATTTGAAAGGGCACGGCACCTTGCTCAAGGGTGCCTCGGCAGTGCTCCGGAGGTGAGCTGACACCGCCCCTGTAAATGTATGTTTCCTGTAAATGATTCAAAAAATACTTGCAAGTTAGTACATAGATTCTTCATTCATTCATTTTCTGCCGCTGAATCCGCTGTAGTGGGTCACTGAGAGCTGGAGCCTATCTCAGCTGGCATAGGGCGGGAGACGGGGGACACTCTGGGCACAACGCCAGTGCACCGCGGAGCCACACACAAAGACATACAACCACGCACACACACACTCACTCCTACGGGCAATTTGGGATTGGCCAATTAACCTGAAGCGCATGCTTTTGGAGGTGGGAGGAAGCCGGAGAACCCGGAGAGAACCCACGCAGACACTTGGAGAGCATGCAAACTCCGCACAGAGCGGGACTCGAACCTGGACCCACCAAGTTGTGAGGCGACAGCACCACCCACTGTGCCACTGTGCCGCCTACATAGATTATATTATCATAAAATTATATATAATCATTAATATAGCCCTTCAGGTAAGAAAATGAATTCTGGACAATTGATGTGTCTTAATTGTGTTACAATTATTAGAATGCAGAATAACATGTACAACAATTTTCCAAATAAAATCTACACTAAAGCTTGGAGTGTGAGGAAAAATAAGCTCAGTGTCATCAATTTTAGCCACAACCCCACAGGCTATGTCATCTGAAGCTGCTTATTTAACATCTACCTGACTGGACTCAAACCCCCTCATATTCTGGACTCCTCATCTGGCTCCCATTCCTGTGTGGATGTGGTGATAGTTGCATGTTGCATGTGTCGACAAATGACAGCAGCACTGATTAAGCAGTGGGCGGATGCAGACATGGGAAGAATATCAAGGCCAAATGGCCAGTCAAGTCTCCTGGATGGATAAAAGAAGACCGATAATGACAATGTCACACTTGAAATGATGAGAGAGAGAGAGCGATTAACATCATGTTTGTTCATAAAAGTCAAATTACGAAATAATCACGTTGACACAAAATCCAAAAGAGATTCACGTAAATAGGATTTTTAATATTACTGTGCATTTTCTGAACAAAGAAACATCCAACCTTTTAACATTTATCAAACTAAAAAAAACAGATAAAATTAAGAAAAAAAAAACAATTATCCGTTCTCCACAATCATCTGAGGCCATAACACAAAAGTATGATTCACAAAAATAAAAAAAATATTCCTGCAAGACACAAAAGGTTCGTGGGCAAAAATAGAAAGAAAATTTCCTGACCTCAATATATTTCTGGATAGAGTCAGCTTTTATATGAAAAGAAATGTTGAACCAGTTTTTACAGACCAAGAGTTTTATAGATTGAAAAAACGAAGAAAGAAAAAAAGTAAAACACATGACTGTTGAAACAGTAAGAGAAAGAGATTGATTTGAGTTTTGATTTTTAAAAGCACGATTATTCACAAAAAGCAGATCACAAGATTATCACACTGACATAACATCCAAAAGAGAGAGAGAGAGAGAAAGAGAGCGAGAGAGACAGAGAGACAGGTGAGTGAATGAATACATTTATCCATATGCATTTTGGAGGGTGACACGGTAATTGTTTGACAGTTTTAATTAAGATTAGTTGAGTCTGTGTTCAAGCTGATACATCAATCACTTTTAATACACACACAAAAATGTATTAAGGCTGATTTACTTTAGCCTCCTTTCGTATCTTGGTATTTGTTTTGTTTTTTTTGTTTTTTTTCTGTGTGTGTGTGTGTGTGTGTGTGTCTGTGCGTCCGTGTGTGTGCATATGGGTGTGTGTGTGTGTGTGTGTGTGTGTCTACTGTATATGTACTTCATACCTTGACAGTTGAAGCCTCTGACACATTCCCAGTGAGTTCTAATGGATTTTTAGTTGGATAATAAAGAGAACTGGAATGTTGCAGATCAATACTGGGAGCTTCTTTGATCTGGAACAGACAGATAGAACTGGCTCAGCCCTGTCAATACTAGCTTTACTTTGAATGGCTCTAATTTGTGTTATTATGGGAGAAGACCTGATTGATTTACCGGTACTTTCATTTTATCTACTCACAAGAAGATATGAGCCTCTATTTGTTCATGACTGATATAGTGTGAACAACATGTGCTCAAAGTTGTGCACCATGACATTACTGGGTCAAGTCTTCTGTTGTATGTAATAAGTGCATTATAGAAAATTGTAAGGATCACTCTTGTACATTGTGGTCCTTAAGTCTGTTTTTTCTATGAGTGTCAGTGAAGTTAGAAAAATGTTTTAATTTGTTTGTGGAATCACCTGAATCAATAATTTGACACAGATTGAAGTAAGGTCTTCTTGTTTCCGGGACACTGTATAAATGTGATCAGACTGCAAGCATATAGGGCTTGTGATAGATAAAAAAGATAAGTGATAGTACATTTCATAATTTAGAACCTTTTGAGCAACTGCAATTAAGACACAAACACACAAATATACATACACAAACAAATAGAGAGAGAGAGAGAGAAAGAGAGGGAGAGAAATACCAATAGAGAGAACAGTCAAATATTTGTCTTATTGCACTCGGCCGATGTATCAGTGAAGCTGCTTTCACTGTGATTACTCTGTGGAACATGATTGCTACACTGGACTAAAATGGTAGTGCATGCTCAATACGTACTTAGGTCTTTGATGTTAGCTGAACCTCCACATGGAAGCTGATAATGTGTGTGCACATGGGAATATTACAGAAAATTTGGGTCAAACACCGTACCTTAAACAGAAATTAATATGTAAATTACCCAGATGAATCATTAGCATTGATGCATGTGTTTGTGTGTCTGTGGTGTGTCTGTTTGTGAGTGCGTGTTTGAGTGTGTATGTCTGTGTGACTGTCATTTATTTAATATAGATCCTAAATATGACTACAGTTAACACAGGGCTTGTTTGTTTTTGCATTCCATTATGATAAAAGTCATTCATGGTTTGGCACCCCTTCATGTACTGTTGACATGGTGATGTAAACATGTTGGAAAATGTGTTAAAATGGTATTACATTGTAGTAGACATGATTTGACGTTGACTGATAATTTCAGTAATATATTTTCTTCACAGCACAGGCCTCCTCAGGTGGTTTCATACACACACAGAAAAGACCAAAGCTGTTTAAATCATCCACCAGATTCCCTCTAGGATGAGAGGTGAAATGTCTTCACGAAACTTTCTTGAAGTCCAGAGGATTGATTTAAACAGCTTTGGAAACCCATGACCTGGATAACAGAGGACCTACACAGACACACAGAAAAGACATGTAAATCAGTTATTGGGAATTAAATAATGCTTACATTCATTCATTATGATAAGGTTTTTTCCATATTCCCTGACCACCTGTCCTCAGGACATATTTACAGGTATTTACAACAAAAACAAATTATGTATTTTTTTACAGTAAAAAAACATGTTTTGTTCCTGTTCTTTCAAAACAGCAGAACCCAGGATTTGAGCAGAATCAGAAAATAAAAAACAGGAGTCTCTCCTATGTCTCCTTGCTGCATAACTCCAACAAAAGTCAAAATGCCTGCCTGTAGATGCATTTTGTAATGTATTGTTAGCTTTCTTATGCAATTGCTATATTGTCAGCCCTAATCATACCATAAACACTTCTCACATATATTTTCCTCTGTCTCTAAATTAGACAATCATGTGATTGGATTTGATGGTTTTGATTTACATGGGAAAGTGAAAGAAAAGTGTGGGAACTAAAACTACTAATATTTTATGCTTTCTTATACTATGAGACCATGTTTAATTTTCATTAGATGCCACTGACTTGCTACACTTGGAGGATGATTCTCTGCAAAGAAAAGTCCTAATCAATCTGCTGATTGATTATCCACTTAAGATTATCTAATTAATGCATTGGTCAGTCACACCAGGAGGGTTTTATATGAGGACAAACCATTACTGACTGTATTTGTAGTTCAATTACAGTAACATCTTAGAATCATATTTAGATACGGGACGCCCACACCTTCAAATCAGTGTTTTAAATTCAAAAAGTCTGTGTGTGTGTGCGCGCGTGCGTGCGTGCGTGTGTGTGTAGTGTGGATGGTTATGTCATTTCAGTGTATTTTTGTAGACATGTATTGTGTGTATGCTAGATAAATAGCATCAGGATTTTACTGAAACATATTAATTTGTGGTTTTCCTTTCATGCCTGATCTGACGGTGTAACAGGTAAGTCTGTTTTTCTTTCTATTCATTTGTTGTTTATGATATGTGCATCGGTTACAAAGAGAAGAGAAAGTTCTAATCACGATTCATCTTTTAAAACATCTGTAACAGCTGTCAAACAGCAAATTACAGCACAAAATGTAGTACTTGCATTTTAATACATGTCATGTCTGTATTTTTTTTAAGTAATCTGTGCGTGTTCATGTTTTGTGGGTAGGACTTCATTGTTGCTGCAGCATTTTTTTAAACTCTGGTTACGCACATAAGTACATCCACACACTGTGACACACTGAGACAGATCTGTGACACTGGCAAGATGGTTTGTCAGCTTTGATCCAGTACTTATGTTTATGTGTGTCTTAGCAGCTTCAGCCTTGGGTGCTACAGTATTAGCCTCCAGGCTTGAGTGCTGGCAGCTGAAGATTTGTAGCTGTGCTAACCCCTGAATCTGTGCTCTCACTGTACAGTTTGATTTCAGCACAGATGATAAAAATGCAGTTTGACTGCTGTGAATGGTAGCAGTCGTTTGATAACACCGATATCTAATTTATTGCAATATTATAAAGTAAATAGTAAATAAATATTTTATGAATGAAGGAAGGGGAAATGAATACACCCTCCAGTATAATAAAAAATAATATATTAGAAATGACGTAATCAAATTTAAACACAGTTTAGTCATTGTAGATTCACTTTGCACTGCTGGTTAGGGTCTAAATCCCTGTAGGGGTTTAACAAGGCATAAAATGATATAGCAAGTGTAGCTATTTTGAATTTTCATCCATGTGTAGTTACATTTTTCATCACATTGATTTATTCCCTCAACTTATTTGCTGAACACTACATGGACCAGCATGTTGTGCAGTTTGTTTACCAAGAGTATCCTCTTTATTTGTCTTTATATTGTTTATCTTTGCATTTCAAGTGACAGAAAGCTCAACTTTACCTGGTACTGGTGGGTTAGAAAATTATTCTTTTATGTCAGCCTTCTGCACAACACTACACATCTACTGCTCTGTGCGTGGCAGACATAAACTAATATTAAGTGAAGAAGCAGAGCTGTTTCTCCTGCTATCATATCAAGACATTACTGATACTGAACGAGAAGTTGCACCCGAAGTTTCATTGCAGCTGTATTTTATTGCTCTTACACAAACAATGCCATGCACCTTATTATTTTCATCACTATTTTCACTAATCTCCAGCATCTTTAGATGAACCAATACCTTTGCTTCATGTCAGCTATTGTTGCCTCACTTGTTTCTTTCTTTTGCTGTCAAACTAGGCCAAACAAGGCCAATGACATTTGGTATGCTTTAACAGTAGTGTGCATTCCCTGAGGTTGATTGGTGCTAATAAAATCTCACACATATATAGCTGCTATCGTAAGACTGGTCTTTGTTGCACACATATTGCATCAATAAGACCAAAACAGGTGTAAGGCTGCAGTGGCTACACGCATCCGTGACAATGTAAAGCAAAGAATACATATCTCTATTTACATGAGACTGAAGTAGTAAATATCTTAATCCTAATCTTAAAATATACCCAGAAGTGAGGCAAGTGGCAAAAATGTGAAGAAAGAAAGACCAAGAACCAAACCAATGAGCATGGCAGTTCCATTAGTAACAGCCATTGATAACAAGCCTGAGTGTTTGAAATGAATTCCAACTCTTACAGAGACAAACAAACAACACAAATCCATGTTCTTAAACAGAGTGCCAGTCTGACGCAAATGAGTGGAGTGGAAAGTGAGCAGAAAGGTAGATGTAGAGAAAGTTGTTTGAGCTGATGAAAGCAGAGAGATCCTGACAGAAAAATGAAAGGCTGACTATAATGGAAATTGATATAGAGGATATCATAACAGAGTAATGAGAGTGAAAGTTAAGACTGAAAAACCAACTTTCCTTAACTTTGTACAATGACAGCTCCATTATTTCAAAATTCAGTGAAGAACCAGCTAAGTCATTAGAGGCAGAAATGAGTCCTGCTGTAGAGTGACGGACAAACAAAGCGCTCACCTCAAAGAGAATGCCAAACAAGAGCAATCTGTTTGGTATGGATTGTAATTAAACATGGGGGGGGAGCTGAAAGAAAAAGAAATGATCTGTGGTCTATGTGTCTCCTTGCTGCATAATTACAGCACAAGTCAAAATGCCACCTGCGTGCCTGTCAATGCATTTTCTATCATATTGTTAGCTTTCTTATATAATTGCTGTATTGACAGTCCTAATCATACATGAAACACTTTTCACATTTACTTTTAACTGTGTCTCTAAAAAAGGACAATCATGTGATTGGAAAGATGGATTTGAAAGCATTAGCTAATATAGTAGTACCGTAGTTGAATAACAGTAACATTCTTAAAATTATTTTTAGATGTGGGATACCCACATCTTCAAATCAGTGTTTTTGATGTTAAAAGTGTGTATGTGTGTGTGTTGGTGTGGGTGTGTGTGTGTATGTGAGAGAGTGATGACAGATATTCAAAGGGGTATCTTCAGTTGTACCTCCACAGGAGAGGTTGCTTATAAAGCAGTAATTACTTCAGTATAATTAAAATGGAACGTGAGTGACGTAAACATCAAAGTAAATTAAACCAATAAAAATGCATACATATTTTCATTTTGTTGTTTTATTTTTGCTGTAACTGCTTGTTTCCTTCATCCTGCAACAGTTGAATTCATAAGCCTGTAGTTCTTTGATGTGTGGTAATTTTCCACCATGATGCAAGTGCCGTAGCACAACAGTTACTGTGTTGATATTTTAAAGGACCAAGATGTGTTTGTTTCACTCATGGCTGCAGTGTAATTAGCATTTCTGATTTGTAGAGCTCAGTACATGAGGGAATGTTCAGAATTCTGAAACTCACTATCTCACTGGAGTGAAATAGTTGAGCTCATCTGTGAGATTATCAGCTGTTGACGGAATACGTTGGCAAACAAAATAGAGACAAATTTAGTCTCTTTCATGCACACAGATGATTGTTGTGATTATGTGAGTGTGCTCTTTATGATTATCATGTGTCAAAACAGTAAACCTGTGCTGTGATGTAAATTCTTATATTCACACAACCACATATGCATGCAAGTAACATTTGTTTTGATTTGTTAGAATGTGATCTGTGGCCTCCAGTGTGAATCCAATTTGTGTTTGGAGAAGCAGAATTTCTTTTAAAGCAGTGAGATCACACAGTAACTTGTGTTAAATGTTAGTCCATCTGTATCCATACAGACATATGCATACAGTAGTTTTATTTAGCATTCACATCAGTTATTTCACATGTAATCCTTGAGTCTGAAAAAGCTCAGCAGTCTTTCAGCAGTCCTTGGTGCTGTTTAATTACAGGATGTGCATTTTGAGCTATATTAAAGAGAAAAACACCTTGCTCTGGTGTGGTGGTGACAGTATTCAATCAGCTGAAAGGGAAGTTTTCAGTTCATTGTGTCATGGATTATGTTTTTGAAACCAACCATTGATCCAACGTATTGAAGGCTTTGATTGCAGTAGAAATAGTATTTGCATTTGCTGGATAGTTTAAATGTTGGAATCTCTAAGCACTTAAAAGATTCTTTCACACACATTAGATTTATTTGGTAAAGGGCTGGGTATGCAGCCATACAAATTAAGCAGCAAACATGCCTCTTTGTGTTTGCATTTGCATGTAGAGGTGGTCTAACTGAGCCCAAACGGAACAAAAATTTCATGCCGAAAGGAGAACTGAGATTGCACTTTGCAGTCTGATTTGCATAAACACAACCTACAGCCACCTGAGTGCAAAATCATCTATTTGAAGTTGTTATTTTAGAACACATGCATAAAAGACCTGGCCAATTAAAATGCAATTACAACTGGGGCTGGGCTTCTGTCAACTTTGAAATTATTCCTCTTTCTGTGCAGCATCTCTTTGTTGCATTTTTTTTTTACACCACAGAATATTTATTTGTCGGGTATTCTATTTCACATTTACCACATTTACTCTGTCATCTATGTTTGCCCACCAGCTATGATGTTCCCATAAAGTTGGATTGTGTGTCATTAGAGGGCCTGAAGACATGATGCAAATTATTTAATTGCTATTTCAGTGCAATATGTTTGTGTGTGTTTGTGTATCTGCTATTTGTCTTCTGCTGTACTTCATTTTCAAATTAAATGGGTATTGCTTGAGTCAAAATTCATTGGAAAGATAAAAAATAAGGAAAACAAATCTATCCTTTACTAGAAAAGATAGTAGTAAAATCATAGTAAAATCTGCATTCATTGCAGGTATTTTATATTTCATCAGGGGAAACTTCCTATGAGTTTGACCTTTTTACATCTCATTTGTTCTATTTTTTATATAGCATGTTACAGTCATGAAATACACTCATCAATAGAGCATTAATGCAATTAAAATGAATACTTTGACTTTGATATTTTTATATCTACATACCACAATACACTAGATAGATACATTTCCGCATTTAATTGGAACAATCAGCTTCTGAAGATTCATGAAAATTTTATGTGAAGAGCAAAACAATCAGGAGGATTAGCCTTCCCAATTCTTCAGTTTTATTGTTGGGCAGCAACAGTACAAAATAAATGTAATCAGCTTTGAGCTTCAACTACAGAAACTCAAACAGAACTGAAGAAGCCTCTTGGATGAGAGGCGAAACGTCTTCAAGAAACTTTTAAAGTCCAGTGGATTGATTTAAACAGCTTTGGATAACCATGACCTGGATAACTGAGAACCTACACAGAGACCCTATCTTGTAGTTATTCACTTCAACAAACATTGTGTTATACCTTTTTATGTTGGTTCCTAGCTCCCCTAAAAACAGGCAATATAACAGTCACCGCAAGCTCTACTTAGATCAGCTTCCATTCCAGTTGTATACTTACAAAAGTAAATCATTTTCTCAGCATCTGGAAACAGTATATGAAAATGTTAAATTACGTGTTAATTCAGGCACTGATTCATTCTAATTACGCATTCCCACCCACTAGGGTTGATTATGCTTTCATGATCTGTAAGAATAATAGCATATACTGTATATTTCTAAGAACCTTGAAAACATGGCTGCATATCTTATATGCCCACCTTGCTAGAAGACAAACCTGGCTAATCAAGAGATTATATAATACATGTTCAACTTTGCATTGCATTACATGGTCAACATTTGCATGACTCTTTCCAGTATTATACCTCATTTGGATGATTATTTGGCTCTTTGAAAAAAGTGCAGACCACAATTTATAAAATACAAAAGCATATTGGTTGCAAAATGCTCACACATTTGGTTCAATATAAATAGATATATAGGGTTTAGTGATTGTGTCATCAGGTCTTTTAGTAAAGATTAGTTCACTTGTTAAGTACAATAAAATTAATTTCAGAGAACTTATATACTCCAATATAGGAATGTGAGGTATCACAAAGAAAATTACACAGTGCTTCAGATAGCATCTCAAGAATATTTCTAATTTATTGCTTTAATGATGAGATCTAAAATCTGTATTTGAAACAGACCTTAAAACAGGAAACCCATCAATGGGTGCATGTTGTCATCAGTCTGTGGGATACATTTCCTTTAAATTGTATCACTTATCACCTGCTGCTGTGAACTCTTTAACCTCTGTTGTTAAATCTTGCTTCTTTCTGTTCTCTTCCATTTTCTAATCCTAAAGTTCTGTAGCTCCGCGGTGCTCTTCATGTTGACAGTGGTTGTGTATGATCATTTACGGACCAGTATCACTGGCTATCCGACAATGGAGGATAGTGCTGGTAGAACCAATAAGCACAATTGCTTTCATCAAATTTAGAAGAGCATCATCTGTGCACTTAGTACCAATGAAGTTAAAGTTCAGTATACCGGTTACAACATAAAAAAATGACTACAGTGTAATTTTATCACTGGGAAGATGTCTGGATGAAGCCGAGAAATGCAGCCAGTGTGGATATTTTGTGCTATGTCCAAGCAAAACAATCTTCAATTGCTATTTTTGATAAAAACACAATAAAGATAGAAAAGTCAAGCTTTTAAATAATGCATGTTGTCAATATCAGCCATGAAAACCAAGTACTTGACAGTTATCGTTATTGGCTAAACAAATCATTATTTTGTGTCCCATGTTGGCACCCTGGATTTACAATAACACTATGGTTGGAGTAAAGCTTCTTGCGCCCACTAAGAGGGGAGTTTCTGTAGTCAAGGTTTGTCATGATAAATATGCAGTGTAACTTCAGAGTGAGGGCAAGGCCTCACTCTAAGCTGTGATGGACAGCTCGAGAAAGTTTTACATGGAGAAAGAACACCTCTGTTGCACTGCTCTTACAAGCACGTACAGTCACTTGGTATAATTCACTGTGCATTTCACTTACTTTTACACTTTGTAAACCAGAGCGGCTCTTTCCTTCTCACAGCTGAGATGGGTCAAAGACTGTTTTCCTGCATTTGTAGGCAGGTGCAGTTTTGTCAGATCATGGGAGGGACAGCTTCCCTCTTCTCAGCAGCAGAGGAGCTATGAGCATCCTCTGCATTGCTACCAGGATCAGGTTGGGTGGCATTAGGTGGTTTAGTGAACCATTTGAAAATTATTCATGCTCTGCTGAAATGAAATGAGCAGATAAAATGCATAAATTCTGTAGTAAAATTAGTTTGGCTTTTTTTGTTTGTTTTTTTTGGGGGGTATGTTTAGGGGGTTGTCCATCCACAATAAATAGAAGGAGAAGCACTTTGATCATGCTGTAAACTGTATGGCGTTATTTAATTGCAGAACTTCCATCTTCAGTCACGCCACTTGAGAGGCATTTTAACGAATGAATATTCATCTTCAGGGTGTGGAAAGACTCAAGGTTGTCTCAAAATGTCACCTCTGTAAGCAGAAATCTAATTGGGCAGTCTTAATTGGACAATTTGGCATCAAAGAGGCAGCAAAAAAATACTTGGTATGAAATAAAAAAAGGTCCGTGACTGGATTTCAACAAGAGTTATTGCAATTATGGGACATGTCCTCTCTCCACTCGGCTTCCAAGGCTTGTCAGTTGTCTCTATAAAGCATTCCCACAGAGATTAATTAAAAAAAAAAAGCCAAATATTATTTTATGTCAGCTTTTCATATTTGAACACTTCCCGGTTGTCTATTATTACATTAACTGTCTTTGAAGTTTTGGAATCTGATTTTTCTCCGTTGTTTCATCTTCCCTGAAACTTTTAAGTCATACCAGTTCCTCTCTCTCAATATTGACTATGTTT
The DNA here is from genome assembly GCA_013358685.1 of Antennarius maculatus. Taxonomy (NCBI): domain Eukaryota; kingdom Metazoa; phylum Chordata; class Actinopteri; order Lophiiformes; family Antennariidae; genus Antennarius; species Antennarius maculatus. The sequence goes on along the minus strand of CM023614.1, from coordinate 13,092,747 downwards.
CAGTCCCAACTTCATTGACACTGACTTTCATGTCAGTAAACCTCACAGTCACAGCATTGTGCCCTCTCATAGGCAAAGAAAGGTCTTGAATGCTGACTCATCTACCGATGCTGATGTAGTTGTAGTTCCTTGCTTTCAGATATCAAGGATTGAGTTGTTGACACAGACTGTTATTAGTGGAACCTGTTTAAATTGGAAAATTCTTTCTCTGCACTTTCATGTGCCCACATTGCAATTTTCCTATACTTAAGTCAATAAAAAGAGCAGATGGAACCCATCTAATCATTTGATTGGCCATTCTAGCGACTGGATTGCATAAACAGCTTCTGGGCTTCTGGCTATGAGTTTGATCAGGTCTCCGATTAGTCTGGAGATAATCATGCACTATCAGTATCAGCGTGTCTGGGCACATAAACAACATTCAATTGATTTCAATGTTGATCAAAATATGGTCACCCGTTCAACTTTTGCAGTTTTGACAAGAATTGGCACAAGAGTTACAGATATTGCCGAGTTAGTTTTGGTCTAGGTGTTAACAAAACATATACATATAGTGTACATACCTGGAAAATCCTTGGAAAAAATTTAATTTTTAGCTGCCTGACGGCATCCAGAAGTGCACTGCGTTCCGTGAGTCTCGGAATGCAGCGCACTTCTGTGAGACACAAAAGTGCTTTAAACAGTCGAAAAGAGTGTGGGAAAAGGTAATACAGATAGAAAGTGGGTTAATATCAATATAGGGAGGGTTCATAAACATTTAAATTAGGGTAAATAATAAGATAAATAGTTTGTCACTATATCGCAGAATTCGTAATTTGTATGTGGTTTGCGGAACGCATTAATCGCAAGTAACTGACAAGCGAGAGAAACATGGAAGATTTCACAATAGATGTTAGGAATTGTTTAATTATAATTCTTGAATCAAATGTTTACTGTCTGTTATTACCAAGTTAAGTTACTTATTCCTCTTGCTGACTTCTACAGTGGGTGAGGAAGATGAAATCAGAGAAGAGCCGCTGGGTTAAATAGAGGAGCCTTCCTTTTCAGCCAACTCTGAGGAGATACTGTACAACAGACAGACCCAGAACTCATGGGAGGGATTACTACTGGGCAGAGAACAGTTGGGCATCCCCCAGGAGAAGCCGGAATTTTTTTTTTGGAAGAAAGAGCCCACTGTAATCATGTCTGACCCCAGATGACAGAAAATGATGGACAGACAGACATGGACAAACTTTAGTACATGATTCGTTTTCACTCGTTCATACAAGTAAAAGAATTTTTATGACAACCCCAAACTGCAACATGCATTGCAGCTATCTACATTTCTATCTAGTTAATATTTTATTTTTAACATCACGTAATAAATTGTTTGGAAGAAGTTGTGGATAATTTCATAGCTCTGTAGGCCAGCATGTTATTAATTTTATTTCATTTCAGGACTGATGTGATTTTGATATATGTAATTTGTGACAGGAATGTAGAATAGAATAGAATAGAATAGAATAGAATAGAATAGAATAGAATAGAATAGAATAGAATAGAATAGAATAGTGTCTTTTTCTAGTGCATATGAATTAGGAGGGAGCAAAGTTTAGGGTTTCCCCAAACATATGACTTATATAATGCTTTCTGACAGTAATTATACATCACCATAAATGGAGAGGTAAAATAATTGGATTTGTGCGCGATCAGAAACTATTGAAAATCTCTCACCTCTGAGGGGTAAAATAAGGCTTCTGTTGACCGACGAAGCAGCGGGAGAGCGCCTCTCCCAGGAGAGCTCATTAAATGTAATTTTGTCTTTCTTAAATCAGTATAAAGAAGAAAGAGCTTTGTCTGTGTCATTCAAATGTGACCCAGTTTGAACTTATAAAATTACGACCCATACATGTATTTAGAAGTCACTGCAGTGTTCTAATAGAAGCAATATTTTTTCTCAATCACCACATCATTCCTGCAGAGTGAAAATATCTTTCACCCAATCATTGTTGAGATCACCTGGTCGAAAGAGCCAATCCTCATGTGGGCTTGTTAGGGAATAGCTTGTGTTTGAAGAAAGAGAACTAGACAGATACACACACAAACACACAGAGAGAGAGGGGGGGGGGGGGCGTTGAGGTAATGGAAGGTGAGGCTGAAAAATGCTGTTTCTATTTGTTTGTGTGTGTGTGTGTGTGTGTGTGTGTGTGTGTCTGTGTGTGTGTGTGTGTGTGTGTGTGTGTGTGTGTGTGTGTGTGTGTGTGTGTGTGTGTGTGTGTGTGGTTTTGTGTACAATCTGTGTCGATGGTAATGTACTGGTTTCTTTTTTGCTCTGTTTCAGTGACAGTCGGAGAAGACAGAAAGGAAATTTGTCAGGAAGGATTTCTATATTCTTCCATTATGAATAATGCTGACTGTTGTCTGAGATGTTATAATACTAGTGACAGCACAGTTTCTGTCCTTTGGTACCAAAACCAAAGTTTTCAATATTTTACTTTAAGAAACATGAGTATAGCAACATGGCTTTCACATGCCTAAAAATAATAAATCATCAAATAACGGAATTAACAAATGTGCATCAAGATGTATACCAAAGAGTCAACAGCAGGTTTTGCCATGTGGCAGATCAATATTTTCATATACCAAAAAAGCACCACCCAATCTTACTGATTGCCCTCATTTCAATACAGTAGTGCTAATATCTGCGTTAGTCAAAGAACGTGTGTGGGGAAAATTGGGGCTTAATCGCCTCTCCTTAATAATATTCCCACAGGGCCAGGGTGTTGACTGGATCACACCTGGTTTGCACTGCTGGCGATGCTTTTGTTGTTTTGGATAATTGCCTTGGGCCATTAAGTGTAATCAATTATGAACAGGAGTCCTCAAGATATGAACGCCGACTTATGAACATTCATAGATATGAACAGTGCACCGCCATGTTCAACTACCACAATTCCCCTTTTTACTGCAACCCACGCAGAGCAGCGTAACATTAACAGCAATTAGATTAAGGTTTCACATTTAATGTCAAAATAACTCAGCAAATGTGAGACTAAGGGAACATTTCACTCTGATGTCGGACTTCATGTGCCCTCATCGGCTTTCCTGTTGGCGAGTCATCTGCAACATTTTTTCTATCCAGATCTCTGCCAACTTCTGAGCAGGGAACGAACCCACAATGTATTTAGTTGCATGGGGACATTCGTGAACAGTAAAACTGCAGACAATTTGGGTCAGGTTGAAAATTATAGCCAGCAATGTAGACTATAGGATTCCTGTAAGAAAACTCTGTCACAACCCTCCTTTTATTTCTTTTCTTTTTTTCTTTTTTTTTATTGATGGGACTGTCCCCCTGTAGGAGTAAATGATGTATTGGACAGGAACCACTGTTGGCTGGGTGAGGTCTCTGGTTTTCATTAACCATTGAATGCTGAACTCTGTTTTGCTATGTTCACTGTTGGTTGTGGTAATTGAGCAATTTACAGGAAACAAAACAGAGTAATCAAGCATAAAGGGGCGTGTGGCACTTGATTACCAAAAAGTGCATTAGTGTGTCATTCATGTTAGTGCGGTGGAATACCTCAATGGCTATAAGTTTGGTTTAGCCTCTACACCCCCGAGGTTAACATTTTTTCAGCAGAGGTAGAGAAGTAAAAGTTACATTCCAGCGATCCAGTATTTTATTTATTTTTTAGTTGTTTTTATGTCTTGTTATCGTTTCTGGTAATTCTTAGGGAATAGTACTTTTGTATTTAGAGTAGCAATGACATTTAAATTATCTCAAATTGTGATTATGAAATTTAATAATTAATGACTTACGAACCATGAAGTTTACGAAAAGTCTTTTGGAAACAATTGTGCTCGAAGACTGAAGGCTACCTGTATTATCAGGAGCATTGTTTGTGTGGACTTTTGTTTTATAAAGGGAGCTTATTTAGATAAATCATTCAACTGAATTTGCAGTTCTCTGCGGCAGTGTCTGAAGTTAGCCACCATGTTTGTTTCATCCTTGTTTTTTATGAACTTGCTGTGCATTCACTGTTCCAATTCACTCCTCTCATTTTCCCTCATCAGCACCTTTCCTATTTTTTTCTTTTGTTTCCCTCACTGACTGTTCCTGAGTAAGCTCTTTAAACCCCTGTGAGACTGTGTGAAATTAGGTCCAGGCTTCGAGTGGTATGTGTGTGTGTGTGTGTGTGTGTGTGTGTGTGTGTGTGTGTGTGTGTGTGTGTGTGTGTGTGTGTGTGTGTGTGTGTGTGTGTATGAGGGAGGGAGGGAGGGTGTTAGCAGTTTTGGTCTTCTACAGGGGTGTACTGGGACTAGAATTCAGCTGGCAGTTGAGTTTGGAGAGTTTCATTTTCTATTGGCTGAAGCATATGAGTGGAGCAGTTTTTGGTTCTCATTGTCACAAGAACACAATTTGTTTTGTAGTATAATCTGATGCTGCAGACCCCAACCAACAACTATAGGATGTGTTGTCTACACCTGTCTCCTCAGTCTTCATCCTTTAAGCATGTCACCACTGCTTTCAAAACAAGAGTAAGCCAGGCAGGCCTAAGGCTAAAACACAGACCACTGCAAAATACTGCTGACTTGCTGACAAACACGTGTCAGGGATTTAAGGCCTTTTTTGTTTGCTTTGTTTTGTTGGTTCTTGCTCAACTGTATTCCTCCTCTTATTCCTCTCCCTCCTCCTCATTATTGTCACAATAATAATAACAATAATCATCATCATCATCATCATTATCATCATCATCATCATCATCATCATCAACAACAACAACATAACAAAGTCAAGTCACACACAAAATATACACGCATTTGCTTATAATTGAGATTATGATTAACACTTTCTTTTGGGAGGGGTATAAAATATCAATTTATTGTTGTGAAACAAAATCTACTTAACCTCCTCTGTTTAGTGTTATTTTGGAGAATTAAAGGCCATTAAACTACTTTCCCGTTCCCATAAGTCCTTTTACTTTCTGATTTTACTTTATTCAATTTTTTTTTATTATTATTGCTGTTATATTCTGGTCAGCTAGTGTAAAGTTTGGTTTTCATAGGCAACTTATGACTCTAGCAAAATTAGCAAGTATCAGAAGCGTCTGCAATAAGCTGAGTAATCAATGTTAACCTGTCCTGTTTGTGTCTCTGATTTGGCTAAGAGTGGCTCCAATAACAGAACCTCCACCTTGGCAATACCCATAAAATTTGTTCATATGACTATAATCTATACCAACATTCTCCAATATCCATTCCCACTCACAGTGGGAGTGGATATTGCTATTACCTTACAGCAAGAAGATCGTGGATTTTTGATTTCACCTGAGACCATTCAGAGTGAAGTTTGCATGTCTTTGTGGGGTTTCTTAGGTTTTCCAGCTTCATCCCACCTTCAAAAACTTGCAAATTAGGTGTATTGGACACTCTAAACTCTCTGTAGCCAAGACTGTGAGAGTGAATGTTTGTTTGTCTATGTGCACTGCAATAACCTGGTGACTTGTCCAAGGTGTACCCAACTCCCACGTGGAGAGGAGGTGATTTCTGGTCATCTCATTTTCAATAAGATGACAAACGAACAATTGAATGAATAAACAAATGAATATATCTGCATTTATGCCAAAATTAAAGGCTTACATGTAACAGGGGGCTTTAAGGCAGGGATGGATGCAATTGTGGAACGAGGAGGAGTCCTCTGGAAGCTGTACTCAAATTTCCAAACTTAAATGTCATGCCATTCATACCGACTGCAACTTTAAGAAGTGTCATTTATTGGTTAAGACTAAATTTACCAGGATCTTGTTAGAAACAAACATTTTAGTTCAGTTGTAGAATAAGGTTTGCATCTGAAGTTCCCAGCTGTAGTAATCTATCAATGCCTAGTTATATATGGACAAAGGACGAGTGTATTATTGCTTTGGATGTTAACTATGGTTTGGAAAAACAGAAAAATAATATTATACAAGTAAAAAACTGACAAAGTATTTATTTCCTGTTCCCATCCATCGAACATAAAACATCTTGTGAGAAGTTTATTGTGAGAGCTTGTCTGCGCCCCAGTGAGGATGTTGTGTCTGCGTTCATTTGACTTGCATTTAGTTTGACAAATCCTTTGAGACAGGTACGTATCAGCTCAAAGACACACACGCGTCTACACACACAACACACAGATTCGTACAGTCATAGTCAGACTTGAGAGCTTCTTCCCACAGGCTTCATTTGAACTTCTGCTTGCATTTACTCCACACAGAGAACAACACAGACATCTAGAAAAACAAGAAAGAGTGGCAGAGCAGAATGAAAGCAACTGAGAAGGAATTGTGAAAAGGGAAATGTGAGTGCAATACTGCCTTGACTGGTTAAGGATGGCTTCAACAAGCTGAGGGAGGAGGAAATTCTGTAAACTCACTGATGGGAACTGAGGTGCAGGAAAGAGAGAAGGAGAAAAATGATTAAACAGAAAAGAGTAATGCACTGTGAGTAAGGAAAGAACATTTATCTCTCCATGCTCCCGAGTCACTCCTTGTTTCCCCAATGGAGCACACAGACAAAAAGTCTGTTTGATTGGCTTAACGCTTGGCACGTTGCCACGGCGGCACTCGCCATGGGATACTGACAGGAGCTCGGGGATTCTATCAAGCGGGATGGTAAGATAGCATAGATTTGTATAAGAGGTTAAGTGACTGAATTTGAATGAGAGTATTTGGATTCTGCAGGTGCGGAAGCGAGTAAATGTACTGAAGTAAAACATCTATCATTGCTCCTGTCACACTCTTTTTGCATAATTTCTTCCACTTTACAGACATTTTTAAAGCCAGGTTCTGTTGCTTTACTCGTGTGGTTTTTTAATTATCTGAAACTTTTTGCCTTATTACTACTCATCAATGGATTCCTGTATTTTTTTATGTTATCTAATATAACTTTTTGTAGCATGCTTATGTTTTATTCTACAAATTCAGATCTGTCTACCAGAAAAAAACAACTGTTGAACAGCATTTTTTGTGTAGATTTGACTTTAGCTATTTAAGTATTCCTACTTGTACTGCAATGTTTTATTAAGCATTCGTTTTTATTAATATAAAGATTTATATCTGGCTCAACAGTGACAACATATACAAGAGGTGAAGGGAAACTGAAATGTTCAGAGAAGATGTTGAGTATTTTCATCAGAGGCAGAAGAAGGAGACCGCTATGGGATTGTTTTTCCCACCAAAGAGAATTTATGGACACATAGCAGCTAATGGAAAACACTGTGTGGACTTGGACTATTCATAAACAGAGGCAGCAGTGTCTATCTAGAAAATTAAGGACCCAGGCTAAAAGTAAACCAGAGTGACAAACCTGTAGCCCAGTGGAGAAAAAAACAAGAAGCAGCACTTCCTATTATGTTCCTTTCCACCTTGTTTCCTCACCTAATCACATAGCCGGGGGCAGCAGCAGCAGACCTTTGGCCATGTCAAGGTAATCTGGTGACATGCTGTGTTATCTAATATTTATTACACCGTATCTGCCAGCCTGTGTATCAACTAGCCTTATATCTACAGGTTGATCTCAACATGCCTGCGAGCAATGTAAGGTTAACTTTTCAATCATTGATTTAGGAAAACAGCAACATAGAACAGAAAATGTCAGAGTTACGCAGAAATTTCAGCAATTTTAATGTCCTTGCTTTCAAGTCTTCGCTGCCTTAAACTTTGTAGAGTTCATTCTCTCTGACCATTTACCCGTGCTTGGATATGTAGCTTTTCCTCTTTGACGTCTGGTGCCTCCGGCAATTGCTCTTACTGTGAATTACAGGAATATAGTAGTTGACTGAGAGATTTGACAGGCTATTGACCAAAGATAATAACAAATAATATTCATAAAAATAATAAATCTGCACTTTTTCAAACTGATCCAGGTTGGAATGTTTTTCATCTTTTGATGTATTATATAAATATGGAAAGGTAGCAAGGCTAGAAGTTTAGGAGCAGGGTTCAAGTTGTTCTATCATGGTGTAGATGGGAAGAGAAATGGAGTAGGAGTTATCTTGAAGGAGGAGTTTGTTAGGAATGTCCTGGAGGTAAAAAGAGTGTCAGATAGAGTGATGAGTCTGAAGCTAGAAATAGAAGGTGTGATGGTCAATGTTGTTAGTGGGTATGCCCCACAGGTAGGATGTGAGCTGGAGGAGAAGGGGAAATTCTGGTTGGACTTTGATGAAGTGATGCAGAGCATACCTAGAAGTGAGAGAGTTGTCATTGGTGCAGACTTCAATGGACATGTTGGTGCAGGTAACAGAGGTGATGAGGAAGTGATGGGCAGGTTTGGTATCCAGGAGAGGAACGCAGAAGGACAGATGGTAGTTGACTTTGCAAAAAGGATGGAAATGGCTGTAGTGAATACTTTCTTCCAGAAGAGGCAGGAACATAGGGTGACCTATAAGAGTGGTGGTAGGAGCACACAGGTAGACTACATCTTGTGTAGACGATGTAACCTGAAGGAGATCAGTGACTGTAAAGTAGTGGTAGGCGAGAGTGTAGCCAAACAGCATAGGATGGTGGTGTGTAGGATGACTCTGGTGGTGAGGAAGATGAAGAGGGCAAAGGCAGAGCAGAGGACGAAATGGTGGAAGATAAAAAAGGAAGGGTATTGCATGACCTTTAGGAAGGAGTTAAGACAGGCTCTGGGTGGTCAGGAGGTGCTTCCAGATGACTGGACAACTACAGCTAATGTGATCAGGGAGACAGGTAGGAGAGTATTTGGTGTGTCATCTGGAAGGAAAGTAGATAAGGAGACTTGGTGGTGGAATGAGGAGGTACAGGAGTGTATACAAAGAAAGAGGTTAGCTAAGAAGAAGTGGGACACTGAGAGGACTGAGGAGAGTAGACAGGAGTACAGGGAGATGCAGCGTAAGGTGAAGGTAAAGGTAGCAAAGGCCAAACAAGGTACTTATGATGACTTATATGCTAGGTTGGACAGTAAGGAGGGAGAGACTGATCTATACAGGCTGGCAAGACAGAGAGATAGAGATGGGAAGGACGTGCAGCAGGTTAGGGTGATTAAGGATAGGGATGGAAGTCTATTGACAGGTGCCAGCAGTGTGATGGGAAGATGGAAAGAGTACTTTGAAGAGTTGATGAACGTGGAAAATGAGAGAGAACAAAGACTAGAAGAGGTGACTCTTGTGGACCAGGATGTAGCAAAGATTAGCCAGGATGAAGTGAGGAGGGCACTGAAGAGGATGAAGAGTGGAAAGGCAGTCGGTCCTGATGATATACCTGTAGAGGTTTGGAAGTGTCTAGGAGAGGTGGCAGTAGAGTTTCTGACTGGGTTGTTCAACAGGATCTTAGATAGTGAGAAGATGCCTGAGGAGTGGAGGAGAAGTGTGCTGGTGCCCATTTTTAAGAACAAGGGAGATGTGCAGAGTTGTGGCAACTACAGAGGAATAAAGCTGATGAGCCATACAATGAAGTTATGGGAAAGAGTAGTGGAAGCTAGACTAAGGGCAGAAGTTAGCATTTGTGAGCAGCAGTATGGTTTCATGCCAAAAAAGAGTACTACAGATGCAGTATTTGCTTTGAGGATGTTGATAGAGAAGTACAGAGAAGGCCAGATGGAGCTGCATTGTGTTTTTGTAGATCTGGAGAAAGCTTATGACAGGGTGCCCAGAGAGGAACTGTGGTATTGTATGTGGAAGTCTGGAGTGGCAGAGAAGTATGTTAGAGCGGTGCAGGACATGTATGAGGACTGTAAGACAGTGGTGAGGTGTGCTGTAGGTGTGACAGAGGAGTTCAAGGTGGAGGTGGGACTGCATCAGGGATCAGCTCTGAGCCCCTTCTTGTTCGCTATGGTGATGGACAGGCTGACAGACGAGGTTAGACAGGAATCTCCATGGACTATGATGTTTGCAGATGACATTGTGATCTGCAGTGAGAGCAGGGAAGAGGTGGAGGAGAAGCTAGAGAGGTGGAGGTTTGTCCTGGAAAGGAGAGGGATGAAGGTTAGCCGCAGTAAGACAGAGTACATGTGTGTGAATGAGAGGGACCAAAGTGGAAGAGTAAGGTTACAGGGAGAAGAGATCAAGAAGGTGGAGGATTTTAAGTACTTAGGGTCAACAGTCCAGAGCAATGGAGAGTGGGGAAAAGAGGTGAAGAAGCGTGTCCAGGCAGGATGGAACGGGTGGAGAAAAGTGTCAGGTGTGATGTGTGATAGAAGAGTTTCAGCTAAAATGAAAGGAAAGGTGTACAAAACTGTGGTGAGACCAGCGATGTTGTTTGGTCTAGAGACAGTGTCACTGAGGAAAAGACAGGAGACAGAGCTGGAGGTAGCAGAGATGAAGATGCTGAGGTTCTCTTTGGGAGTGACCAGGAAGGATAGGATCAGGAATGAGTACATCAGAGGGACAGCACATGTTAGAGGTTTTGGAGATAAAGTCAGAGAGGCCAGACTGAGATGGTTTGGACATGTCCAGAGGAGAGATAGTGAATATATTGGTAGAAGGATGCTGAGTTTTGAACTGCCAGGCAGGAGGTCTAGAGGAAGACCAAAGAGGAGGTTTATGGATGTAGTGAAAGAGGACATGAAGGTAGTTGGTGTGAGAGAAGAGGATGCAGAAGACAGGGTTAGATGGAGGCAATTGATTCGCTGTGGCGACCCCTGAAGGGAAAAGCCCAAAGGAAAAGAAGAAGATGTATTATATAAATAACTAAACTGATCACTAGTCAGCCACTATTACAGACAAGATCCTGTACCAGTAGTTTGAAAAACACGTTATCAACACTGAATGATTGCCCAAACTGATTAATTGGTGTATTTCTATGAAGTATTGTGCCATTTAAAGTCATGTGCTGAATAAGCACCCAGGGCATTTTCCACCTCTCGCTCGTAGCAAGCTAGGATAGGCTCTAGCAACTCCTGTGACCTGCAAGGCAGAAAAGCAGCTGTAAATGAGACAGTCATGGATTGACACTTATCTTAAAAACTCTATTTTAAGTTACATGTGTCTGTATATTACGGCATGTTTTACAGATCATGCTCATTATGTAATATTCCTCTTTGGCAGAAAAAAAGGAAAAGTACACGGGTGTGGTTAGGACACAAATGCAACACATCAGTGGAGAGGTCCACATGAATTCATTGACTGGAAGTCCAAGAAATCTGAAGAGTAAGATGAGTAACTGACAATCTTGCAGCGAAGTGAGGTCTGAGCAGAGCATAAGTAGGGTGGAACCTGATTGGAGATGGGAAGCAGTTGGCTGCAACACCAGTGACAGGAATGAAAGGATTGGGTGGGAATTAATTCAGAGTGCCAAGGACAAGAATGAAAACTGAAACTGGGCCATGACAAAAAGCAAGGCAAGGCAAGGAATGGTAAAAATTACAGTGATTTTAACACATTAGCTTGTGCTTGTGCTTTGTATAATAAGAGGAGAAACACCACTTATATGTTTGTCACCCATGTTGTATAATAGAAAGTTTGTAAAATGTGAGAAATATGGTTTTTCTGTTTGTTTTTTATTTATAATTTTATATCAGTTTTAAAATTTTGAACACCTGTTCAGATTAAACAAACCAGAAATATCAAAACTTCATTTGCTGGGAATTTCCATCTCCTTGCCAGAATCCTTTAGTAGTGGTAAAACAAACTATATTTCAACTTATCGGTGTCGGATCAATGTAGTAAACCATGAAAGCATAAAATAAACATTGGACAAGGTCTCTCCCTCAGCTTCTGGTGGCCGACTTTTTATGTGGGAGCTGGAGTTCTTTTCAATGGGCAAAGCATTGAAAGATGACTTATAGAAAGACAAACAGCTGTTGTCACTTCTATTGACACAACCAAACTAGATTCACTATCCATCAGTCCATTTATCCATCCATCCATCCATCCATCCATCCATCCATCCATCCATCCATCCATCCATCCAGCCATCCATCCAGCCATCCATCCATCCATCCATTCATTTTCTTGAAGACAAGATGGCCACAATCCTCTCATCTTCATCCTCTTTCCACCTTGTGGGTCATGGGTGATGCTGGGGCCTATCCCTGCTAGCTATGGCAAGAGGAGGGCTACGCCCCAGACATGTCACACATGGGGTCGCATGAAAGACAACCACTCACACACATGCTCACACCTATACGAGACTTTGTAGTGATCAGTTCTTCTTGATGTTGTTGAAGGGGGGAGGAAACCTGAGAACCCAGAAGCTTCTTGGAACCTTCCTGCTGTAAGGCAACAACTGCCTGCTGTGCCTTTATATCTATATTAATTCTTTTTTTTTTTTTTTTTTAATCTTAAAAATGAGTCCCCCAGACTTTTAACCTGCATCTTAATCGTAACTATAATCAGGCATGACATGAACCATCATAAGAAAACTTCTGAAGACATAAAGACTGTTTGCTTCTTCAGCATGCAAGTTATTTTTTCTCTGTGTGATATTTTGATATGTTCGGTGTTGTACATATTCTGTTTAATATAACAGCCTCATAGCTATTGTGGGATTGGTTTTGGTAAGTAGTCTTCAGATTTATCGGAATCTCGAAAGCCTCTCATGTCTGGCTGTGCTTCAATGGAATTATACATTTAGCCAGAAAAATAACTGCTGATGCACTGACAGGTAGTCATTTTGATAAGTCCAAAATGCCATTCATCTGCAGTGACTCTCTTTCTGCCGCAATTATTTCTTTTATGCTCTATCTTTGTACAGTAATTCTGTTTTTTTCATGTATTAAATGCTTGAAACTTATGTTTTCTTATTCAGGATGAGTCAAGATTGTTGTATCTCATAGCTGTGCCATCTTTTTGTCTTTCCCTTGTTTTCTTTCAAGTTCCTGTCCCTTACAGTTCTCTTGGTATTTATTTTTACGTTCAGTATTCTTAAACTCAGAGGACAAGGGGAAAAAAAGAACAGAAGTCAGTTTGGAGAGATTATTGAGAAGAAGAGAAGAGGTATTTTGTTGAATTGGCCATTCAATATTTTTTTCCTTCATTACTATGAAGTCAAAGAACAGAATGGAGAGATTTTTTGATGTTTGGCTTTGAGCCACATATTTCATTTATGGGAATGTCCGCAGAGGAAAAAAGTGAGAGTAGACGAAAAATAAGAGAGGTGATAGATGAGGTGGGTTATAAAAATAGAAAGCCAAGGGGAGAACAGTGAATGAAGGCCGAAAGAAAATAAGTTATTTTTGTTAGTGTACAGAAGTGAGATTGGCAGTGATATTGTAATTGGTTAATTGGATCCTACATATCATTACAGTCTGGAGAGAAGTCACTGTAGAGTTAAGTGTTTTTAGTTGTTGTTTTGACCTAATTATCTGTGTGTGTGTGTGTGTGTGTGTGTGTGTGTGTGTGTGTGTGTGTGTGTGCGCGCGTGTGTGTGTGCGTGCGTGCGTGCGTGCGTGTGTGCGTGCGTGTGTGTGTGTGTGTGCGTGCGTGCGTGCGTGCGTGCGTGTGTGTGTGTGTGTGTGTGCGTGCCAGAGAGAGAGAGGTAGAGAGAGAGACTAAGCTATTTATTTGAGCTTGTGCAGCAATTCCCAAATGCCGGACCAAACATGTTTGTGTGTCTGTGTGAACAATATGCATACGAATGGTGGTGTGCTCTTTCATCTCAGCACCATATGTAATATTCAGTGTTACCTGTCTGCTGATATCAGATGCTGCTTGTCAGTCTTGCAGCTGTAGACACAAAAAGGGGATAAGCTCCAGTGGAACAATTCTACAGCAATGCAAACTCTTGTCTTCTTCCCCTCTCCTCCTTTCTCCCCATCTCTGTACTGCCTGTTCCCTCCGTCCCTCGTCCTCTACCTCTGTACTCAATTTTCTCTGCTTTGTTCCTGGGAAGTATACCTTCTTGTCCCGACACATTTTTTTCTTAATCGATGCTTCACGTATATAGAAATGTACTTATCAAATCATGTATGTCATCAGGCCCTGCATCCGAGGGAAAGCATTTATTTTGTAAGGAAGGGTCCTGAAAATCAATCCTCTTCATGCAGCAGATTCACATTAAAGTTGAATTACAATGTAAATTAGAACAATTGTGTGTCAAAAATAAAAAATGAATAGACAATAAACAGCTTGGCCATGTAAAATGACGGCATAGGGTTGCAGGATGTTCTGTACATGATTAATGACCGAATGACATGGAAATTATTCTGTCTGACCAATCACTGGTCAGCATTTTTTCATGTGAACTTTTTTTCATCTGGTCAGCTTTTTTGTAGCTTCAATGAAGATAATACCAAAAATGACGGTACTTCACAGATACTTTTACCAAATGGAAATACAAAAAAAGGTGTGTATTGTCCCACCAAATAGGGCTGGTTCTATATGGTGGAACTGCTTCTCAGAGACTATGGGGAAGAAGATGTGGGAGCACACAGTAAATTTTTAATGCAGTTTAGCTTCCATGGAGAGAGCAGATTTGCATCCTCATCCCTTGAGAATGACATCTTCAGTCAGCACTCCAGGCATGACTTTACCTATTTTAATGCTAATGTGACTATTTGTGAAAACCAATACCAACTTGTGAGTGTGTGCGCACACACACGCACATACACACATGCACACACACACACACACACACACACACATACACATTCATTGGAGGTGACTTCTGCTGAGAGAAGCTAAGCGGGCTGAAGCCATTCCCTCCTGACTGTCTCTCTAAATCATTTCCTTTCCTTTTCTGCCTTTTCCCGTCATTGACTTCTTTAGAGATCTGCTATCAGGGCCATCAATTTAAAATGGAAAGAAAAGAACAGCTCACCTGCTGAAGACACCAGAGACAGATTTTTTCCGAAGACACTGTCAAAGAAATAAAATGCATTTTTGGACTGTCTTCACAAGTAAAATGAATAGAATTTTTATCATTTCCTTCATCACATTGTGGATTTTTTTGACATAGATTTATTAGAACTGTATGTACTGTACATGCTTTCATATTGTCAGTGCAGATTTGGCATTTTATTTCTCAAGTGTGTGTTGTCTGGTTGCCTGGATTACTGTACAGTACTACTTTTCTGGGTTTAGTGCCTCAATATAATCATCAGTAAATAGATGGCAAAAGCAGTGATAAAACATATTCAGTGCATTACCAGGCTTGTCATCTTTATTGTTGCTGATGTCAATTTCAGAACTTCAGGATAGGGCAGAGTGCTGATCCGATATCCATTATATCGGGTATTGGATCAGCAAATATATAAACTTGTTAGAAATCAAATCATTAAAAACTGAAAGCTAATCGTTTATGCCTATCAGGTACCCAATCAACTTGATAAAGTTAGGATCTCCTTCTGATCAGATGTGTCTGATCTTGTATTCATAGTTCCTGCTGGGAAATGTTATGTACCTCCATCACATTGCTGATCATCGTATTTTCTTTACTCTGACTTTCATTTCTTTCAAAGTACATACATCTCCATATTTGGGATTGTGATGAGCTAATATATGCGCAAAAAATAGTTTTTGTCAGAGAAAGAAAAGAAAAAAAATATTATATTGTGTGGACCACTGAAATATACATGTAGTGTTAAATAATATTAATAGGCCAGGATTTGGAGTCTTTTTTTTAACACTTTATCTCTGCTACTAGAAAATAATATCTTCACATTGACATATAAGTTTAACATTGAACCCATAAACAGGCCTGGTTTGAATTTTTTTGGGGTTCATGCTAGTTAGCTCTCAGACCCCAGAGTATTTTCTTTTTTTTCACGATTGGCAATTGAAATTTTGTTTTCTTGACTGCTGCTTTGTTACTTTTCAAACAGCTTTTAGATTAATCTTGATTGATAAAATGTTTACATTTCTTTCCAATACTACCAGATATTTCAACACCACCTCCAATAAATTTAATTTAACTTTCGTAGATTTTTTACATCTTCGTAAAAACTTGAAAAGATTTGAATGACATTGTGTTGTACAAAGCTAAACAGACAGCTAATGCTTTTGAGATGAGCATGCTAAAATATTAATGGGTAAGGAAAGGTCATCCTTGAGACTTGAATAACAAGAAGACTGGTAGCAATTTCTGCAAACATTGAGCAATGCCAGAGAGGAAAAAACAGTATGTCTAAGGCAACAGCGACTCAGCTGCAGTTCACTGCTGGACAAGGCACAGCTTGTTATCTGATGAGAACAAGCAAAACATTCATAGAGTGTAATGTACGGAGATGTACTGTAAGTATTTTCTTTATAAAAATTTAATTTGATGTTCAAAAAGTCTTTTTTCAAACTTTAGTGTTGAAAAAGAGGGGGTCGTCTTATAATCAGGGTCGTCTTATATTCGGGCCAATAAGGTATGTGTCTGTGTGTTGTGGATGAATGGATGGATGGATGGATGGATGGATGGATGGATGGATGGATGGATGGATGGATGGATGGATGGATGGATGGATGGATGGATGGATGGACCGATGGATGGACGGACGGACAGACCAACGGACGGACGGACGAAGTAGTAGAAGCTGGAGTAAGGGCAGAAGTGAGCATTTGTGAGTAGCAGTATGGTTTCATGCCAAAAAACAGTACTACAGGTGCAGTATTTGCTTTGAGGATGTTGACAGAGAAGGCCAAACGGAGCTGCATTGTGTTTTTGTTGATTTGGAGAAAGCTTATGACAGGGTGCCCAGAGTGGAACTGTGGTATTGTATGGGGAAGTCTGGAGTGGTGAGGTGTGCTGTAGGTGTGACAGAGGAGTTCAAGGTGGAGGTGGGACTGCATCAGGGATCAGCTCTGAGCCCCTTCTTGTTCGCTATGGTGATGGACAGGCTGACAGACGAGGTTAGACAGAAATCTCCATGGACTATGATGTTTGCAGATGGCATTGTGATCTGTAGTGAGAGCAGGGAACACGTGAAGGAGAAGCTAGAGAGGTGGAGGTTTGTCCAGGAAAGGAGAGGAATGAAGGTTAGCCGCAGTAAGGCCCTGTCCACACGATGACGGATTTTTTTGAAAACGCAAATTTTTGAAAACCCATTCAAAACGATTCACCTCCACACAAAAGCGTTTCCAAAAAAATCTCTGTCCATACGTAAACGCATCAGTGCATTTTCGAAGACGGCTATAAGCATGCCAAACCATGTAGTGGCAGTATTGAGTCAAATTTTATCCAATAGGAATCCTCCGTGTTTTGTTGTCACAAAACGCCTGCAAGAATGCTGCCATCAGCAAGGTTCGTACATCCATCATGTTTGTACACACGGGCCCATAAATATTACGTCACAGCGGTTTCTGTCGCAGGCAAGACATCAGCGTTTTTAAAAAGTTGCGGATACACCGTCCACACGACAACGCAGACCCAGTGTTTTTAAAAAAATCCACCTAGGCCAGCGTTTTCAAAAAGTTTTCGTTCCAGATATCTGCGTTGTCGTGTGGACGGAAGGCGTAAACGCAACAAAAGTTGTGTTTTCAAAAAGTTCCGGCATCATGTGGACGGGGCCTAAGACTGAGTACGTGTGTGAATGAGAGGGACCCAGGTGGAAGAGTGAGGTTACAGGGAGAAGAGATCAAGAAGGTGGAGGATTTTAAGTACTTAGGGTCAACAGTCCAGAGCAATGGAGAGTGTGGAAAATATGTGAAGAAGCGTGTACAGGCAGGATGGAACGGGTGGAGAAAAGTGTCAGGTGTGATGTGTGATAGAAGAGTTTCAGCTAAAATGAACGTAAAGGTGTACAAAACTGGTGAGACCAGCGATGTTTTTTGGTCTAGAGACAGTGTCACTGAGGAAAAGCCAGGAGATAGCTGGAGGTAGCAGAGATGAGGATGCTGAGGTTCTCTCTGGGAGTGACCAGGAAGGATAGGATCAGGAATGAGTACATCAGAGGGACAGCACATGTTAGTGGTTTTGGAGATAAAGTCAGACAGGTCAGACTGAGATGGTTTGGACATGTCCAGAGGAGTGATGGTGAATATATTGGTAGAAGGATGCTGAGTTTTGAACTGCCAGGCAGGAGGCCTAGAGGAAGACCAAAGAGGAGGTTTATGGATGTAGTGAAAGAGGACATGAAGGTAGTTGGTGTGAGAGAAGAGGATGCAGAAAATAGGGTTAGATAGAGGCAACTAATTTGCTGTGGCGACCCCTGAAGGGAAAAGCCGAAAGGAGAAGAAGAATTACGTTACTAACAATATATTGAAAATACAGAAAAGAAAGTCTAGTCTACAATTTTATATATTGACTAGGGCTGTCAGTTTAACACGTTAATTAGATTAATTAATTATGCTGAAAATTAGCGCGCTATAAAAATTAACGCAATTAATCATGAGTGGCAAGTCAAGGCGCAAGCATTTTAAATTTTGCCCATTGAGTGACCCGTAGGCTGCAGTGGCACGTCACTTCGTACCTGGGCCACTAGTCAAAAGCAGGGTGACTGACAACAGAGAGCAAGGCAAGCCCACTTGGACCTTTGGGCGGAAAGTTTATTTATAAAAAGAACAAAGACGGGACTATGAACAAAAATGCAGTGATTTGTACCTTTTGTAAAAGAGAATTTTCTTATCACTGAAGCAGCTCCAGCCTGAGGTATCATTTAAATGCAAATCATGTCAAGGACACAGAGTTGTCTGTTGTCAGTTCCTGTGACGTTAGCTTACCCTTTTAAAGGAAATGCCTGTTGGCATCTTGCTATTGATGATGATCATTTTGAATTGCTGTATTGAGTCAGCTGTAGTATTCATTTTGATTGAGAGTCTGCTTATGTGCCTATTTGAGACTCAGCCTTATTTTATTTCTGAATTTTATTTATTTCATTTAACTGTATTTGTATTGCTTTTTTGAGAAATGCACCTGGCCTAATTGGTTTGCTGATGTGCTTGACCTTTTTTCTTTTGAATTTCATTTATAAAGCACACTCAACCAATGAAAATGTGGATTTCAAATTTTCTCTTCTTGGTGCATTCTATTGATTAGTCATGCACTACAATTTTGTAATGTCCTTGAATTCAGATCCTTTATTTGGGGTCCTTTAGCAGGTATGAGATCAAAATGCGATTAATTAGATTACTTAATTACAAATCCTGTAATTAATTAGATTTTTTTTAATCGCCTGACAGCACTAATTAAAATCATAAACTGAAATTGCAGTCACTGATGCAAACTAAGCTCATTAGCTGCAATGTTTGTTTGTGTGCATGTTTGTTTGTTTGTCCCAATCTAAAGTCACTTTAACAAATTGGTACTTTTAAAAATGTTTAGTCATTTTAAAACAGTTACCAAGACCATTCATAGGTATTTATATCTCTGCTTTCTATTTCTCTATCTCTTGTAGGTGTTTATTTTAAGAAGTAATAAGTCCAATGAATAGTTAATTAATTGGTATTTTAGAAGTGTTTGATTACAGTGTTCGTTAATACATTATTTGGTCTTTTTTTAACAAGATCTTGTGTCCGTGGCTTGAAGCTGGATCTCTGTAGCAGATTTTAGATCCAGTGGCTCATTGAAAGATTCATGTCTGTTGTAAAAGAGAAGGCAAGTAATAAATCATCTGTGTCCAACAACTACGATAAAATGGCAGCACTTTTTATGCACTAAACTGAACAATGATATGATATGGTCTGACTGACCTGGTCCTCCTGCCTCTTTGTGATTCAATTTCTACCAATACTCACAGTAAATAGCACTGCAGCTGAATAACAGCAGGGATGAATTTTGTGTTGTCGAATGTATTTTTGATGGACATGTTATCCTGTGGAAAGAAACAATCATTTCTGTGTTTTTGTCAAGAGCCTGTTTCTGCCTCAGTTGCCATTAGTTAACTTTTGATTGAGTTTTAGACTTGTTGACATCATCAGCTATGCGGGGAAGCTGTTCCTCACATGGAGTGTGAGGTTTGCCTCACACTCACACTGCCTGGTTTGCACTTACAGTATTTTCTGCACTATAAGGCGCACTGGATTATAAGGCGCACCTTTAATGAATTGTTTATTTTATAATTTATTCCATATATAAGGCGCACCAGATTATAAGGCAGGGCTCGAACTTGGTACCTTTGTGGTCGCATATGCGCCCAAATTTTTATCAGTGCGACTATCAAATATAGGGAAAAAAATCTGGTGCACCTGTTTTTTCTCTTCTCTCTTGCTCTTTCTCTCTCTCCATAGAGCAGGGGTCACCAAATGGTGGACCGCGGTCCGGATCCAGACCATGTGATGGTTCTGTCCGGACCTGTGACCACTCCATGATAAATTCACGAGAGTAGATTTTCTTGGCGCATTTTTACTTGCAGTACGCGGCTACAGACAGTGGGCGCTGCTCCTCCAGTTAATCCGGTAATAGCTCCACGCAGTTCAGCCAATCAGATTGTTTGTCTACCCTGCGCTGTCAGTGCACCAGGAAGTGAGACAGCTCGCTGCCGCTACCGCTGTGAGTTTACCGCTACAGAGGAGCACAGAAGAAGGGAGACAGCATAGCTTCAAACAAAGGGAGGTTAATGAGGAAAACCGCTGGTTAACAATGAGTGGACGAAATTTATGTTTATTCCTCCGTCAGGCAGTTCAAAACCATTTTACCTCATATGGTCTGAACACGTAGCATGAATTAAAAGTGGTAACATGAAGCGCGTCTATGAAACAAAGCACAGATCTTTTGCGCAGAATTATCCCCTGAAGTCTGAGCTGAGGGCAAAATGACCAAGAAAAATGCAAACAAATGTTAGCTAAAGGCATGGTGGAGTTTGGGGCAACATAAAACATCTTTTAGTGATGTTTTAAAATACAAAACAATCCAATAATAACCAAAATGGTTCAGTCCAGGTACAGGGCTGGCCTGACAGCGCGCCACAATGCGCTATTTAAGCCACACCCAGGTAGTGCCTCGGTTTGACCCCTGACCTGGAGGCGGACCAACGCAGCATCCTCAGGTGAACGTCTCTGGATCATCTCGACCACCCAGGGACATATGCACGGATCCTGTTCATAGAGTTCAGCTCGCCGTTTAACACCATCATCCCTGAGCTGCTCTCCTCCAAACTTCACCAGCTCACAGTCCCCTCTGTCATGTCTCAGTGGATCACCAGCTTCCTGACAGACAGAACACAGCATTTGAGGCTGGGGGCGATCACCGACTATTTAAAAGTCTACCCTCTGGGAGGCGCTACAGAGCCCTCTTCTCAAAAACCACTGGATTAAAGAACAATTTCTTCCCTCAAGCTATAAGACACTTGAACTGCAAGTGTTAAATTATTTGTCTACCGGTCCTTGCAACCTGTTTACACATGCACTCAGCACTTGTACATTGTGCCCCACCCACCCCCCACCTACTGCGTTTTGCGTCTTGTGTTTTGTATTTAGTATAGTTATTTATAGTATTTATAGTATTTAGCATAGTTAAATTTAATGTATGAATGTACAGTTTGAGACACCACCTGCCGAAAACAAATTCCTTGTCTGTTTTTTAAAAAACGATGGCCATTAAAATTGATTCTGATTTATGCCAATTTCTCCGTGTGTTTCCACAAACTAATAGAATGGACCGTCACTAGAATCCAGATTACAGCACAACAGTATTTTTTAGACCAATTAAGTTTAAAGTGGGTTATTTCTGGTGCCACAGTGGTTGGGAAATACTGAGATCAGTCAGTCAGTCAAACTTTATTAATAGAATTGTTGAAAGTTCCTTATGTTTTGCTACATTATCGTCGCCGGTCACCGGGGCTCTCCCCCGATGACTGGCTCAGTGAGAGCCGCCACTTGAGCGACGCCCCTTGACTACCGTTGTTAGGGGGCGTAGGCCCGAATACCTTGTGAGGGTGCCCCTAGTGGCGGAGTGCAGCATGACTGCCAGCCAGACTGTGCTTTTTTTAAGATAACTTGTTTTTAACCAATACTAATATAATATGAATCCCTATACAAGGCGCATCGGATTATAAGGCGCACTACGGGATTATGAGAAAATTATAGGCTTATAGGTGCGCCTTATAGTGCGGAAAATACTGTAATTGTCTTTTCTACTCCCTTCTTGATGTTTTAGACATAATGTTTGTTGCTAAGGTCACATATCGTTTGGCTTCATACAACTCAAAATGAGCTTTGATGTAATAGGCTGCTTTGTTTGACCTGAACATTGGCAATAGTAGTAAAGACTAAAACCCTGCTGCATTTTCTATGAGGCAGTCATTGATGTGAATTTGATGTTTGAGGTATTTTTCTTCAAACTCATGGGTTTTTTTGTCCCTTAAAGCTCTTTGAAATGTCTGTTGATGTGATACAAATAAAAGTTGATTGATTGATTGATTGATTGATTGATTGATTGATTGATTGATTGATTGATTGATTGATTGATTGATTGATTGATAGGATTATGACAATGCCTCTGAAAAAGATGCAAAAGTTGGAGAAAAAGCAAGTGACAATGAGTGTTTTCTTGCATGAAAAACAATCAATGAAAGAAGAAAAAGAGATACTATTGACAAATGTAACTTAAATTTTAGTGGAGAAGGCTCTATCAGCTTCGTGCAATGTCCACAGTAGAATGCAGTAAATGAATTAAAGGCAAAGAAAACTATTGAGTGAAAAGCAAGTGAGAAAAAAATGTATTACATCTTTCTTTATTTCTAAAACTGTTTTTGAATGACTACCAGGCTTTAACATTTCGATAAAACTAATATATAATTTTACTCTTTTTTTCTTTTTACTTAAACAGTTATGTTGTCGTTATTAATAAAATCAGTAAAATTAACAGCTTAGTTTTTATTTTGTACTATTGGCAAAACTCAATCCTTGCATACGTTTCTACCGTATATTCTGTTATTACTTTTGAGATGCATAAATGTCATGTTGGGATGAATAAATTTTTATTGAAGCGCATCCCAGGGATGCACTACTTTCTTGAGGTAAAATGAACTCTGAGCAGGGGTTGGCAGGAGTATCTTACCAAGGAAATGTATGGTAGCCTCCACTTGAACGTTCAGCTGTGGTGATTCCTTCCAGTCCTTTGGCTGTAATGTTGCAACGACTGGTGCACTTCTAATATTTCTGTCATTTCACACAAAATATCTCTTCCTTTCCACAACCCAATCTTTTTCCAACAGTGCACTTAATGTCTGAGAAATGTTTTTACATTTTTTTGAATACCAACATATCTCTTTATTGTAAAAACATTGCTATACTGTATATTTAATCTGTGTATTTAATCTGCTTCTGCAGAACAAACTCCTATCCCTCACATCTCTTTTATTCTCAGTGCTACAGTTTAAAGCATATCTCTTCTTTGAAGACTTTCTATTTGGTTCAGCTGTTTGTTAGCTGTTTTTGAGATTTGACTTCATGAACTTTTGGGGACACCATCTGTGGATATTTTTTTTAATACAGCTCAGATACAGTTGCACAACTCTGCACACATTTGCTTTGGCCAGAAGGTGTCGTTGAATCTGATCGTTGCTATTCCTAAACACAAAATAGCCTCTTAACATCTGCTGTATGGTGTCACTGTAGTTATAGCCCTGTGTTTGCCAATTCAGGTCTACTGCGGATTCAACAAGCTTATTATGAGAATTTAACTTGGTGCAGTTTTATTTAGTTAGTATGGTTTTCATTTTCTTCAAAGGAGTGAAAGTTTTGTACTTTGAATTTGGGGATGTGAAGTCCTCTGTCTAGCCCTTGTATGTTGGCTCACTGTCTGTCCCCATTTTCTGTCATATGCTTGTCCAATAAAGATAAAATGCCCCAAATGATAATGGTTACAAAAAATGAGCCCTGTGATGAGCTGGTGACCTTTTCCAGGGTTTTCAGTGCTACTCCAATCAAATTAAATTCGACCCCTGTAATACTACAAAACATATTCAATCACAGAGTAAAAGAATAAACAGATGTCAACCACTCAGCTTTGCTCGCTCTCTGTCTCTCTGTTTCTGTTTCTCTCTCTCTCTCTCTCTCTCTCTCTCTCTCTCTCTCTCTCTCTCTCTCCTCTCTCTCTCTCTCTCTCTCTCTCTCTCTCTCTCTCTCTCTCTCTCTCTCTCTCTCTCTCTCTCTCTCTCTCTCTCTCTCTCTCTCTCTCTCTCTCTCTCTCTCGCTCTCCTCTCGATCTCCTCTCCTTCCTTCGTCTGTCTCACGTACGAATACTAAATACTAAGAAACAAAACATACATAAATACATATGTATGAACTTTTTTTTGTTTCTGTTTGGTTTTCCAAACAGCATAATGAAAACAAACCCCAAGACCTTTATATTGATGAGAACTTTTTCCACAAAGATTCCTTCAACCCTCTCACTTTGTCCTCCCACCCACATTATAACACAATAAACAGTCTCAAAATTCACTGATCCTGCCTCTACTTTAGTACAATTTTCCGTACTTGCACCTTCTTTTTTTACCACATCCCATTTCCCTCTACACTGCACCTTAACCTTAATTACACTACAACCTTGTGCTATTTCCCACAATATTTTTTATTTTAGACACTAGTTTAAATAAAGGTATCTCAAAAGGCTATAAGTGAATTATGTGTATGTGTGAGACCTTTGGTATTCTTCCACCTTCAGAATTCAATTCCCATTAAATTAATCTCAGTATTCAGAATGAGTAGCACGTTTGCAGAAGATCTTTTACACATTGCCAACTGTGCTATTATCAGTGACCTTTCTTTTTTCTTTCCCTTTTATTCCCTCTACTTTTCTGATGCTCCTCTCTGCAATTATTTAAAGGAAGTGGAGGTAAGTCAACTTACTGTGCTTGCATTTGATAACACACATATTGCATTACCATTCCGGAGGACCAACTGTATACATAGTAGTATTTGTTTGAGACTTGCTTTTAGGCACTGTTGCAAAGCTGGAGAGGGTTTTCTGATTTTAATGCAGGTTGGGTGGCTGCTCAGCCACAATGTAGTTGGGTTGCATATTAAAACTTAATATGGTTTCGCATTTTAAAGAAAATGCAGTAGTATATCAATATACTGTATATATATTTTTTAAAAATATTATCAGGGATTTTCAGAACTTTAAGATAAAAACTTAAAAATGAGTCCTCTCTGTTGATTACTTACTACTGTTGATTATAGCTGCCACACTTATGGTAGTGAACTGACAGAAGCTTACATTACACAACCAGAATTATGTTGACACGTACACACTTATACACCCGTATGAAATAATTATCATGCCATGGGCATTGATATCCTGTTGAATTGTGTTTATTATTGAGGGATTTTTCAAACATTTATAATAAAAGCTTCAGTAATGTCTGTTGTTAAGGCTTCATCTTTTCAGATGGGCCTCCCCTTACTGTAATTCAAAACATATTTATTTCATCATGTCTTTTATGCACGTACATTATTATCTGATGCTGGCATTGTATCCATACATGAATTTTCCTCACAATTATGACTAATGGACTCAAATGATAAAACAGACTCCAAAGCACATCAAACTGTTTTGTCCTAATAATTTGTTTTGAGCATTTATGTGTACCTGAAATTAATGCCATATCATCGTTGTTGTTAAGTTCTTGAATCAGAAGGTAGACAGACATCTACTAGAAATAGGCTGACATATTCACTTATAACTTGCTGATGTGTCAATCAAAATAAGGTAACCGCTGCAAAGGATCATAAAAATTACAATACTAAATACTTTGCTCGTTCAGTGTTGACTGCTATAAGCTTTCCTTTGGCCTGTGTTGCACTGTTGTCTTCCAAGCCCAAAGAAAAAATATCTCACTGTAGCAGAATGAACTGAAACAAACTAGCAACCAGATTTTCTTTGTGGAGGTTTGATTCTTCTATTGCCAGCTCTGGTCACACACTGTACAAATGTTCCACAGAAAAAAAAAGTACTTGTGCCTTAGAAACCTCCTTTTAATCCATCCACTCCGCAAGAACTTGGAATGATTACAATTCTTAGAATCAGTTTGAAGAACATGTGTACCAGAAGTCCTTGGGTCCTCAGCAGTACATGCTCTAAGTGAGGAATCAGTTGGATGTACAGTTATCATGAAAATCACTCAGTAAAACAGCAGAGAACAGGTGAGATTGCCATAAAATAAGACACAAAAGTAGAGGGGACATGTGAAGTTTGGAGCTAAGAGACACACTCATTAGGTTCATTCATTCATTCATCCTCTACTGCTTTACCAGCCGTCACGGGTCGCGGAGTGCTGGAGCCCATCCCACCTGACTGAGAGCGTGAGGCGGGGGAAATTCTGGGTGCGAAGCCGGTACACCGCGGAGCCACACAGAGACACAGACAAACACGTACACACACTCTCACTCCTAAGGGGAATTTAGAACGGCCAATTAACCTGAAACACATGTTTTTGGAGGTGGGAGGAAGCCGGAGAACCCGGAGAGAACCCATGCAGACTCCGCATGGGCGGGAAGCGGGCCCAGAACCACCTTGCTGTGCGGTGACAGCGCTACCCACTGCGCCAGTGTGCCGCCCTCATTACGTTTATTCACCATTTAAACCTTTCCTCAAGTGTCTGCTGTTGCCATATATTAGAACAAGGTCTCTAAGGTTTGGTCCACTGTCTATTTCTTTTTAATGACTACCTGATTTCGTCTCTCTCTGTCTCTCACTCTCTGTCTTTGTCTCTCTTTCTCTGTGTTTTAAGTACTTTGAATGTGAATGGAGCAGGGACAAGAGCGTCTGTTTTTAGTTTGATAAATGTTAGAACGTTAGATGTTTTCTTTGTGCAGGAAACATAGTAGTGTTTGTTTGTGAGATGTGAATTTCTTTTTGCGTGAATCTCTTTTGGATTTTGTGTCAACCTGATTATCTTGGGCTTTTATGAATGAACATGATTTTACAAATCAATCTCTCTCTCTCTCTCTCTCTCTCTCTCTCTCTCTCTCTCTCTCTCTCTCTCTCTCTCTCTCTCACCCTCTCTCAATTATAAAGGAGATAGAGATCACGATTCCCAACCCTGCACGTTTTCTCTGCCCCCTTGACATGATGTCACTGACACAGGCTTCCTCCCTGGTGACAAACATATTGTTCACCTCAGGCACTATTTTAGATGAAGACACCAGCTTAGGGGGTGTGCATGTGTTCGTGCATGCGTTCGTGCATGTGTGTGTGTGTGTGTGTGTGTGTGTGTGTGTGTGTGTGTGTGTGTGTGTGTGTGTGTGTGTGTGTGTATGTGTGTGTGAGAGTATGTGACTGGTTACCGTTTACACACCAAGTTGAACCCTGTCTCCTTTGTATCCATAAACAAAAATATTTCATAAACGGATTCAAACATACTGTATGGTTGTAATAAACAAAATAAAATAAATCCTTTATTAATCCCAGTAGGGAAATTGCTTATTTTTCCACTCAAAATATTGCACATGTATATATATTGTACAGGCCCGTACATACACAAATACACACACAGGGTCTGTAGGCATGGTGATAATGGAGGGTAATGTGGCAGGCAGCTCTCGCATGGAGCACACCATGGGTGGCTTGTTGGGGGACGGTGCTTTGCTCAAGGGCACCTTGGCACTGCTCAGGGGGTGAACTGGCACCTCCCACTGCCAGTTCACAGTCCAAATATTTTTGGCCCACCCGGATCTTGAATCGGTGACTTCTAGTCCCCCACCCAGAACTTAGTGGACTGAGTTACTGCCGCCCCAAATGTAATCAGTAACATTTGCCAGAATACATTTTTAACAAATATTACTACAGTGTACACTAAGAGTTAATGCATGACAATTACAGTATTTTAATGATCAGCAGTATTTAGTCATGTAAGAGGCTGGCAAATATTGTGCAATAATAGATACTTAAAAATTGCTGTGTTGGTCCTTACAATGGCATCATACAGCAAGTCACACAAAAGTAGGGCTCATCTTCAAGGCTCCTTTTGTTATCCAAAGGATGCTATGGTGCAGCACTGCTAAAAAAAAAAAAAAAAGGGACTCAATAGCAGTAGACTGCACTGTATCTAAAGAATAATGAGCTCTTCCTTCAATTATTTTGAGAACATCCATCTGTTTTCCGAAGCCACTTGCACTATGCTATGCAGGGCCCTGGGGGACTGGAGCCCACAGTAAAAATAAAACACAAAATTATCTCTCTACTCAGCAATGCAAACTTACTGGCTAAGATTTCAAATCTTAGACCTGCATTGTTATTTCTCAACTACAGGAATGTAAGTTTAGATTTCCTGGCCAGTAAAATTATTGCACAGTATGGAAAAACAATTTCATTAAAAAAAAAAAATCCCTTTGAAATCAGTTTTCATTTTCTGCCTTTTAGCTTTTTCTCCAGTGAAAATTACTCATTTCCTCTTGGCATTGTTTGTGAATAACAGCAATACTTCTTTCTGTTATTCAGAGCAGAACTCTATTTAGACTATAATATCCTTTCCTTTTTTTTTTTAGTTAAAGTTTTCACTGTCTTTACTACATGGTGTGCCAAGACTCTATCTTACAGTGTGACTCCATTTTCTCCAGCAATCATTCATTTTTACAAAACACGAGTAGTAAATAATAAAAGAATAGTAAAATGAGGACAAGATATCTCAGTAGTGTGGTTTATTATTTGAGCAGTTCTCTCTGTGGTCTGGAGAATAATTCAATATTATTCTCGGCGTGCATTCTTTTTTCATAACCTAGTTTTGTGTCTTGTGTTTCCACTCAGGATGACTACTTCAAAAGCTGGGCTCCTGCCAAGTCCCTAGACCAAGGTGAGTCCTGCTGTTTGTCTATGTGTGTTTGTCTTTGTGTATGATGTACTGTGCAAGATAAAAAATGTGGCCCCACAGTACCACATAGAGGAACTAAATAGGTGGAGTTAGTGTGCGTGCCTGCGTGCGTGCGTGCGTGCATGTGTGTGTGTCTGTGTGTATATATACACACACACACGTCAGTGCAGTGTGTGTATATACACACACACCGCACTGACGTGAATGACGCACTGATGCTTGATTACTCTGCTTTATTTCCATTAGGTTTCTCAGTTAACTTGACCAATAGTTAACATCAAATGGCAAAACTTTCAGAGTTCAGTGTTCAAAAACTATTAATGCTAAAACTAACCTGGCCAACAGCGGTTCCTACTTATACCTGAGCACCAAATTATCCCCAGGAGACCCAGGACCTACTATTAACCTAAAAAAGAATTGGACCTGTTGATTACTTATCTCATGAGATCAGCCACAGCAAAGACACAGGTTGATGAGTCTTATTGAAGGTGTAGTCTAGACTTAGAGGAGATGACCTCCCTATCTACCTACCTGTCTACCACTGCATGAAAGGTCTTTTATTCATTGACCACTTGTTTGTTCTTTTCCTGTTTATTGTAACAGCCACAATGCTTTTGTGCATGTGTGTGTGTGTGTAGCAATGGAGTGGCAATGGCAATGCCAAGTCCACTTCATCAATCACTCTGAAGTGTGAAATGTTCCTAGATCCCCAGTAACTCTTGAATAAACTCAAGTATTCCAAACAGTCACTTACTCTCATTTAGCCCTGTTCTCTCTCTCTCTCTCTCTCTCTCTCTCTCTCTCTCTCTCTCTCTCTCTCTCTCTCTCTCTCTATCTCTCTCTCTCTCTCTCTCTCTCTCTCTCTCTCTCTCTCTCTCTCTCTCTCTCTCTCTCTCTCTCTCTCTCTCTCTCTCTCTCTCGCACACGCACGCACACACAAACATAAGCACACTCTGAAGTACACATTTTAGGGGCCTGATTGGACTAGGGCGCTCTGAACAACGTGACAGAATTTAAATGGTTCTACCACTGAGAATGTTCTGTTGTGTGTTGGCTTAGTTTTGCATATCTAGCACAGTTACTGTAACTCTGCAGGGAAAAACTTGCTGAGCAGGTTTATCTGGGCCAGCTCCTCATGGATACTGAGCCTAATGAGAACAGCCTCGCCTCATTGCATCAAATTCTAGACTTACTCTCTACTTTCTCAGCAAAACTAAAGACAAAAAGTAAATAGAGCTTCATTCTCCTAACTAGGGACTAAACACATCCAATGTTATGAACACCACTAGCGACAGAAGCCAGCTTGAGCTTTTTTAACAATGGAGTGCTAAATCCACTGTATGGATAACACAGTGTTTCTATCCCATCAAGGCCAAACCTTGTATTTTACCTATATTCATTATTATTTTTACCTTTCATTCAGTACAAAGCATGTTTTGTCTTTTTACAAAGTTTTTTTTAAAATTAGGATTTTTTACTCTTGCAATACAGGTAGTCCTCAACATACAAATACATTTGTTTCTGAAAGGTTGTTCCTGCATTGAATTGTTAGTAAGTCATTATTTAATTTTCAATCTAATTGCCATTTGATGTCATTTAAATGCCATTACTACTCTAAATACAAAAGTACTATTCCGGAAGACTAAGGAAAAATAATAATCCAACATAAAAACAACCACATAATAAAATAAAATAGAGGTACAGGTTGTTTTAAGTTTAAAAAATGTATGGGAAAAATGATAATCAAGTTGCCGTAAGTTCATTTCACTTCACGTCTGTCCGCTACAAATATTGGAACCTTTAAAATCACGAGGAACCTGTTAAAAGCACGTAATATCATGTTACTCTACAATAAATAAGACTGAAAACATATAATCATATTAAAATACATATGTTTGATTACAATATCTGTCATTAGGTGTCACTTGTGATTCACGCAAAAGCACGGTAAAAGCTTTTGTAATAATTTAATCCTTGGGGAAGAAAACACGTCAAGGAACTCTTGAACATGTTTTTTTAAGCGCATCCAACAACAACAGCCAGCCAGCTGTTGAGTTGACAATCCACTGTACAGAATTGTAGCATGTAGAGTGTATCTTACCTTTAGGGTGAAGGAAGAGGAGGAGGAGGGAGGAATTATTGCCAGTCCGAGACAGAGTGCTCAGCACAGAGATGGTCATTACTACCATTTTCTCCATTAGCCTTTGCTCTATCGTCCATGATAAACAGTAGAGTATCCAAGGTACAATTCCTGACACACTGAGATGCAAGACAACAACAAACAAGAACAAAATGAGTACATGAGTGTTGGAGATGTGTGAATACAGCTGTGCTGCTCGACGGGGGTTGTGGCAGAAAGGGAAACTGCAGTACAATAGTCGGATTTGGCGGCACTCATTTGCTCGTTTCGCAAACGTTTCCAAGTCGAATGTTTGTATGTTGAGGACTACCTGTATATTTTCCTGATTAGGATAGCATTTTACTATCAAAAAATTGTTTTCCGTATTTTCCAGACAATAAGTCACACCAGCCAAAAAATGCATAGTGAAGAAGAAAAACCATATATCACAATGGGCTTTTGGGGTGGAACTTTACTGTAAACCCAATACCGCATGTAAACAAAAAACAACTAGGCGTAGATTCCTTGGGCTGTAAAAAGTTGTAGGGCTGTTGCCATGTCTCAGTTAAAAAGACAAAGTTTAGCTTGCGGTCGGTGAGGAAGTCCTGGATGAAATCTCCCTTGTCCATCAGTAAACAAATGTTGAGCAGAAAGAAACTGAGTGCGGGGTTTCGCAGCTGGTGGTGGTGCTAGCCGACCGAGCTAGCGGGCTAATATGCTGTGGTCCCAGCTGGTGGAGTGAGAATGATGTCAGGAGCTGAACCAGATGGACTTTATTGCTGCTGACCTGCCATAGTGGAAATTTGAGCTGTCAGTGTGAAAATAACAATCATGTAAAATTATGTATTTTAATTAGTTGCACCTGAGTGTAACTCACAGGACCAGTCAAACTATGAAAAAATTGCAACTTATAGCCTGGAAAGTACAGGGTATCTCTTCGAAATGGTGACACTTGAAGGTGGGCTAAACATTAAGAGTAACGGAAATAGTTTGTAATAGAAATCTAAACCCTGCTTTTATTCAAGCGCTACGAGCTTCAGTGCAAGCGTTCAGTCAGAAAACATTTTAATGTGTGTCAGTCAGAGGGCATAGATAAATAATGTATTTTGGTGTTTACTTACTGTTCAAGTGGCACTGACCTCAGGTTAGTTTTCAACCTGCATGTTTGTCTACCTGCTCATGTGTTTTACCCCATTAGACCTACATTTGGCAAGAGATTTCGGTAAGTGGGATAATGAGTGTAGTGTCACTGTAACCTGAAAAATATTCTCAGGAGCAATAAAAAATAAAATAAGCATTAAAAGTATTTGACAGGAACAGTAAAGACCATAGTCTAAATTTACTACATGTAGAAAACTGCTTCCTAATCTCTTCAAGGCCATCTTCCTCCTTTAACTTTTGTGTAGACTAGAGATCCACATCACACAGTAGCATATTGTGAACGTGAATCCCTGCAACGTTTTAATGAAGTGAGGTGACTTTCTCCTTCTGAAAATATGACATCTGTGTGCTTCTATTGAGAGACTTTAAAAATAGTTGAAGCACAGAGCAGCTTGCAGTTTTGTCCCAATTAGACTTTTTATGGCGTGCATAAAAACCATTTTTCTCAATCGTATTTCTTGGCTTCTCCACTGCAGCGATGCGTTTGATCTTTAGTATGACTGCTCCCCGATTGCACAACCGTCAAAATCACGATGCACAATGCAGTTACTCCTGCACAAACACCACACTGGGGAGTAATGGACTGCAAAACAATTAGACAGTGAATAAATAATTGGGAATTAATCCAACATCTGGTCTGCTTTGGGAACATTTGGTGTCGTCATTAGTCCCTTCTGCTGAGTTCCATTTTTACTTCGCTGGTGTCATTCTTTAAACTTTCTCTGGCCAACATCAGCA
Organism: Antennarius maculatus; assembly: GCA_013358685.1. NCBI lineage: Eukaryota > Metazoa > Chordata > Actinopteri > Lophiiformes > Antennariidae > Antennarius > Antennarius maculatus. Next base: position 13,060,139 of record CM023614.1, on the reverse strand, counting down.
TGCCATCTTTTAAAATATGAATAATCCACAATAGGGCCTGATATAAACAACATGATCGAAGTCCCTTCCTGGGCAATACTACAATCCTGCCTCAGTCACTACCTGCTGATCTTATTTTCAGTCGTAAATCACTGGTCGACCTTGGAGACTAATCTGCAACAGGAAGGTTGATGGGGGGTGGGGGGGATCCAGTCCCCTGATGAATCACTTGGAAAGTACTGCTTCCATCCATTCCATCTAATAAATGAAATTAGTGGAGTTGTAAATGTCTTACTGGACTGCCGGAAACCAATTGCTCACTGTGGTAAATCTTTTTTCCAGGTTTTTTGTGTCTTGTTGAGGTCCGAGTGTTGATATGCAGTTCTGTGGTTCCATGTGGAGCTGTAGTAAACATACATAAAAGTGTGAATCAGCTCCACTCTGTCAGGCCAGTTGGTTGCTTTGCTTCAGTGAACAAACATATGTTCAGCTCGTTAGTGCACTTATTTTTATCCAGTGTCGCTGCTGTGCTGTTGATTTAGTTTAGCATGTCGTCCTGGCTTCTGTTTGACAACAGCAGGATTAACAAATTTTTCAAAAAACACTGCAAGGGCTTGTTCTTCTTCTTCAGCAGAGCTTTATTTTAAATTAGACTACTTTCTGTTTTTTTTCTGGGTATAACATTTCTGAGATTGAGCAATATTTAACACCATTGAACACTGGGTGTCTGCATTTTAGGCTTTGGTCATCAGTCATCTTCAGATTACCACCACTATATCCGCCGCAGCGGGTCATGGGGAGCTGGAGGCTATCTGAGCAGCATAGGGCGTGAGGCGGGGGACACTCCGGGCACGATGCCAGCGCACCGCGGAGCTACACACAAAGATATGCAACCATGCACACACTCACACTCATTCCTACGGGCAATTTGGAACGGCCAATCAACCTGAAGCGCATGCTTTTGGAGGTGGGAGGAAGCCGGAGAACCCGCAGAGAACCCACGCAGACACGGGGAGAGCATGCAAACTCCACACAGAGCGGGACTCGAACCCGGGTCCGCCGTGTTGTGAGGCGACAGCGCCAACCACTGTGCTACCGTGCCGCCCTTTTAGGCTTTGGTGTTATGAAATAAATTTTTTTTTGTGTATTTGAGGTCAAATAATTTTTGTAATTAACAGTGTTGTAGCTGACCATGCCTTAATTTTGTTTTAGCTTTTTTTTCCTTTTTTCTTTTAAAATATCACATTTCTATGATTTGGCATCCTTTTAACATACATGGGGGCAGCAGTGGGGTGGCAGTGGCTCAGCAGTGGAGCAATTGTCTTGAAGACAGGATCGCCCAGCCATCGGGGGCTCGAATCCCGCTCCCGCCAGAACATCCAACTGAGCGTGAGTCGACAGTGGGAGGTGTCAGCTCACCTCCCAGCCACCTCCGAGGCACCCTTGAGCAAGGCGCCATCCCCCCTACAAGCTGCTCAATTTGGGGCGCGTCCCAGAAGCCGCTGCCCGTCACTCTGTCTCCTAACATGTGTAGTTTGATGTGTACCGGTATGTACTAACTGCATGCTTACAGGCCCCCTTGTGTGCTGTTTTCAGGGGGCCTGTATACTGTATACTATACTAACCTGAGTGACTATGTAATTTCCCTTGCGGGATAAATAAAATATACTTCTTCTTCTACATAAAAGCTCTCTTTGAAGCTACACCGTCTTGTGCACTGATTAAAAAAACTGTTCATGTGACATTGATGACATTGTAGATGTCCTGTATTTCAGACATTGGTTAATAAATGTCATTTTTGGTTGTAGTGTTTTAAAAACACCTGCATACATTTTAAATAGTCATTGTCATAATCTGCTATCCGCGTTCTCAACATATTAAATATGCATTGTTAATTTGAGGCATGAATAGCAAGCACCATGCTTGGTATGTATGAAAACTTCTCTCAAACATGGAATAATTAATAAGCTCCAAACTTAACACTGGAAGTGAAATCTGTCAATTTGCCTTTATTAAACCCTCAGAGTTCTTCATAAGTTATTTCATTCAAAATATGCAGAATACAGCATACCCTGCAGACTGCATTATGTGTGCTCCCTTCACTGCAGTCAATATTTCTCTGTCATCTTCTGCCTTTGCTTTTAACATTTACACACACTTCTTTATAAATCCCCTCAGTACCGTATTTTTATTATTCTTGTGCCTGTGTTTTCAGGACGTCTAACTTTTACCACTCCTCTTCATGCGGCTGTATTTCTATTCCAGTTTTTTTTATTCTGCTTGTGACATATTGAGTTCATCAGACGGAAATTATATAATGATGAACACTAGTGTGAATAAACATACCACAACGGCAAAAACACACACAGACTGAAAGCCTGTGAGAATTTGTCAGTTTTTATAGATTTAATTTATATTTAAAGAGGTTTGGTTAATGCTTTAATATTCCCTGTGTAATTGCAGCCTTGTCTCTTTGCCTTTGTTCTTTCATCAGCTTCTTTTGCCCTGCAGAAAATCTTCAGTAGAAAGACTCGCCAACGTACCCCCCCCCACACACACACACACACACACACACACTTACATTTGCCTTTAGCTTTATACTGTATGTGTGTTGAATTTGCTCTGGTCATCAAGAATAGTTCAACCATATCACAGTAACAACAAGAGGTCATCTTGTATTGATTGTACATATTGTAAAATACTTCACCATAACTCTAGCTGACAGTCACCACAAATGTTTTTACTACACACTGAAGCTTCTCAGTTCTTTGGGAATAATAGCTCAGTAAACAAGTAATGAAAGTATTGAGTATGGAGTACTGAGGATGGAGTAAGAAAATACAATTTCAAATTCTAAAAAGAGGCAAATGGATAGTATAGACACCTTATAAACTGAAAAATAAAAAAAAAAACAAGGCGGCAGTGGGTCAGTGGTAGAGCGGGCGGTAGAGCAGGTCGTCCAATGTTCCAAGATCGGTGGTTCGATTCCCGCTCCCACCCAAAAAACCACCCGGAGTGCACTTCCAGTGCACTGCCAAGGCACCCTTGAGCAAGGCGACGTCCACCCTCACAAGCTGCTCATTTGGGCACTCCACAAAGGGGGCTCTCTACCTCCTATTGCATGCTTACAGGGGTTTGTACACGCTAATATGCATGTGTGTGACTGACTAACATACTAGAGTGTGCATTCTTAATTTCCCTTTTGAAGCAGACCAGACCAATCAGCCATGCAAATAGTTAGTAATTGTGTTTCAAATGTTGTTCCACAGGTCAAAATAACATGCATGATTGAAAGATTGGAAAACACTGTAAGTAACATATACTTATTTCCATGGTGATGACCCCTTGACCTGTCAATACACAGTAAGTTTGCCTTGTGAGCATGTAAGCTCAAGGCTGAATTTTATAGGTCTGTATGGAGGTTGTGGTTGACTCCTGTCTGTGCCTTAGAAAAGCCAGTTCCATATTTGTAATGGAATAATTTCTACATCCGCGGTGCACTGGCGTCATGCCCGGAGTGTCCCCCGCCTCACGCCCTATGCCACTGGGATAGGCTCCAGTTCCCCGTGACCCGCTGCGGCGGATATAGCGGTGATAATATGAAAATGACTGACTGACTGACTGACTGCCTAATTTCTACATACGATTTTGATGCAGCGGATGAAGCGGTTCGGAAGATGACTGAACGAAGATAAGATAAGATAAAATAAGATAAGATAAGATAAGATAAGATAAGATAAGATAAGATAAGATAAGATACACCTTTATTCATCCCATAGTGTGGAAATTTCCAATGTATATATTTATGTATTTATAATGAAAAAGTATGAACACAGTACGGGTGCTTTGGGCACTATACTAACAATTGACAGCTGTTGTGCTAGCTGTAAGTGTCCTTAATCAGAAATAATAGAAAGATAGCATATTATCATTACCACCAACTGCAGTGATGTTCCTTAATACACCCATCAGCCAAACATTTTGATACCATCATGTGAGTAACTCTAAATATGTCTTTATCATGGCACCTGAAAGTGGGTGCATTAAGCATCAAGTAAACATTTTGTTTGCTGTAAGATTTAAGGGATCCTCTGCTGTCTTGGTGCCAGTTAACACAGCACACCTTCAGAGGTCTTGTGGTGGCCAATCTTTGAAGACCCTGAGCTGTTTTAGGCAGGTGGTCATAATGTTATGGCTTATTTATGTATGTGCTTATTTAATATTTCATGTGTTCCAAACACATCTCAACAGAAACAAAACAGAGGGTCAGAGAGGGGACTATGCTTAAAAACGTTAATTTGAAATTGTTAACAGATCTTTATTTTGCAAACTATATGCATTGGTATTTGTGATCAGCTGATATCAATTGACAGAGCCAGGTAATGACACTAGGAAGTTCAGAATATTTTAGAGCTATGAACAAGAGAGATGTGAAAGCTCCTGAAAAAAAGCTTGCACAGCACCATGTGGTAAAATTGTTTTGTCAAACTCCAATCATTTCACATTGTAACAGTATCATCTACATGGGTTTTCACACATCTACATTAGGTTTCATTGTTCATATGATTCACCCCAGTGAGCGTACAAACTCATAGGAACACACACACACACACACACACACACACTTTTGCTCCCTGCCCACTTATGATCAGCTGCAGCAATCTGTAGAGAGAGCAGCTGCCTTGTAGTCATCAAAATGTCAGCCATGTCCTGACATTTACTTTTACTTTTTCCATTTACAAGGAGGTGTAAATTCCTGCAGTCAGTCTCATGCACTCGCACACACAAGCTGAAGTCTCTTGGTCAAGGTTTCTTTGTCATTTACATGAAATTATAAACACCTTTCATGACGCTTTGATAAAGTAGCACCAAGGGTTCGGGTCAGCTCAGCCTTTTTCTACCATCAAACTTGGAATCTTATTTCTTATTGGTATTGTTTTCTGTATTATTTTATGCATGACCCCTTCTGTAATGTTTGGAGAACAGCACTGAAAAGACCTGCAAACACAACCAGAGTGACAGATGAGGGGGGAGGACATTCGCACTTGTACTGTCAGCAAGACCAGTTTTAGAATCAGAGTTTTGTCTTGGATTCCCGGACATGAATATACCCTAAGATTGCCATACTGTTCAGATGGATCATCATCAAGACCATGAGAGTAAAACTGGCATTCAGACAAAAAATGCAAGGTGTTTCCATTTTCCCAAATGGATTATACAGCAAATATGTGGTTACTATAGAAACAGTTTTTATGTCAGGCACAGAAGTTACTTTATGATGTGCTCTGGTTTGGCTGTAGAAGCCAAAAAGAACAAACCTTTGAAATCTGGAGATTCCAATTTGAAAACCAGTCTGATTATATGTGACCTTATGTTGCCAGTATTTTATATGTCCTTTCATTTCTCAAACTAAGTAACTGTCTCACTTTTGATATGATGGCTGTCTGCTCCCATTCCTCATTGGTCCATCTTTAATCTCCCCTCACTCTCTGTCACTGCTCCCTAATATATTTTCAGATAACCATCTCTGATTTGTACCCGGAGGAACTAAAAGAATCTGACAGAGAGAAACTGATAACAAAAGAGACAGGAAGAGCAACAAGCAATGTGAGAAACAGAGTGTGTTGGAGCAAGAACAAATATCTCTTTTCAGCATAATGTGCTAAAGGCTTGTAACTCGCTCCTCAGGCTTTCTTTAAGCATTTGTTTACTGCTCCGATTTTAATGGTTCGCTGGCCACATCATAAAAGTGACTCTATATCCACGACCCTCTTATCTCTTGCTTTCAGAAGGGTGAGCGCTGGCTGTGTTGAGTCTTAACGCTTGAAATGGGATTATCAGATGAAACACACATCTACATGCTATATTTATATCACACACAGCAATAATCAATGATACCTGGTGCTGAGACAGACATGAGGGATATACAAACATACTTAGGTTACGGCTAACTTAGTGAACAGATGAAATAGGTTATTAAAAAATGGGAACTTTTTTTTTTTTTCCAATAAAAGGAAATGGTACAGAAGAAAATGTGCAGTGGCACCCAAGAGAAACAATTATTAGGGTAAATGTTTTCAGATGGAGTATTATGAGTTGTTACTGCCCCACACTTCAAGTCTAGAAAGGCAGAGGCAATACGCAACCAAAAAACACACTGAAAGCAAAATGAAGCTGTTACGCAGTGGACTGCAGTGTGTGAATGTTGCTGAACAGACCGTTTTCAAGGAGATACAGACAATAGTTGTTCACATAGAGAGAAGAATATCTGTTTGCATGTCTGTATGTGCTGATACTGCCCATTCTCCTCCATAGCGATTAGAGCCATCAATATAATAAACAACTGTGAAGTGAATGAATACAATTTAGAGGGCAGGAACAGACAGTTGTCTCTGACGATGGCAGCAGGAGCCTCCAGAATAAATGTCAGCACGTGACATCTCCAGAAGATCTTGAGAGAATAAAGCTGCTAGTGGGAGATATACATTTGAAATAAACACTTTTCACAGAGATTGTGCAACAGCAGCGCAACAAAGATCCATCTCTATGCCTTTTTTTGTTCACACTGAACAAAACAATGATGAAATAATACCACTCCATTATTTTACTTCAGATCCGAGTGGCACCGCGGGTACCAGCATCTAATGTGACATATTACATCATTGGCTTTTTACAGTTGATGTGACAACTTGGTGAAAAACAGTCATTTACCTTTGCCGTTATATTGGTTTTTAATACAATTAATTGACAGTCATCTAATAATAAGGGTAAGAGATGTCTGAAAGAAAGGGAAATAGAAATCAAGACAGAAATGAAAGACTTTGAGAAAAGTAATTAGGGGGCTTATTTGTTTGCCACATTTTTGCCTCCACACATTTTACTTTTTCTTGGTGATGCAGGACAGTAATAATAAAAATATATAAAGGAGATGGATGAGTTTGGAAGATAATCATCTTATAGTGTCACAACCCACAGCCAGACATGACAAACTTCCTCTACCTCAGTGTTTAGCTGCTCAGCTCCCTCCCTTAGGCTCTACCACCACTGGCGTACATCCATGTTGGATGTTGTATTGTAGTGTGTTGAGAGAGACAGGATGGATTAGTGTTTTGTACCTAGATGGATAGGTGCATTGCTTTGCTTTCCTTTGGCTGGCTGTACTCGTTTTTGTGTTTTGTAATGATGCTGTAGTGATTATTCCTTTCAGGCGAGAATAATATTTGTGTCACTGCACCAGAGAGCTTGCCTTGGGATTTCAGAATGCCTTTCAGGACTTTAGAATTATACCATCAATGTATGCTTGTTTTGGATTGAGAGGCCGGGGTACTGAAGCCGGCAGTTAAGTACGAGGAATTACTGTTATTATTTTCCAATAGTAAGATGAAACAGTTGATGCCACTCACATGCCTGAGCATAAAGTACAGCACTGGAGCCAGTTGATAATTATGTTAGCATGAGACTTGAACAAGGGTTGAATGTCTACCCTACCTAATTCTAAATTTCAAATGAAAAGTCAGAGTCAGAGTTTAGGAACATTGTGAGTATCATTTTCCAGTCACACTGCAAGTATATTATGTTGTACTTTTTACATTACTGTCAATATATAGTATAATTTGTGAACTCAAATGTGCTTTTGAACCATACCATCTGTTTCCCAGTCCCTCCAGTATTTATGGTCAGTTCAGCTAAATAAAATGAGACTCCCATTCCATACTTAAATTTACTGTACTGATAAATAAGACTTTATATTTATCCATTTTTGTGTCTTCTGACATTCAACAGAACATCAGGCTGAACCCAGCAGATTTGCACACCCAGCAACTGTTCACTCAACCCCAGCCAAGAAGTCAGTACAAGATGGTGAGTTTGGCATGTTCCATTTTCATTGTAGTGGTCAATATGGGATAATTTGGTGGAAATTTCTTTTTAATAGTGCAACCATACTTGTTGTTATTGTTGTTCCAGCTGGTTGGCTGATCTTATTCAGTTCTGGTGTTATGTGATAATGTACACTAAAGGCAGTGTTATTATATTTGAAACCTGCATTCACATCTTCCCTGGTCAACATGTGTATCTTCTGCAGATTGCTGGATATAATACAATAGAATTTAGCATAATTAGTCTTACACACAGTTTGAGTAGAGATGGGCCTCATAGAGGGATAATTGACGTAAAAAAACAGATCTGAAGGGAAACAGAGTTATTTATTTTTTCTTTAAACAGCCTAACGTGGCAGCCATTGATTCTCATTTTATTACAAGGCACGTTTCACCTCAACAAGACTCCAGAGTACTGCCTAAATGATGACAGGAAATGCTAACTAAAAGGGGAACAAATTAGTAAATTACATGTAATTTGAAATGTGACTGATGCACACATTATGTTCTGTTCATTAGGTAATTACAAAACAAAAACAATTACATGTGATTTAATCTAATTTAGTATGAGATAAACTGCATGGCAGAATAAAATGAGCCAGGGTATGAAAGCAGAGATAAATATACAAAATATTGTTGATGTGATTAAGCCTCAATAAATAGTCATTATTTCTTCTTCTCATGAATCTCTATCAGTTCAAACCCTTTTCCATAAAGCTATGATTTTAAGGTAACAATGGATGTTCTTCTCCATGGCATATAACCAAAACACAATCACTATGGGCCCAACTTGATTTTATGTCATTTGTTGTACTATTTGGGTGGATTTCGGGGAATTTTATTATCCTTAGAGGATTGGTTTCAGGGTTTTTTCAGTTTTTCTAATTTTTCTTTGCTCTCTCCTGGAGTACTGTTCTACAGTATCTTTACTGAACAAAGTACGCCAATAACAAGTTCTAGCCCAACTTTTCTATGAAATAATAACTTGAGAATGAATATTGAAGGCTAGAATCCAATGTATTTCATGTAGAATCATCAGTGAGACACAGCTGTTGACCCTTCATGTACTTGATGTGCAAACAAAACCCGACTCAATTTTCTTTTAAATGAAATAAGTTTAGAACATCACTGAAATTAAAAATTCTAAAATGAATTTTAAAGCTTCTGTGAATTTAATAGAAACTGGTATTTCTCACATTATTTTTCCTGTTTGTCGTTTTTACATACTTTAAGCCAAAGGCCGATTTCACCGATTCCCCAGTGGTGTGTACTTTCTGTCATGGCAACGCAGAGTTTTGTGGGGATTCACAATAAATCCTAAAGCAGAGTTCTGAGTTCTTTTTGTTGTTGTTGTTGTTTGTTGTTGTGAAATGGTTTGGAACTAAGCTGTTTTGGGGAATTATTGCAAGCTTTGCAAGCAAGCACACACAGACACACACACATGTAAGCACGCACGCACGCACACACACACATGCACACACACACATTTTGCAAACTGATCTTTCAGTTTACCTTCATGGGTTTCCACAGATCTGTAACAGCCATTGATGGCATCCTAAGTTAGTGCTTATATTAGTTCCTCGATTCATTTCCTCTCATGAGGTTGTATTCTTCAGAGCACCAGAGCGGCCCTTTACAATTGAACCAATTGACATTAGATGGCAACAATCCAAGTCAGAGAGCCACCTAATGATTATTCAATTTAAGATTCGGTGTTTCAGAGGTCATTCACTTCCATAGATAGAAGTTGGACTTTTCAAATTTTTTTATATCTTCTTTGTTGTAGAAACCTAGAGAACCAAAGTTCTGTTCATTTAATTTCCCAGAGTCCCCTTGCCTGTGCTCTGTGCTGCCATCAACTGCCCTTGTTGCTCTTCTTCAAGCCCTCATTCAGTTAGTCTGTAAGTGAGGAGACCACATGCTTTTCTTTGAGATCATCTCAATAATCTCCACCCAGGCTTCTGATTGACTGTTCTGAAAGTACTGGGGTTCTCTCTTCTGCCACCTGAGAAGGGACTGTGTGGACTTGGTTATCCTTACAAACTGAGGTGTAGCACGACTTGGAAGGCAGTATTCTCATTTTGTCCCATCCTGTTTCACCACAGCAGTATCCTTTCTGTGCATGCACCTGTCTGCAGTAGTTTTATGATATGATCTGTGAATCAATGGCAGGGTAGCGACTGTTGGCCTGCACTATTGCACACCGCTAGTGGTGATTGTCTTCTTATCCAATCAACATTACCTCAAAAACGGTGGTGAAAAGATTGAATCGAGATGGAAAATCCCATTGCTGTTCCCCCAGCAAGCTGGTACTATTCAGTTAAATAACGCTACCACCAGTAGCAAATCTTCAAATCCACAAAGTGAAACTATGATGTTCTCCAGTCAGCCCTTGTCTAAACTAACAATAGATTCACATTTAAGAGAAACGGTGCATCCTTTGCATAAGACTTCATCAATATCAACCACAGCATTGTCTTGCTCTGCATGGACTTGCTAGAATTAACCATAAAATGGGTCAAAATCCAGACAATTAATTATAAATGACTAACAATATATAAAAAGAATCACTCGGCCTCTCTGAACCACATAGGCTCAGATTTATTTATTTTTAATTAGTCATAAGGCTCCACTCTCCCAACAGTGACAGAAATAATCCATGCAGTTAAGCAAAGTAAATTCACTGAAGTAACTGTATTTAGTAATTTTAGAAACATAGAGGTCAATTTGAATTATTAAAGTAGGTGAAACATTTCTGGCATTTTCTTGAGCTCTGCTGTCCCTTCCAAGACAAACCACGAATGAGTCTTGGTGGAAAGACTTGACAAATGTCAAAGTTTTATAAGGGAAAAGAATCTTCTTGTAAAAATGATAAAGAGATTAGGCTAGACTGGCTTTGCACTCCTGTTGGCTGGGATAAAGAAATTAGGTTGTAATATCTTGCTCAAGGGTCCTGCAGCATCCAGACTTGAGAATCAAAGCAACAATCTTCTAAATGCTAAATGCTAATGTTACATTTCACATGTGATGTGGCATGGATGTTTTCGTACCAGGATTTATGTTCAACAAGTGAGGTTTGGAGTAGATAAAACTATCGACAGCAGAACTGTTGAAACTGTTTCATGGTGAAAAGGCAACTTTTGTAGTTTCACAACTTGTCAAAAATGATGCATGTCAATCTAGTGTTGAATGTTTAATTCCCACATCTTTATCGAAATGTCAAGATTGCACTGAGCAAATCGGATGTTAAATGGATTGAATATCTACTTAGGTGTAACATGAACATTTGTGGCTCTAGGTCTGTTATACAAACTTAAAAGTATTTCCCATTTGCTATCATAATAACTGATTGCAGCAGATATTTAAAATATGTCCATCCATTTTTTTGAAGGATGAACACAGCTATAGAGTCTTATTTAATTAGTCATTGTGTGTGTTCCTTTGTGAGCGTGTGCATATTTCCTGCATGGTAATTTCATACATATTCAATTTACTTTCCAATCGTTCAGTCCTCTGTGATGGTTTGAAACTATCAATACATTTCAAGAAGAACAGGTTTTGTAAAGCTTTATTTACCCTGTGATAATTGGCAACTTCCTCTTGAAATTCATGCCCTCCTGTTTGTGCGTGTTGTCCCTAAATTCATTTTTGCTTCCTGGCTTTGAAATTGTTTTCAAAAACAGTTTGATTTATCGATTTCATAGTGTTCCTTTAAAGGTGCTGTGCTGCCAGCAGCGGATTCGAAAAACCTCCACTATTGGGATTTTCCATAATAAAGTGTGAGTGTGCATGTGTTGTGTGTATAATAGTTGTTTGGCAATGATGAATATTCCATTTTTAAGTGATTGTCAGTCATTTCTCTCTCTCCAGATATTTTCCCTCCTCAAGCCAGTGGTTTTCTCTCTGACATTCAAACTGAAGCAGCCTATTTATCATCTCCATATCTAAGCTACATCCACAATAATATGATTTGCCCATGTTTTCAATAATTAATTTTATGCATGGTGAATCTGTTCTATCACAGCATCCTTCTAGAGGCCCTCTTCATCATTCTTTTCTATTTTAATGTTTGGCCTCTCATAGGCCAAACATTAAGACCCTGAGGAGTGCTCAGAAAGAAGAGTGGAGATCAGATTTTATCTTCTCCTGATCTGTGTGTCTTTTGCTTCTTCTTGTCTCAGTTTTCCTCAGGTGTTGTGTCTCTTTTACAAGGGAGCCCCCAGTAAAAGAGACACAACACCTCTTTAATTTGTTTATCAAAGACTGAAAGTGATACTCATTTTTCTAATAGGAAGCATGAATTTTTCTTTTAGGAATGGTTGTTGGAGTGCTTGTTAATTTAATATCAAATGTTTTTGGTTTTTTTACTTGCTATTAGAAACAGTAGCTGGGGAGAGCAAGAAATGGTGTGCAATGGACCGTGGTTGTGATTAAGACGCACACACACACACACACACACACACACACAGACACACACACACACACACACACACACACACACACACAGAGAGAGATTTTACAAAAACCTTTTTGAACTACGTCCAGCTCTGGAGCAATTAATTTGAGGTCACCCTCTATTCTTAGATGGGGCTTATTGGTAATGTTGCTTCTTCTATTGGATTCTGACTGGATTCTGATCCTTATTGTCTAATCACTGCCCTCCATTCTGGCCTCCATCCAGGATTAGAGGACACAGGAACAGTGTTTCATCTCTCCTCTTGCCATTTGCCCATAAATAAATATAGGTGTTCAAAAAGAGGGAGGGGAATTATTGAAAGAGAAAATGATGAATCAGGTAATTTACTTTTAATAATAATGTTAGCAATATGTTACAGCTTCTACTACAATATGCTTTTCTTCCAAGAATCTATTTGGAAGTGTTGGAGCAATTAACGTGCTGGAAGATATTTTATGTCTGTGGTTAGATTGCCCAGTGAATTTTGAGGAGGGTGTGTTGAACACTGTAGACAATGAACAGCTATAAGAAATTTACTTCAATAAACCCAATTATGCAACATCACTTACACTCACAAAGCATGTTGGCAGTGATGCTGTTGCTTTACTAATCTCTACACTTTCCCTTTTAAAAATATGAATCAAATCCATGAGAGATTTTATTGCAAATTATCACGTTCCTAAATTCCCCTGGAGTATTCCAATGCTTCCTCTTCTAACAAAGGATGATGTAAAGCCTGATTGTGAGATTTCAACATGCTGTTGTACATGTAGTCTAACATGTTTGATAAAATTGACTTTTATTTTTATGATTTAGGTCCAGTGAATGAAGCAGTTAATCTGTCATAAGAAGTAGTTTACTTTCCATAAACAAATTGTTGTTTTTCAAAAGATTAAATGAATGTTTCATCATAAAGGACATTGCTTCTGTCATTTAATGTTAGAAACAGGTGTCAGTCAGGCTTTATGTCCATGTCACTAAAACTTGGTTATGCCAGAACAAAATTTCAACCAGTAGCGTAATACACATGTTGTTGTCACCAGCTTAATATAACCACCCAATTACTCTATGCTTAAAACGTACTTTTATTTATGACTTATAACTTCTTAACTTTCACATTAACCTGAATTCCATTTGAGATCTAAAACACATTAACCCCCCACCAAATATTTCTTGTAAGATCTGGATTAGGATCTGAGTCGAGATACAGCTGCACGTAATGGTCGAGCATCATAAGTTGTCAATACCTGCATATGTTTATTTTGATTGGCTTATTTTTATGTATTGGAAAAACATTAAACATCACATTAACCTCAAAATAGATCAATTCTTTGTCCGAGGATTACCATACAGAAAATTTAAGCAAAATTTATGAAGATATATCTTGTGAGATATCTTGTGGACAAACAGATAAAAAATTATGATTACAGTAATAATATTTCCTGCAGGATCTATCGTCTTTTTAAACTCATGTATGATGTCGCATGACTATTCAAGTCATTTGCTCTTGCAGAGCTGACAGCACGTCTACACACTGTACTTTCCCTCTTTAATCAAGCCAAACCATCATTACTGCCCATTCTTCATTCAGTGGTTTGACAACAAGCAACAAAAAAACAAGTCTAAAAAAAATTCAAATCAGCAGCAACACTTTGCTTCAAGTAAAGTTTCAAGGTGTTCAAGTGGTGTTCGTCTCTTAATTATCTTTTAATCTTATGCCTTTGCTTCTCTCAGCACCAGTTCTTCCATGTGTTCACGTTTCCCACCATGAGAGACAATAATCCAGGGGTCATCAGTTAGCCTTACATGCAGCCAAGGACACTGGCTGTGCAAATTAGTAGCGACATCTGTCTGTTGAACTATTGCTCTTGCTTTGAAACTATTCCTGTAGCATTGTGGGTAATACATGAATGGCTTGCTTCTCCGTGTTGTTCAGTCCTCTATCATCTACTAATTTCAAAGCATGGCATCTTCACAGTTTCCCCATTAAGCAGCGTCTGATGAAGAATCATTATACCACGCACGACTCCTTACACTTCATTTGGCAATGTCTTATCAGTAGCAGACAACCTTGTTCATTTACATAATTCAATATCATTTTCAAGGTAAAACTGTGTTTTAGAGTGTGAAAAGAGTTTTACTTGACACTTTGGAATGAATGGATATGTAATAAGACGTGTCAAATGTGATCGCTTAAGCATATTGACATATTCACATACAGATTACAACATAGATATATTCATGATTAGAGAGAAGAAGGGAGAATAAAATAATATTGAGGAAAATAAAGAGAAGTGGCAAGAGTGTGCTGCAATGCTCCTGCATTACAATTGATTGGCTGGTTTAGCCGCCAATGCTGCTCACTCAGGCTTTAAATAGGTGGATAAAACTCTATTTTACCCTACACACTTCTATTACTGCCTCCCCCACTCCTCCTATTCCTGTCATTTTCTCTTCATCTCTTCCTTAATGTTCTGTTTTCCTGACCTCCTTTATTCTACCCAGTGTTTTCCTCTCCTCGCTTGTCTCCATTCCACACGTTCAGAGCATCATCATACCTCCAAATAAACATTTACACTCTTCATAAGAAAGCTTTATCTATATAATCATCTTCATGTGGTTCTTTGTGTATTTCTATGTCGATAAACTGAGTTGCTCATTCATGTGTGTTGGATTTCCAATTTATCTAAGAACAGAGATCACATACAAATCCAAAATTGTCGTCCAATCTGCCGTTAGCCAGATACCAGCATCCTTTTTCCCTGATCCCTCCTTTCACCCTCTCTCCTCTCTCAATTCATCTCTTATTTCCGTGCAGTGATAAAGTAATTTTGCAGTGGTGAAAAATAAGATGAGTTTCCTGCAGCATTGATAAATGAAGGTGAGGACAGGACTAAATAAGCAGGTGATAGAAAACAGAAAAACAGCAGACAGCTACCAGGAGGAAGACTGACATATCATTTACCTGCATTCTGAGAAACTCAAGAGTGCACATGGATCAGTTGATGTATTTTATCTTTTTATGTCTTATAAATTTCAAGGAAACCTGTCTCTTCCTTTGTTGTGAATC
>CM023614.1:13034757-13039757 GCA_013358685.1 Antennarius maculatus | reverse complement strand
AGGTAGCAGTTACAAAGGCTAAAATCAAATATGTGAAACAAACAATTGATCATTATAAAGCACATACAATATACAGTAAATAGATTTTACAAAGTAACAACTGAAAAAAGAGACACAAATAGCCATTGCATTAATATCCATAACACAATCTGGCGTAGGTCTAATTTATGTAAAATAGTGACGTTTCCTTATGGGCAGAATGCAAAAGATCTTTAAAAGTATTAAGAGATGGAAAGGCTTCTAAGGAGATTGTATTTTTCAGCTCATTCCACACTCAGGGAGCATAAAAAGAAAAAGCTCTTCTCCAAACTCTGTGTGCACCCTGAGGACGTGTAAAAGAATCCGTTTAGTGGATCTGGTGTATTTGCAGTAATGGTAGGAAAGAGACTGAAGATACAAAAAGGTAGTACTATTCCAAACAATGTCCTCATAATAAAGAGCAACATATATTTTTTTTCTATTCTGGACCAATTCATCAGATTCACTAAAGATGCAGTGATAAGTAGATGAACCTGCACCTATTACAAAGCATAATGCGGCATGGTATGCAGAATCCAATTTCATAGGGAAGGATAAATTGACATGCATGTAAATCACATCACCATTATGTAATACAGATGTGAATGTGCTCTGCCCAATTTTATTTAGGAGAATTATTAAGAATTCAATTCAATTCAATTTGCTCTTTGCTTTTTCAACAAGTTATTGTTGTTGAAAAATTGTTGTCAAAATGTATTTTTCACTAAGCCATGTGCCTAAATATTTGTAGAGAACAGCCCTCTCTATACATTATCCTAATGGCAAGCTGGTGTGTACTACAGCTCTGAAATTAGGAGGAGTGAATGCTATATTTGTGTTGTTTGTTTGTTTGTTTGTTTGTTTGTTTTTGTTTGCTACAAATTATTTTAGACATCTGCCTTAAGTTTGGCTGTCAGCTCTAAGCCATACTTAAATCCTGTCTTAGTAAAACCATTCGAAGATACATATTTCTGAAGCTGTCTTTCACTATTAACAAAGTGATGAGGGTGATGTGTTTTTATGTACACACCTCCCATGTACCCATTTTTGTATTATATGTCTTCATTGATGTTAAACCTAATACACCCAGTACTGATCAGTTGTATCTTTGTGTCCTTTGATCACACTTTCATCCCAACTTCTATTTCGGAACCCGAAGCCATCACTGTTACAAACTAAAAAAAACAATGGTTTTAAAAATACCCTTGCATGTAAACAACCCCTGCTAGAAAATGTACCGGCATCATTTGTGAAATTCTAAACATTTTATCTCTTTCTCAGTTAGCAAGAACTTCAATTAGCAGGGACAAATTAGAAAAAGTTTGTCTTCTGTGAAATGCACCCGTGGCCAGGATCCTGATTATTTGTGCTTGTTAGTTTAATATTGCCTCTGCTCTGCAGCCAAGTATCAAAGAAACATTTAATTGGACATGCATGTTTTACCATGCCAGAGATATCAGGGTCATGTGTGGTTTTAATTCTATTATCAATTGCAAACTAATTTTTTAAATTAAAAAATATGCAGTACATTTATTAAATTGCATATCAACTATTGGTCAGCTTTTACACCATGCTGAAATCATGTCAAAAGTTCTCTGATGAATTCATTTTTATTTTGACCACGTATCTTAATGCTAGTGTTTATAAACTACACTGACTAAAAAATATGCATTTTTTACACACAAAGAATTTCTTTCTTCTTATCATTATTGTTTTATTTTTTTTATCGCATTCACTATTATTGTTGTTGCTGTTGTAGTTGTTAAAAATACTAATATCTGTGTTTACATATACAGTATATGCATTATATTTCTTTGTATTCATAGATTTTACACGTTATGCTGTTCACTTTGCATCACGCATTGTCACATTAGTTTCTCTGTAAAGAGTCTGACTGATTCTAAATCTGTCTTTGCTGGATGGATCAGGAGGCAACCGGGTGTTTAGTGAGAGCACTTTCATAGAAAATTGTTGGGAGATATGGATCAAAGGTAATTACACTTTTTAAAAAAAAAAATACCGCAGTGGTCCAATCAGGATTCAGTTTGCTCCAGCTGACCCTGACAACCACACACTTTCTGCCTGTTGGAAAACTTGTTCTGCTAGTTTGGATAATAGCACTGACATGAAAGTTATTACAGCACTTTAATTTTCTCTCATACATGGAAATGAAATGCTATTACAGATTAAAAGGTTTTGGCTGCAAGCACTCTGGATTTTATCCTTATGCCCTTACCAAAGGGGTCATAAAAATACATTTTACCATCCAACCTTAATGATGAATAGTTCATCCACATCTAATCACCCAAAAACCACAGGACAGAAAGCATGCATTCTTACTGGGTCCCTAATAGTTTGCAACTAATAATTTGTTTCAGTTTTTACAGTTTTCTGCATAGTTGAACATATTTGATTTTCATCACAGCTTGTTCACATCACCTACGTCAGAGATTAAGGTCTATCCAGGTCATTCCAGTGTTTTTTCAAAAGCAATGTTGATTTTCATATTTATGACTATGGATTCAAAGTCTGTTTCCCCCTTTCGCTGTCTCTTTTAGTGTGAAACCCAGGAAAGGTAGTACGGCCTACAAGCACAGGCTTGAAACTGGTGCTCGCAAAAAATGTAGACTCTGCTCAACACTCCAGTCAAGTCCTGTGTGTGGATCTGATGGACACACCTACTCTTCCAAGGTGAGACTTTCATTTCTACATTAGTGGCTTTTAATTTGTCATTCTTAACATAGTACTTAGAATTGCTCTCAAAAGACACAAACCAAAGATATATATACAGTAAGTTGTGTAAGTATCAGAATGTGTATTTTTATTTGGACATAGGTAATTTTGTCGTCCAAAATCTCCCTCTCCCCCCATTTCTGCAACCCCTGATCATTGTCTTGGTGACATTAAATTATACATGGCCACAAAATCATGTCATGATAAAGGAGAGTGGAACAACATCTTTATGATAAGGCAAAAAGAAAACGAGTAGAGAAAGGACATACTGGAGTTGAGGAGTAAAAATGAGGTGTGTCTGTCTCTGTTTGGTAGCAACTCTCTGGATTTACATTGGCATCCACTTTCAGTTTTTGTGCCAAGCAAACTGAACAGTGTAAAGCTTTCAAGTGTCTAGTTATAGATACAATATTTTTAATTAATTACAGTGTTTCAGTCAGGTATGTTCTTTAAACCTATAGCAGTGACTAAGGAAACAAAATCAATAAAAGCTTTTCAATCAATTCAGAAGTTTATTCACACATAAGCCATGTCATTTCTCAGGTCTATAAGAAATAAATATACATCCACATATTGTGATGATCGTGTTTCAGTTTTTAATACATTACATAACCAGAGGTATGTATGGAACAAACTTATGTACAGCGCTTTGACTTGTTCATCATCGTCAGTAAATCAGTACATTGACTTCGAACGACATGTCTGGTTTAAGATGTGTTGAGGCGAAGAGTTGAAGGATGGACATAGAGAGAAGAAAGGAAGGCAGAGCTGGAAGTTAGCTAGTGGAGAGATGAGTCCCTGTAGTCCAACTTAAACTCTACTCACAAATGAGCTGCTGATCTCAAGCTTGTTTGTGTTTTAATATTACATTACATGCATCCCTCATCAGGTTGGCCCACACGCTCAGTGTCCAATTAGGAGGACAGTTCTGTAACCTCATGATAGATTAAAGCCCACAGAGTTAAATCCATTACTTCCCTCCTCTTAAATTATCCTTTCTCTCATCTCTTCTCCTCTCCATTCAGGTCTTTTTTTATTTTAAATAACAAATAGTACCCCATGGCTCAAAATCTTTAACTTAGAGAGAAGAAAGATAGACTCTTTTTTTTTTTTTTTGTCAGCAAAGAGATTTTGATTTGATATAACCAGCTTTGCTCAGTGGACCACCGGCATCTAGCTCCGACTGCTAACTATGCAAGCTGCAATTAGAGGCTGCAGCTCTGTGCTCTGCACGAGTAACAACTCACACCTGAACCATGATCCTGCCTCTAACAGGCTGTTGTACCACATTTGCATGACTCCAGAGTTTTTAAGATCACTCCCGTTGAAGCAGTGCACAACAACAAACAACCCAGCAGAGAGGAGGCACAGATGCTGATATTGGAGGAGGCAGGCTCACTTTTATGTAGGCATCAACTTGGCTGCCTAAACAACAATACCACATTTCTACCTTCATATAGAAACTGGCAAAATGCAATAAATGTGCAACAACATCATTTGTCACTGGGGAGTCTCTCTTTCTCCCTCCTCTGTCTGGGGAGACAGAATGGTACAGATCATTGTTTCTCTGTCAACAAATTTCATTAAACACCATTAGCAGCTCTATTGAAGAGATGACAGGGAGGGAATGACAGATTGAAATGACAGCAGGGTGAATGAAAGTGCAGACAAGATAAGGATAAGCCTATGTATGGTGTATGTGTTTAGATTTCTCTCCCACTAAAACACTGTGATCATCTCTCAAACAGAGTTTATATACCTCCTTCAGTTTTCATTATTCTTCTTGGAAGGATCTTATAATTGGATTTTTTTTCCTCTAACTAGTATAGTTTTCTATACCCCACTTACTTGAAATGAGATTTATTGTGTTAAATTGCATTTTGAATGAGTTCATCTTGCTTTTTGCATAGCAATATGTTCTTACTGTGTTGAATAATAGAATGTCAGTAGGCATCTCTGTGTCTAATGGTGTGTCTACACAGTTACCTAATGGACAAATCTGTCCGATGAAGATAAATAGTCAATCCTGTCTCAGCAAATCTTTCCCTTAATCAGTTCAACAAAGAAAGTTCAATGTTCAAAGCCTGACATATTTGAAGTTCAGTTGTAAATACCAGTTGGAAGTTTGGATATAGTTTCCTATTTAAGTGGATAGAAGACTTTTGGCTGGGGCTGTAAATTTTCTAAATTACATGTCGAGAATTCATAACTCTCCATCCGAAGGTTATGGGGGCACAGCACCCCAGTTA
>CM023614.1:13004757-13029757 GCA_013358685.1 Antennarius maculatus | reverse complement strand
GTGAATGTCCTGCCTCTTCCGGTGAATATCCCTCCCTTTTGGATGACGTCACATAAATTTAATCGTCAAAAAAATACTGAAAAATATGATCCCTCCCTCTTCCGCTGAATGTCCCGCCTCTCCTGCTGAATGTCCCTCCCTTTGTGAGTCATGTGGTGATCATGCGGTGATCATGTGCTGATCACATGCTGATGGTATGACACGATGGGTTTTTCCCCGGAGGGGGTGTAGGGTGGGGGCTTCCTATGGAGGCTTCTTATGGCGTGTCTGACCCTTGTTTGACCTACGAGCTCATGATCATGTGATGATCGCGTGATGATCACGTGTTTTTCCTACTAACATGGGAGGGGCTTGATGGGAAAAAAAAAAGGGGTGTGGAAAAAACACAAGTCTATATATTGTATGTGGTATATACTATATAAGACCTGCCACAACACATTCAAAGGAAAAAAGAAAACATGGAAGATTTTGTGTTCCGGAAAAACACTTTGCAGCTTGACGGTGGGCGTATAATAATAATGATAATGGATTAGATTTATATAGCGCTTTCTTGTCTGGACACTCAAAGTTGCTTACATTGGATCCATTATTCATTCACTCCTCATTCATACTTGGTGGTGGTAAACTACGTATGTAGCCACAGCTGCCCTGGGGCAGACTGACAGAGGTGTGGCTGCCAATCTGTGCCTATGGCCCCTCCAACCACCACCAGAACAATCACACACAATCACACACCAGTGAGTGCCTCACTGGAGGCAAGGAGGGTAAAGTGTCTTGCCCAAGGACACAACGACAAATGACTCGGCGGGAGCGGGAATCGAACCGCCAATCTTGAATCATTGGATGACCCGCTCTACCACTGAGCCACAGTCGCCCCATAAAGTTTAGAAGTAGCGGCCTGATCCCCTTTGTTGATCCATACAGCTATGAAACAATGCCTGAAGTCCTTCATCTGAGAATCTATTCAACAGAGTTTGAAAAACTGAAGACGTCTATTGAAGAATTTTTCGAGCTGACACCCAAGGAAGTGTACTACTTGATTGTATGCCTGCGAGTATAGCCTTGAAATCAGATTAGCTGGCAAGCCCGCTAGGGGGTACTTTCCTTATTGACTGTTCTAGATTTCGCTTCTGGTTGTTGGTGAGATATCGTGCCGAATACCATAACGGAGACAGGCCAAAGACTGTAGTGGAGAAAGAGCACTACTATCCGATTCAACTAGCGTTCAAGCTGCTACACGTCCCCTAACTGCACAGTCTCTTACAGGAAATTGATCAGTTTTTCAGTGGGGAAAGACTGAAGCGAAAAACGTCAGCTGTTGGAAAAGCGTTTAACAGTCCAATCTGGAGCTGTTCTTAATGATATTTCATACAAACGACGTCTAACCTTACAACCCTGTCTCAAATCTGACGGTCTGTTTGAGTGTTTGTGGAGGAGTGTGAAACGGAGGACGAGTCTGTAATACAGGCCGATTCAGTTCACTAAACTCTCCACACCTGGACGACCACGCCTCCCATCATCTACTCCACTACTCACTCAACTAGACCCTCCTACTAGACCCCGCCCACAGCCGAAATACATATATATATATATATATATATATATATATATATATATATATATATATATATATATATATATATATATATATATATATGTACAAGTACTTTGAGAGAAAGCACAGTACTTATGGACTACGTTATGGCTGACTTTTCAGACAACGCTGTGGACTCTCCTAGACGTCTGCATCACAATGAAGAGCTTCCCGACCTTCTGCCGCTCGTTTCTCAAGACTCTTCAGGAGATAGCATCTTGCATAAGCCAATTTTCCAAGGCTGTCGAGATGATGATTGCCTTGTGAAACGGAAGAATCACAGACCTCAACCATCATCTCTGTAGGATATGTAAGTCCTACACCAGAAGCATCCTGTTCTTGAGAGTCTCTCCACAACGCTGCAACTACGGCTGACGTACCCTGCGGGCCACCACCGTACTGTTCATACTGGGGACAGCATGGGAACTTCAGAGACTCAAGCAACAGTAGACT
This sequence comes from Antennarius maculatus, assembly GCA_013358685.1. Taxonomy (NCBI): domain Eukaryota; kingdom Metazoa; phylum Chordata; class Actinopteri; order Lophiiformes; family Antennariidae; genus Antennarius; species Antennarius maculatus. The sequence goes on along the minus strand of CM023614.1, from coordinate 13,027,710 downwards.
CTACATTGCAGCCACTCTCAACAACCTCCTGACATCTCCTGATTCACCACAGCCTCAGTCTCAGATGACAACAAACGCCGATTTCATTGATATTGTGAAAGCCTGTGTCACCAGCGCCATGAAAGTAGTAGTGGCGAAACATATTAAGAGAAACTGTTATGGATGTCAGACAGATTGTCCGAGTCAACGGCGGCACGCTTGCCTCTATCCTGCTCAGCCAGGATATTTTTCTGTTAACTTTGAAGAGTTAATGGTGGACTTGCTGACCTGGGAATTTCTTCCAGCTCTCAAGTATACATTGGAGAAAGCCGGGTTGGACAGAGTAGAGGCTAGAGCAGAAGGAGCAGCAGAGGCCTTCCTACACGATCTGAGGGCTGAAGCAAACATTTTAGTTGAAGAGATCACTACGGGCTACATAGCTGGAGGAGATGAGGAGAGGAAGGATTTGCTGGTGGAATTCCTAGGCTTCTGGAACTCTTAAATCGGACATTAATCTGCAAAAAAAATATGGGTGGTTATTTTTTCAAACCGTCTCCTAAAATAGTTGACAATGCAATTTTGAAGCATGCGATTGCTAATTGTGTCAATGATGTTTCACTATACCAGACAGACATGATTGTCAATAGAAAAGCCTTGATCTGTTTTGAACATGTGTTGGCTAGTGTGAGAGAGATGGCTGTATTAGAGGATTGGAAAAAACTGGTGTATACCTGTTCAAACTTAAATACTGATAGTTTTCAAAACACATTGTGTAAAATTGTGGAACGTGTTTGTATCGGCTTTTTCAATCACTCACATTTATATGTGTTGTATGCCTTTATAGTGGATGTATTATCATTTAAACTGAAAAATTCACATATAGTAGATGTGAACCATGTACTCAATATAACACAAGACTTCATTGTTAAAGCTATACATGTGAATTGATATGTATTTGAAGTATGTTGACACTTTATCGTAATCAATAAAACTTGTGAAAAACCCAATGTTCTATTTTCATCTGTTCACTAGCAGACATGACTTCAAGAAAGACAGAGCGTGTATTCAAGAGAATATATTATGACCCACGAAAAGCGGGATCGTACAGAGGGATAGAAAGGCTTCAAAAAGCTGTAAAAGAGCAGACTGGTGAAAAAGTTTCAAGTGTTCAAGTCAAGGATTGGCTGTCCGGTCAGGATGCTTACACCCTGCACAAAACAGCTCGAAAAAACTACACTAGAAACTACGTTTTTGCAACACGCCCTCTGTATCAATTTCAAGCTGATCTTTGTGATATGAGTGCTCTTTCGAAAGACAATGACGGGTTTAAATTTCTGCTGACTGTAATCGATGTTTTTTCAAAGAAGGCTTATGCGCGGGCCTTGAAAAACAAAACGGCTAGCGAAATGGCAGTGGCTTTTGCTTAAATATTAGATGACGCAGGAAATTAATTTTTTAACCGCGTCTTCAAAAAACTGATGAAGAAACACAACATCCGACACTTTGCAACCACGAGTGAGCTCAAAGCATCAGTCGTAGAACGCTTGAACAAAACTTTGAAATCCAAAATGTGGAGGTATTTCACTGCAAAAAACATTACATAGATGTAATTAAGGACTTACTAGATGGATATAACAACTCTTATCACAGCAGTATAAAAATGAAACCGTCTGAAGTGACTCCTAGCAAGACGTCACATGTATTTGAAAATTTGTATGGTACAGTCGAGCTGTCTAAGCATACTATGTTTAGATTCAAAGAGGGTGACATTGTGAGGATATCAAAGTACCGTGGCGTATTCGATAAAGTGTATGAGCAATCATTCACTGATGAATATTTTACCGTGAATAAATGTATCCGTAGAGTACCACCGGTGTACAAATTAAGGGATTTAAAAGGTGAAATTTTGAATGGGACATTTTATGAGCCTGTACTGCAAAAAGTGAGAATCACATCCAACACACTATTTAGGATAGAAAAAATTATGCATAAGAAAATCAAAAATGGTCAAAAAGTGGTTTTAGTCCGATGGCAAGGCTGGCTTAGCCAGTTTGACTCCTGGTTGCCTGCTAAAGAGGTCGTAGAGCTTGGGAAGAAGACAGACAAGAAAGAAAGAAGGATAAAATAATGGCTGAGTCTTTCTATGTGACACTACCCTCCAATGCCTGTCATGACAATTTCCCGGACAACGACAGCTCGAATTTCACAATAACTTTATCGCAATCCATAGAATTACAAGGAACTTATGAGGTGGCGCTAGCAGAGATAATGTACTGCAACACATGGAATAATGCTGACTTTTCAGAAAACGGTTTTGAGATTTTTGACCATTCTGGCGCGGACCTGCCGCCTCTCTGCCTTAAAATTCCTACCGGTCGTTATGAGACTATTGAAGAGATACTGACGGAGCTGAAGAATACGATACAGCACAAACCATATGGTGTAGCGGTTGTTTACAATTCTATAAGAAAAGAATTTTTGTATCAGGGAGTGATACAATTTTCACCACGTTTGTCTTACATACTAGGGTTTAAGGAGGGCACATGGGTACGGATGGGTGGAAAAATAAAAGCTAAATATCCCTGCGATATTAATGGAGGACAGTATAATTTTTACGTCTATGCGAATATCGTGGAAGCTCAACACATCGGAGACTATGCAGTCCCCCTTCTCAGATTCGTTAAAAAAGAAGGATCGTACGGAGCTGTTATCATTCTTTCCTACACACACCCTCATTACATCACGGTGAACAAACAGCGGATACAAGATATACAGACTGAATTGAAAAGCAATTTGAACACTCCAATTCGATTCAGCCACGGCAAGACCATATGCAAGCTACATTTTAGACCTGTATCGAAGTCTTTCATCTGAATTAGAGACAATAAGTCAAAAAAAAAACCAGCAACAATGAATTCACAAAGATTTGTGAATTATTATGTGAACCAGACCGGCGTGGGGTCATTGGCTGGGTTTGTCGGAGCTCCAGTTGTTTATGGGCGTGGCCTCGGTGCAGTGCTCAGCAGAGCCTTCAGATTTGTCCTCCCCTTTCAAGGAAGAGGACAAGGAGCTAATATCATTAAACCACACTTGAAATCTGCGGCGAAGGGGATAGCAGTAGACGTGGTCGGGACAGTAACCAACCGTTCAATTAACCACAACACCCAGCCAGGTGTTGGAAGGATCAGGACTCCCGCGAATAGCAAGTAGAAAAGGAAGAAGAGCTGTATGTGCGTTATCAGTCACCATACCGAGGAAAAAAACTAAAAAGCTGGGCAAATTGCAGAGAAAAGTTAAAAGTCAGCAGGGCGGACGAAATATATTTTAAACATGTCTCTCACACACCATCTCTCGACCGAGTGTACCAAGTCAGAGCTCGACCTCTTTGCTCCACCCATGACTCAGCTGTCCATCGAACAAAACAATTATGTTGAGATTTTCCCTTTCAATTCAATAGCCGATCAAGAAGTGTTGGATTTCCTGATACCCGGAAGCGGAAATTTTTATTAAGACCTCAATTCAACTCTTATCTACCTACGGCTCAAAATCACCAAAGCCGCTGACGACGTCTGTTGGATAATCCAATACCCTCTAAACAAAATCTTCTCTCCTAGGCCTTCAGTGATGTTCTCCATACTCAAACATGCATAAATAAATCCCATAATACTGTGAGTGGCTCCCAAAGCTGCCATCAATGTAGCATTCAGGACTTTTATAACTTCTCTCAAATGGGACAAAAACCGGCGTCAGCCCCACTCCTTTTCATTGTCACTGGCACAGAAGAATCCCGCGGCCACACATTTTATAAACGTCACACAACTACGTCACAGAACAAAACCGACTGAAATGAACAACGCTCCACACTGTCTGAGAAAGACGGGGTTTCTCAGGCAGCGTGGGGACGATCTCGCTGCACCGGCGAAGGCATTGCAGGGAAACATCTTTATCAGGTGACCTTGCACATGGGAATGTACCAAAACAACTTAACTGACCAGAGTTGCCTGAGAACAGGCCTCTCTATTCTCTTCAAATCTACATAGGTGAAATTCCCATTATAATTTTTAGTATATTTTTCATTTTATTTCGTTATAACTGATTTGATAATTAAATTACAAGAACATTACAAGAACATTAAATATGAAAACTTAGGTTACTGAAATGCTCGTACTCACCAAAACAGCTGTTCAAACGGCTTATTTAAACACAAAATCCATTTTCCTTTCTTTCCTCAAGAACACTCCGTTAGCTAGAACAGGTTAGCTAGAGCAGGTTAGTTAGAACAGGTTAGCTAGCTCAGGTTAGCTAGAAAAGGTTGGCTAGTTCAGGTTAGCTAGTTCAGGTGAGCAAGAACAGGTTAGCTAGTTCAGGTTAGCTAGAACAGGTTAGCTAGTTCAGGTTGGCTAGTTCAGGTTGGCTAGAACAAGTTAGCCAGAACAGGCTACTAGTTCAAGTTAGCTAGAGCTGGTTAGCTGGAACAGGTTAGCTCCTTCAGGGTTTGGGACCTTGTCTCACTAGAGCTTCTCATCAAATGTACGTCTGCATGGTGCCGCCTAGTGAGTATCCAATCACAGGACACGTACATGTCAGGTGAATGTGAAGCCAGCTAGGAGGCGTTAGTGTCGCCAACTCATGATCTGTCTATTAACTATATGTTCCCGTTCACTCACAGTGCAGGAGACCTGCATTCTAAATTCTGAAGGTCCTGGGCAGATTTCATTCAACCTGGCAACAGCAAGCTGAATTCTGATTGGATAAAACTCCTCTAACCTAAAAATAGAATATTTACCCAGTGTTGGCCAATGTCATATTATCTCAAAATGTATAATTATATATTTATACATATATTTGAATATATTTATTTAAGGAAAATGCATTAAAATATAATTAACTTTTATCATAAATATTATCATGATTCCTGGTTTTGTTAGACCAGCAGAGAAGGCCTTGCCGCCCTGACTGCCCACCACTGCTTTTCAACCATCAACATAAGTTACAGATCAATGCAGCACCAATTCAAGAATCTCAGCAAATTTGAACTTGATGTAAATTTTGTGCTCTGGTTTCACTGACCAATTACAGTACCATATATGCCACTGTTAACATGCACAAGTGTCTAATTTTGTCTTATTTTCCCTCTTCACAGGACTTTTCTAGTAATTCTGCTGATATGGACTATGATTATCTCACATATACGCTTTTGTCCACAGGAGACATTTTGATGTGCAACAAGTCAAGCTTTATTTATATGGAACATTTTAATGACATACCAAAAATTGACCAAAACAGTTAACAGCACCATACAGGTAAACACCTCACAAAGTGACAGGGAAAAAACAAATCATGTGATGTAATAATTTTGAAATCAAAGAAGATAAAGGGGTAAAAAACAATTTAAAAAAAGAAAATAAAAGAAACTTTAAAACATTTCAACAAGGATTAAGAACTTCAAGACAAGGATAGGTAGGCAGAATGCACCAGGATGGAAAACCTTAGGATGAACTTATTTTTTTCTCCCTTGACAAGTCAAAATATTTGCTCTGAAGATTTTCACAGGATTTTTTTCTTCCTAGTTTGGAAATAAATTTTTGTCAGTCTGTCACTAATCAACGCTTAATAGGTTTTTATTTTAGGCTCTTTTTTCAGAGATGGTCTCTCTTTTATAGGCTCAAATGTAAACTGTTTCTCTGGTGCCTGTGTCACTTTTACCTCTACCTGCCTTCCTGTTTGCTCAATGTATTACTGATCATTATCTAGAGCAACCTTAACTCACTGCCAGTGAGATTGTTCTGGAGAGCTAATGGCTTAGGGCACAGAAAGTCAAACATTTTCTTGTATCTTTTTAATGAATCTGACCTTATATCATCCTCATATCTCCCATTTCTTTCTCCTGCTGCTACCTTGTTAGGACATGTCACCTCACTGCACCACCTCTCATTTCCCTCGTCTTTGTTTCCCTCAGTTTTTCATCTTGATCTGGTCAGACCACACTCCGGATCTCCCAAGGTTATCACTGCCCTCTTTTCTTCTGTCTAGATTTGGAGCCACTCCATCTTTTTCATATGGCAAACTTAGTTAATCAAATTAAATAATAAATGATAAGGGGACCCATGGAGAAATTCTACACCTGACTTCTCCTGATGGTCATAGTTATATATTAGGTTGTCTAGAGGACACATTAATCTCACAGCTTAAAGTGGTCGAGAGGGAATTTTACCATATGTAACGTGGCAACGCTTCACTCAATCACCTTTTATTGCTATTCATAAGCACAACATCTGGTGCATGTATGTGCCAAACTAAAAGAGAACAAGGAGGATGCGTCTCATATTCAAGGTGGTCATATTGTGTCAATTAAACTGACCATTTTGACAAACATAAAAATGTAAAATTGGTCAGTACATGGCTAGGTATGATTCTTTTGTTGTTTTTGTATTTCATATTTCACTGGTACATCCATTTTAGAAAGCCTCTGCCTTACTGTAAGGGTTTTACAATAAAAAATAACGAAAACATAAAAAAGAACAATGTAGGACACAAAAATCTGCATGCAGTGTGAAAGTCCTGTGCTTTGTAAAATTACCCTGACCTGTAAGCTGTTAAATCTGTGCAGCAAAAACATGTCTCTCTATGACTGTATCCAACATCTCTGTTGAATGTCATCCAGACAACAAGCACAATGTCCTCCAAAACCTTTTTGGTAAAGTCAGTTAGTACATTATTATTGCGCTTTCAGGTGGCTTGTCAGAATAATCACCTCTCAGTGGGAAGTGGTTTGAAAAGAAAATAGAAAAGAAAAGACAAGAAAGGGAAAAAAGGAAAGAAAAGAAAAGAAACTCGCTCACCTCCCCTCTTTGCCTTCATTTCATTCGCTTGTGTCCTCAGTAGAAGTTCATTGTTGTTTTATTTAATGTTGAAAGTTGAGTCATGAACAGTTACAGGCTGTCACCATTGTGAAATGTATTGTGTAATGTGTATTCTACTTTTTTATGTTTAAGATAAACAGCAAAAAAATTTTGGGATTCACCAAGGATAGTATACAGTACTATATTAGAAAGTTAAACAATAATATAAAGATATTTTCTCAAATGAATATGGTGAAGGTTTCATCTACATTTGTCTGCTCGTTTTTACTTCATATCGTAGTCCATAAATATTTATTCCATATGACTCCTTAAAATGAAGCAATGTCTAATTAAGTTTATTACCACACACCACATAGCCTGTGATAGGGTCTGAACAAAAACAATTAATAGCATTTAAGAAAATATCATCCTGTATTTGTATATATAAATAGCTGATCAGTCAGTCACTCCACCACTAAAATGACTGTCTTCTTGAAACACTCTTTATATCCAAGGCAAGCATTTCATTGCTTCTTCCTGCCTGAAAAGCAAGTAAAAGTAATGTCTCTTTTATTTTTTGGTTCGCCATTTTTTGAGTTGCCAAATCTCATGAAAACAGTATCAAATTCTGTTCTGTTGAAGACAATGCTTGTGGTTGATTATGATGATAAATGTTTTTCTAAAGCAGTTCAGTGCAGAGACATCTTCAGATTTACTTGAGGCAGTTTGCATTTATTACAAAAAGCACACATGGCTATAAACTCCTTAGATGGTGTGAAGTATCCCACTTTTATTTATGGCTGTGGATTGGGTAGCCCAGTTCAGAATACTGGGATTCTATTTCTACTTAAGAAACTGGCATTTTGTTTTGTTGGCTGTGGCGGCACGGTGACGCAGTGGGTAGGGCTGTCGCCGCACAGCAAGGGAGTTCTGGTTTTGCGTCCGTCTCTGTACAGAGTTTGAATGTTCTTCCCGCGTCTGCGTGGGTTCTCTCCGGATTCTCTGGCTTCCTCCCTCCTCCAAAAACATACACTTTAGTTTAAGTGGCCGGTTTCAAATTGTCCGTAGGCATGAGTGTGTGTGTGTGTGTGCTTTTCCATCTACATGTGGCTCTGTGGTGCACTGGCATCGCGCCCGGAGTGTCCCCTGCCTCACACCCCCAGTCGGCTGGGATAGGCTCCAGCACCCTGCGACCCATGACAGCACATTAAGCCGATATAGAAGATGAATTAATGATTTTGCTGGATTATCTTCTTTCTTCACAATTGGAAATAAACCAGGTTGTGTTGATTCAGTTCTAGATCTTTGGGATATTTCTTCATCAATGATGCAACATTGAAATGATGTATTGATTTCACTATTTATTGTGGATTTAAACATTTTTTTTACCCATTCAACATAAAGTTTCTGGAAATGTAAGTTCCCCCATTCCTTTAGGGTTAGCCACCCACATGTTGTAGGCTTAGTAACAATATTGGCAACCTGACAAGAATTGTGCTTACCATATGTCTTGAAGCAGGTCATCAATCAACCAAAACAATTGTAACAAAATTACTGTAAGCTTCACATCAGACAAAGAACATACCTTGTTTATTTCTGTATGGTCTGAAGGATTTCAGCTGCAGTTTTGTGACTCATTGCCAGCAAAGGAGTCCTAATGCGGGCAGCATCGTTGTCTGTCCAAACCAATTTGGGTCGTAGTGAGATAAGAGGACCCGTCGAGACTCATGGTGGGCTGTGGTGCAAAGATGTAGATACTTGAAGAAGTACGATGAAGACAGCATGTGGGAAAAACGGAACAACGTAGAACAAAAGAAGTGGACATTAAAGGAAAAACAGATACCAGTAAATTTTTATCATGCTCTCCCTGTATCAGTACAATGTGGTTTTGCAAAATGTATTATTTCTAATAATATGCAGTATAGATTTTCTTTCTTTTGGGTATACTGTATGAATCCTTCAAACTGAATAAATTTGGAAGGAATGTGCCAATTATGCATAAGACAAACAGTAAGTGAGGTAGATTGACAGGCAGACATGCTGAACGAGACAAGGAGAGGCAGGCGGGTGGTTGAATCGCAGGCAGACCCTGTCAATCCCAGAGGGCTTAAGGAACGAGAGGTTTGATAGGCAGCAGCAGAGACATCTTCATATTTTTAATCAGGCATATTAAATTTAATATATTGTCAGTTTGCACTCTGTTTGAATAGTGGCATGGAGAGAACTTCAGCATGCTTGTTTGATTTTTTTTTTTTTTTATTGCTCAGAGAACAGTAATCATGCATACAAACACAAACACACACAGATTTATCTCCACCAAGGATAAAATGCTGCATCAAGAGGCCTCTCACTGCAAGACATCAGTTTATTTTCCCTCCAGAGACAAAATGATATGTTGGCTTTCAAACAGACCTTCGCCCATTGTTTGTGTGTGTGTCACTGTATGTGTGTGTCATTTCAAATACACATTAAATCATTAGTTTGAAGAACGACAGTAAACCACAACAAAGAAAACAAGAAAGCCCCACATTACAGTATGTAGGGTAATTATTGATGTCACTCCATATGAGAAATAGAATGTAAAAAACAGCAAATGAAAGTATACGGCAGAGAAGTAATTAATGTTTTGTATGAAGCAAGAAAAAACTGATTTATTTACTCTGATTACAACAGTAGATTGAATTTCCTCATTATTTCTATTGTGTGTGTATGTGTGTGTGTGTGTGTGTGTGTGTGTGTGTGTGTGTGTGTGTGTGTGTGTGTGTGTGTGTGTGTGTGTGTGTAGCCTGCACCGACACAGAGCTCCACAGTCTAGCTGCCAAACTGAAGGACTGGTTTGGTGTTCTCCACCTTGATGCCAACAGAGACCTCAAATCCTCTGACAACTTTGGCTCCACCACTGGACGTGAGTGTATCTTTCCACAGTATGTGTGTGTGTGTGTGTGTGTGTGTGTGTGTGTGTGTGTGTGTGTGTGTGTGTGTGTGTGGGTGTGGGTGTGGGTGTGTGCATGTATGTGTGTGTGTGGGTGTGGGTGTGTGTAACGATGTGAGTGACTGCATAGCCTTTTTACACTTTCTACCTCTCATGAGGACTAGCAGTGATGTTGACAGTGACCTTGTTCTGTTCACTGTAATGTCAACATGTCAGAACACATCTCAGATCTGCCACCACGCGTGCACACACATTGACACACACACATTGCACTCAAATCACTGTCTGCTATCTGAAATGGATAAAACTGGAAGTGACCTGGACATGTTATGCAGTTTCAAAAATGTCCACTTCATTAATTTCTATCAGTTTTCTCTCATCTCTGTCTCTTCTCTTTACCAGATTTTGACACTAGCATCTTGCCCATCTGTAAGGATTCACTGGGGTGGATGTTCAATAAGTTAGACATGAACTTTGACCTTCTACTGGACCAATCAGAGCTGAGTGCCATTTACCTGGACAAGTATGAGCTATGCATGAAGCCCCTCTTCAACTCATGTGACTCCTTCAAGGATGGCAAGCTATCCAACAATGAGTGGTGCTACTGCTTTCAGAAGTCCGCGGGTAAGGAAGGGGACTGGGGTCAGTAAAAAACTGATCGCTATTATTATCCTAATTTACCTTCAGCAGGTATTCAGTCAGTATTCAAGTACAAAGACACCCATGATTCATAAGCCTCTGCGTCATACTGCCTCTGCACCAGGGATAGCTATGTCTGAAGGCATTGTGTTTCTGTCTGGTATTCTCAGAGTGCCTTTTTCTGACAATTGGTCATGCAACTCCTCATGGATGAACTGATCTGAGATCAGTGGTCAAAGATCAGTTAGAAATTATTCAGAAATTCACAGTAATTATGCAAAATTCCACACAAGTGACTAATAGGATCAAAAGATGAAGCTATGAAATATTCTGTCCAAGTAGTCAAAGATTTTCATTGTCACATCAAAATACTCCAAAATATTGTCCGCTAATTAATCATGACTCAAACAGAAGAAATTGAGAAAAATAGTTTAGGCCGTGAATATATTTCATATTAGGCTAGATTCTGAATTGGGGAAACCGATCTCAGTACCTTCATTGAAACTGTTGAAAATAGATGTGTGTGAAACATCCATATATTAGTTCTTAGACCCCTGACCCACTGTGGCCGTTTTTTGGTACCTTTGATGTTTGTCTCTATATACCAAATTAAAACGATTTAACATACCCATGCTTGGTATGTTTATCTTCAGCACAACTTCAGCTATATGAAGTGATAGTTATTATTTCCCTATAACTTACTATATTGACATATTGGGGGAAAAAAGACATACACGGTCAAATTTGAATATGGAAAAATTGTATTTTATTGTTCATAAAAACCAAAAACATGCTCATTAATTTGATTTTGAACTCTAAAAAGGTTGCAAGGGGCTTATAACTATATACAGTTTGTGTTACTTATGCCACAAACTTTATTGGTATTGCACTTAAAAACTAAAAACATTCACATGGATTGGGTTTTGAACACAAAAAAGGTTGTCATAGGCTGCTAACTGGGGTTGAGCCGAGTACTCGTTTCAGACGAGTACTCGGTACAAATAAAGCATTTTTGACAAATACAAGCATGATATAAATAAAACTCGTCAACTGGAGTGACACTTTCTCACTCCAGTTCAAGCGGATTAACTGGTCAGGAAAATGAATGAATACTGTATAGATATTTTAACTGTTACATAGCGCACACACACACACACACACACGCACACACACACACACACACACACACGCACACACACACACATGCTCTATTTCTGTCTCTTTCTCTCTCTGTCTACAAATTTAAAAAAACATTTAAGAAGACTACATAATTTGTAGTTCATAATTTCAACCTAAGAAATTAATATTATGATTACTGTACCAGTTGAGAAATGTAAGAAATGTGAAGACATTAACTAGTGGAGTACAGAGTAGCTGCTGCTTCAGTGAAGCCTGTGAATAAACTGAATGAGGTTATTAATTAAGCTCCTTTCTTATGTTCTCTTGTTGTAGGACTGCCTTGCCAAACTGAGAAGAACAAGATCCAGAGTCAAAGTCGAAGGAAGAGCATCCTTGGTGAGGCTACATGGTGTTCGGCTCTTGTCTAACAAACTCATCCAGCCACCTTCAATGCTAACAAACATGTACACCAGAATGAAATAGTGTACTTCCTTTAGTGAGTGTAAAAGATCAGGTGCATTAAAAACTAGGAAATAGGCAGTCACAGACTGCAACATCCTGCGACACCCCTGAATTCAAAATTTTACCCTGACCTACTTTCATATGTCAAGGTCATTTAATAAAAGACACATAAACCAACTAGTGCATAGACTAGTGCATATGGAGGCCAGTGTGAGTAAGACCAGAGATAAAAGCCAGTGCAGAGGTAGATCAAAGTACTAGCTTTGATCTAGGGTCCTATTCACACTGGCCTACTCCCTCGTCTTTCTATCCTATCCAGTTCCTGAGTGTACAAAAGTTGAAATTTGACCGTAACCTACTTTTCTCAAGGTCAAGGTCATCATCTCATTTTCATCCCCTTTGCCGCCTAAGTAATGTGCTTTTTGTCTCATCTTTCTATCTGCAACTGCTGCAAAGATATTTGGTGGACTAACAAACGGATGAACAAACTAACTAACGGACAAACACACGAACACTGACAATCACAATACATCACCACTTTGAAGCGGGATGTAATGACACTCTGTGACATCTCCTAAAGTGTTGCACATGTGTCGCCTGTCCTCATCGGGTAGATTGTTCAGTTCAGTTCCGGCTCAATGCCAAACAGCATGAAAAATGAGTTTATGTTGGGTCACATGAAGGTGACACAACCAGGTGTGCGTTTTTGTGCTTGCATTGGTTTGTGTAAGTGAGTAAGTGAGTGTGTGTGTGTGTGTGCGTGCGTGCGTGCGTGCGTGCGTGCGTGCGTGCGTGTGTGTGTGTATTTTATGTTATTGAAAGTGACTGCTTTCCTTTAAACAGGATGTATGGCTGTTGTCCTGCAACCTTCACAGCAGTAATTGATTGTTGATCTCCTGCTGTGAATACTCAAGAAATCTGATAACACACAACCTCTGCTGAGGAGAAGGAGGGGTCAGATTCCACCCTGTTTTTGTCAATTTAATGCTCAGGAGCCTTTCCCTCATGTCACAGCACTGTTTACCTTCTTTCTCAAACTTTGTTTTGCTTTTCTTCTCATCCTCACTCTTTATCCTCATTGTCCTCAGGCTCTTACCTCCCTCGCTGCACTGAGGAGGGATACTTCAAACCGACCCAGTGTCACAGCAGCACTGGACAATGTTGGTGTGTGGACAAATATGGAAATGAGATTGCTGGATCTAGAAAACAAGGCAACCCCAACTGTGGTAAAGATGTGTTGAATTTCTACTGGACTTCTGCATGTCTTTATTCTCCCTGTAATCTGGTGCTGCTGCTTACAAACATAACTAACTGCTGATACATGCAGAGCGCCACCATTCCAATATTTTTGCCATTTCTTTGTTCCATATATTTTATGCTTCTCTCCTTATCCTAAGCGGTATCTAAGCATCAGTGATCATTCAGCAGAGAGATAACTAAACATGCCTCTGGAGCCAGCCTGGCTGGTTTAATATCAGTCTCATGTCTGATTCTATCTCCCTCTGATATTCAGCTTGTGTACCTTTGATAAAACATCAGATCCTTGTGAGTCATGCTAGAAAATCCATCTTACTTGTCAGCGGAGAGCATCGTCAAAAGTTTTGATATAAACATGACTGAGTTGCATGTTTTGGATGAGAATAAACAACTGAACCTCTAGCTGGAGCTGACATCAAAGAAGATGCACTTATAGAAGGAATTCATACTGTATTGTAGAATTAACCAAGTACCTTGATTTGTCTCAGTAATTATTAAAAAGCTAGCATGGAAAAATCAAGAAAAATGGTCAAAAATCCAATAGAACCACTTTGCTGCAAATCAATGTCCGTGGAATTTCTGAGGAAAAAAGAACATTAATTAGCAAAAAAGAATCCTGCGGTTATACTGATTACCAATCAAACAGCCAACTTACAGTCACAGATTACCTCTCACTGGAATGCCTGTCTAGTCCAAAGCCAGTAATTGCAACTTCTAATATTGATGAGGTGTCTTTCCAATCACCCCACACACACACACACACACACATACATACATACACACACAGAGACAGCAGCAGTCCTTTGTCTCTGGTCTAACAAGCTCATCTAGCTGTGGCTGAGTGGCCTCAGGCTGGAGCAGCCTGGAGAGTTTCCATTTGGCCTCACACTGAAGAAAGAGGTAGCAATGTCGGAGTTCTCCTCTTTACAGCCAAAACACCAAATGGTTTTTGACACTGTAAATGTCAGTCAACCAGAACACACTTGTGTCCAGGTGTTAATATACTGTTTGAAGTGAAGGAGAATTTTATGTTGCCAATTTTATAAAAATGCCTGAGGCAGTGGCTTACATGATGACTGCTGTTCACACTGTGGCTACACGGGATTCAACATTAGTGACAAAAACATATCACTAAACATCGTAGAAGCTTGCAAGTTCCCTCGACTCCATGTTGTTCTCACTGAGACGAGGAATGATTGATGAGAGTCATGCATCTACTGTCTGCTATGTGTCTGCTAAGGCTATCTTTTTTTGGGCAACCATGTATTATCCTGGTTGCAGCGGAATGTACTGTATAATCAGGTGTGTGTGTGTGTGGCAGGGGGGGTATGGGTATGTACATGTGCGTGTGTATGTGTGTGTATGTATATATGATTATTTCTCTGCGTTGCTAATTTTTTACATTACTTGTGTCTACAGACGAGGACCAGGAAACATCGGGAGATTTCGGCAGCGGCAGTGCGGTCATTCTTCTCAACGACCAGGAGGAGGAGCCATCACAGAGTGGGCGGAGATGGCAGAAAAAGAGACGTGGCCATGTTCAGACCCGAGGAGCCATTGACGATGACGAGGATGAGGGAGATGACAAGGATGACGAAATTGGCTATGCTTGGTAGCTCCACTCCGTTTTCTGCCATCAGCCGACCAGGAAACTCCGATAACTCAGCACAGATCTGAAGCCATTCCAGTGTCTCCACTTCCAGTTTCATTGGCAGCAGGCCATCTTTACAGCTCTGAACTTGCTTTTGTAATCCATGTCCCTTACCCGCATCTCACTCCTCAGTGATCCTCATCCAACCTTGTCTTTTTCAGTCGTGTCCCTCATTGCTGATACCAAGAGCAGAGAGCCTATTAATGTTTAGCAGCAACTGTCAAGACCTTATCAAAATTCTGCTCAAGCTGTCCACCTTATGTTGCTGTCTTCCCCCTCAAACCTGTGACTCACTTCTTTATTTCCTTTATTATTTCCTACTTCCTGCTCTTCTGTCTTTCTCTCCTATGTCAGTATGTCCATGTCCGAGCTTCTGGTCAGTCTGTGAGCCCAGATAAATTAGCTGATGCACTGGATGTAAATATGTTTCCTCCAGGAAGGCCAGATTGTGGATTGCCTTTCATGTACTCCAATCAGCGATTCATTCTCATGTTATGTGTTCAACCATCGGGCTCGTTTGAAGATGTAACACTATAACACAGTCACATGCTTGGAGAGTCTCCCTCCCTCTCTGTTACTTCATGCAGGATTGTAAATTATTTAATTGTTAATATTGAATGTCCCAGAAAGTCAAGGAAACAATGAGATTATTGATATATTGTCGTTGTTGTTGCATGTTTCTCATCGTGTTTCTGTAAAAGAGAGATTTGCCTGGCCAAGTCCAGCTCTATGCATCTCAAACAGAAAGTGATGCCTGTTTGGCTGCTACAATACTTTGTTGCTATTTCGATGCTGTCTAGTATCTTTTTTGGTTCTTCTCCCAATTTCAGGAGGTAAGATGTTGCATTGCAGAGCAATAGCAGGTTAGAAAAGTGAACTACAGTGCCCAGAGTTCAAACCTGCGTAATCTCAACTAGTTATTCTTTTATCGGTCGGTAGTGCTGTTGCAGCTGTTTGACTGCAAGGACACAAGAGGAAGGAGCTGCTCCTCAGCTCGGAGGATACATGAAGTCAGTCAAGCAGAGAAGAGTCTTTGCTCTGCCTCCCAACATTGGATACGTTCAGTGATTCAAATATGAAATCTTTCCCATGTCAACTAAGTGAAATCTGATTTGTAACTTTAAATTTAAGTAAAGCGGCACTATGGGTGTCTTTTGAACCTCATGGGTGTGTGTCCATGTGTCTGTTAGTCTACTGATGTGCCTCTTTTAGCACAAGCCTCACATTTCACCATATGTCACTCAATCACAATGAAATAAAAATACATCCCAGTCCTGGCCTTGAAAGCACAAACACATTCACGGGAGTGTGCCATGCCTTCAGGTGATATTTTCTCTGACGTTCAGATTTCTCTGCAACAGAAAATCAGAGCCCTCCATCAGCTCTGACCTTTTCCAACCCCAAGAAGGAAGCAGCCTCTCCTGTTTAAGTCAGACATAAATGATGCGGTAAAATAATGTTATCACTAACACCAGAGTGGAGAGAAAGAAACAAAAACATGTTAAAGCTTAATGAGTGTGTTGTAATATAACTAGCTAATGGGACAGCTGACCCCACATGCTTGAAACAGCCCACTCAGCACTTTGAAATACATAAAGAAAAGTCAGATGTCCTGATGTGAAACAGTGAAGTCAGCAGCTAAAAGACTCCTCTGTCTGGTTAGTATAGTAATGTCTTCTGCCATCAGGCCACATGGAAAAAGGTTCAACTGAAATGATTGATCTTTCATCACAGTGTTTTTTCTGCATTGTTCCAGGTGTCACTTTCATCACCTTTTTGAAGAGGCAAGACGTGGGAGCAGAAGTTCTCTCTTCTTAAAGGAAAATAGTAACATATATTTTACCTATTAAATTAGAGGAGATAACAATCTCCAAAGATATCTAAAGCCTCGATAATAAACACACTTTATCTCCCTTATTTAAACAGGATAGCTTTTCTTTTTTTTTTGCTATACTAAGCAAGTTTTGGGCTATTTTTTTTTTTAATTTATATATTTAATGGTGTGTGAGTGTGTGTGTGTGTGTGTGTGTGTGTGTGTGTGTGTGTGTGTGTGTGTGTGTGTGTGTGTGTGTGTGTGTGTGTGTGTGTGTGTGTGTGTGTGTGTGTGTGAGATTGCGCACGTTTTTTTCTTGTTTCTCACTAACAGGTAAAACACTTGTGCCCATAGTTAATAAAATATATTCAAATAAGCAAAATCCCAGAGTACTTACAGTTTATTTTTCCTTCACACTTGTGTCCTCAGTCACCACATGGTTCATCGGTTACACACCACAGCTCTCACACACTCATTATTGTTTCTATTTCCTCACGCTCTCCCACTCATTCTATCGGAGCGAGTTTCATCTTCAGCTCCCTGAGGGAGATGCACAATTTGTTTTATCCTCAGGGCACTCCATTTCTCTGTTTTCTTTTTCTACTGACTAGATTTTTTTTACCATCAACAACTGGCTACGCTGCGAGGCGGCCCCTCCCAGCGGCCCAGTCTTGTCATGGAGTCTCACCATGGATTTATATAATTGATGATCTTCATAGGAAGGGAAAAGGAGCTCCCTGATTAAATTAGCCATTTAAAGTGAAATGTTTCTTGGCATCTTAGAGTCAGATCGAATTTGCAGCAAACAACATTGTCATATCGTGAATAAGCTATTTCCACAAACAGCACCACATTATCCATCATATAGAGTTGTATATGTGCCAAGAAGAACGAGTCTAGTAATTAATCTCCTATTAACTCCGTTTCTGATATGGAAATCTTTGGTGCTGAAAAGCAATTCTTGATCACTAGAACTCTTAGTCTGCTTGTCATTGGTTTCCTGCGCAAGTAAGACATATTCAGTTCACAACAAGATGAATTGGAAGTGGAGTCTGCTAGGAGCTTCAATTTGCATACCTACCATATAATTTTGCTTCCTGGAAAGATTGCCACTTCAGTAGGTGAAAAGCCCAAGTGGCTCTCAACAGTCTTCAGGTTTGAGTTGCTGCTGGTTCTTCCAGTTTTTCATTCAATCTCAGTAATCAAGGACTGATTTAGAACCACATCCACAGGAGAGTGCAATTAACTCCCTGACAAAAAAAAAAAATCCAGCAACACTCTAAAGCCCAAGAAGCAGACTTGAGGATCACTGGTCTGAAGCCTGCCTATGTAATTGGCAGAGACATTATAATAAGCAGGGATCATCTCTCTAATCTGTCACAGACAACCACTTCCACTCACACTCTCTTTCATGCTTGGCTGCTGGTGCACCAGCCAGCTTGCGGAGCTTCTGAACGGATCAGACTCCCTCATGCCCCGATGGAAGTTTACTGGCGCGTTCACTTCACTGCGGTAATCAAGATATTATTCCAATTTTTCACATTTAGATAGAAATTAGATGGGTTGCTGTTAATACACATCATATTGAAGTATCTGATGTTTGTAAGGTGCCACCTCCACCTTCCCCAACAGGATCTCTGTTGGTTTTGTCACTGCACTACTTCTTGAAACAAATCCATATTTCTTTATGTAACAGAAATGTGACTTGAATTTCCAAATATAGAGTGGGACACCAGTGTCCTCTGGTGGTAGGGTACTGGCCCTGCGCTGGAGACAGTTCTCAATGAAAGTGGCCGTAATTAATCAAAAGAAATTACAGCCTTGGGGTGTCCATGAGTGTTTTATGTATGATATTTAGAGACTTGTTAATTTTTTTAGTCTCTCCCATCATGTCCTGACATCTTACTCATAACAGGATCCCTCCAACCAGTCACCCCCAAAAAAAGAGGTACACTGCAGCAATCTTTTTATTCATCATTACTATGAGAGTACAGTAGCATTAATTTTCTAAATCTCAATTACAATTGCAAACAATTGCATATGCGTAGCGGTTAATGTCTACTTGGTGAAAACATATCTGTGATAGTGTGAAAAAGGAAGGCACTTCATGATTAGAGATGCTACAAAGAGTCCGACTGATCCCATATTGACTTGTGTTTATTTTATTTTTCATCATTGGCATATTGGAGGGGAAGCCCCCCTTGTCTTGACTGTCATTTAAAAAATAGGGGTATGGCTATGGTTTAAAGGTACTGGATTTAAAGGTTTAAATAATTCTTGTTGCTCTTCAGAGCAATTTCATAATAAAAAGATCAGAACTCTGTATGGGCTGTAGAATCACTGTGCACTTCTGGAGTCTGACAATCTCCACTTAGGTCAGCTCTAGCATACAGCTGGTTGACATTCCATCTCACCAACGATTACTCTGTGCAGCAGCATCTAGATCCATGATTCGTGGAAGTCGACCACTGGCACCACCCTCCAGGTACCCAGGTTTCACTCCCGATGTATCTGAAAGTCTCCTCTTGCATTTGTTCAGGTCTGGAGAAAACAAAAATCAACAATCACTTCAGCAGCTCTTGTCACCAAACAGAGAAGATCATACTTCAAGCCAGGGATATAAGATTCGCACCTGAAATTGCCAATAACATCTTGCGTCTGGCCCCAAAAGTGGTAACGCCCACTTCCTTCAGATCTTCATCAGACAGGGTGAGGAATGTCTGATAATCAATCTGCAGGAGAGAGAGCAGTTTAATCAAAATGCTCCATCACAAAGTAGCACATGATACTTTAGGCTGGGGGTTAAGAGTTTGTGTGTGTGTGTGGGTGTGTGTGTGCTAGTTGCGATTATTCTGCATCTAGGTCTTCCACAAAAGCAGGCAAAGTGATAACAAAAATTTTTCAAACTTGTAACTGTTTTTTTTTTCCACCCAGAAAATGATTGATTTCTCATCTCTGCATTTTCTCACCTCTTGTTCTTCAAACACGTCGATGTATTTAATCAGACCAAGTTGGCTGAGCAGCTCTGGCAGGTCATCTGTCATTTGAGGAGAGGGGCTCCGCTGACTACAGGTTGATGCCCTCCTCAGTGAGCAAACCCCTTCTAAGTAGCTGCTGCTGCTGCTGGGGAAGCTCTCCGCTGGAATGTTTCAGATCAACAATCAGGACAGAATTTTAAAAGTGTTCCAGACTCTTTAGCAAAACAAAACAAAACACACATTTGGTAAGACTTACAAAGTTTGTCGTCTCTGCTTTTGTGCATCATGGGTGCAAACGCAGCGAGGGAGGATGTGGATGAGGAGAATGTTGATGGAGGTGAGCATGGGGAAGAGGAAAAGGAGGAAGAAGAAGATACAGGCAGGGATGAGCCACACCTGTCTCTCCAGTTATCAGAGTCGCTCCCATTACAAGCTTTTCCCGTCGCTGCAGCCCTTGACTTGAAGGAGACATTGTGATGGTATAAAAATTAACCACGGTTTCTCTCATCTGCAGAAATTTCACAGCAGGATCTTGTACTTCTGCTACTCCTTTCTTCCTCTCCCTTCCTTTCCACATTGAAGATGATGAGACAAATGACTAAAAGTGACAAATTATCTAAGGTGCAGGTTTCAGCAGATATAATGTGCACAGATCCAAAGTTTGTACAAGAAAGGTGATTAATCATGTTACTCAACTAGCTCATTCTCCTGTCTTGGCTGACCTGTGACGATAACCCTCTGTCACTGGAAATTATCAATGCAGTGGGAAAAGAATATGCTGTCCATATTCTTTGCTGTATTTTTCCATGGATCTCAGAAGAAAACTGACCTTATCTGGGGACTGTCTCTTTCTCCTGTTAAGCAAAGTGTTTCAACGTGTGTCATGTTTTAAGAGCTACTGAATTGAGATGAGAGTTCAGGCAAACAGATTTGCTGATACGTGACTATATTGATTAAGACAGTATTGTCAGATATCTGTACAGACTGGCGATGCTTGCCACCCAGAGATTAATATTTTAAATCAACACTAGTTCATGAGAAATGATCATGGGGATAAAATACAGGTTGTCAGCCCAAACAGCAACTAAAAAGACACGTAAAGTTTAGTTAAAGCACACATTAAATTAACATGATTTTTATTGGTACCTGATGCTGGCTATTGATCATGCTCAAGTAGGGTTTGTAGCAGCGCCGGCTAACGTGGCGCATCTCTTTGACTGCTTCTGCTGGCATAGACTTGGAGAAGCCAAGGCCACTCCAAGTGTCTGTGGGTGTCCGGACCTCTGTGACCACAGGCTTCCTCTGCATAGCTACAGAAAGAAAATACTGTACATTAGCTGTTTTATATTATATTATTCATTCATTCATTCCTTCATTTTCAATACCCGCTTCTTCTACTGTCACGAGTGGGGTTGCTGGAGTCTATCCTTTGGGCATGAGGCAGGCTACACTGCAGGCACAACCCAGTGCACCGCGGAGCTACAATATATTATATTATATCATATTAGAATAGATTAGATTTTATATATATATATATATATATATATATATATATATATATATATATATATACATATATATATTACAAACTAGCTCTAACAAACTAGCACACACACACTCTTAACCCCCAGCCTAAAGTATCATGTGCTACTTTGTGATGGAGTATTTTGATTAAACTGCTCTCTCTCCTGCAGATTGATTATCAGACATTCCTCACCCTGTCTGATGAAGATGTGTGTCCCTCTCACCCTTGTAGGGTAGTATCTGTGTGTCATCCTCAAGCTCGGGTCCTCTACCAGAGGCCTGGGAGTCTGAGGGTTCTGCGCAGTATCTTAGCTGTTCCTAGGACTGCGCTCTTCTGGACTGAGGCTTCAGATGTTGTTCCAGAAATCTGCTGGAGCCACTCTTCCAGTTTGGGGGTCACTGCCCCAAGTGCTCCTACTACCACGGGGACCACATTAACCTTGAACTTCCACATGTGTTCCAGCTGCTCTTTTAACCCTTGATACTTCTCAATCTTTTCATGTTCCTTCTTCCTGATGTTGGCATCAGCTGGAATCGCCACATCTATCACCACTGCTCTCTTCTGCTCTTTGTCCACCACCACTATGTCCGGTTTGTTAGCTAGCAGCTGTTTGTCAGTCTGGAAGCTGAAGTCCCACAGGATCTTAGCCTTGTTGTTCTCAACCACCTTTGGTGGTATGTCCCATTGGGATTTGGGTACTTCTAGTCCACACTGGGTACAGATGTTCCTGTACACTATCACAGCTACTTGGTTGTGCCTCTCCATGTATGCTGACCCAGCTAGCATCTTGCACCCTGCTACCACATGCTGGACTGTCTCTGGGGCTTCTTTACATAGCCTGCACCTTGGGTCAGATCTACTGTGGTAGATATTGGCCTCTATCGCTCTTGTACTTAGGCCCTGTTCTTGTGCTGCTATGATCAGTGCCTCAGTGCTGTCTGTCAGTCCAGCTTTATTCAGCCATTGGTAGGTCTTCTTGATATCAGCCACTTCCTCTATCTGACGGTGGTACATGCCGTGTAGGGGCTTGTCCCTCCATGTTGTCTCCCCCTCCTCCTCCTCTTCCTCCTCAGGTTTCTGCTGTCTAAGGCATTCACCAAGCAGTTCGTCTGTTGGGGCCATCTTCCTGATGTACTCTTGGATCTTTGATGTTTCATCCTGGACAGTGGCCCTGATGCTCACTAGTCCTCGGCCCCCCTCTTTCCGCTTAGTGTACAGCCTCAGGGTGCTGGACTTGGGGTGAAACCCTCCATGCATGGTGAGGAGCTTTCTAGTCTTAATATCTGTGGCTTCTATCTCCTCCTTTGGCCAGCTTATGATCCCAGCGGGGTATCTGATGACTGGGAGTGCATACATGTTGATGGCTCGGGCCTTGTTCTTGCCATTCAGCTGACTTCTCAGGACTTGCCTTACTCTCTGGAAGTATTTGGCTGTGGATGACTTCCTTGCGGCCTCCGGAGCACTGCCGAGGCGCCTTTGAGCAAGGTGCCGTCCCCTTTACAAATTGCTCATTTGAGGCGCAACCAGAAGGAGCTGCCTGCCACTCTACGTCCCTTGCATGCCTACAGGCCCCCTTGTGTGTGGTTGTGTGTATTACAGGGGCCTGTACACACTAAAATGCATGCGTGTGATTGATTGACTAACAAAAACTAGTGTGTGCATTCTTAATTTCCCTTCGGGGATTATAACAGTGTATTAAAATTATATTATATTATATTATTAGGGGAACCCGTGGAAATTCCACCATAAAACAATA
>CM023614.1:12702257-12999757 GCA_013358685.1 Antennarius maculatus | reverse complement strand
CACTAATGAAGACTTCCAGGCTTTGCATCATTTGGGCCAATTTAAGAGGATCTGCCTCCCCATTTTCACGCATGTCAAACATCAAACACACAGGCAAACAGTCCTAGATGTGCACACAGTAATACACATATCAAACAAACTGTAAAATAAAGATAGATGCACATTTTTATAAAATGCAATTTCTACCTCAGGATGTTCCTTTTTATTTTTGTACCTAAACTATAACAACAGACTGCACCGTACCAACAGCTGCTGTCGAGCCAGACACACTCCATCAGGGTTGCCCTGAATTAGCAGTGATGGAGGGCTCTGAGGAGCACTGAGGTCAGGTAGGACGATCTGGGTCTGGGTCTGGTGCATGACACTGAGGAAATGAGCTCCATTCTGTCCCAACAGGAAGAGATGCTGCTGGGAGGTGACATCCAGCTGGCTGCTCACTGTGACCTCTGAGCCCAGCAGCAGGTCCATTAGGAGGGATGCTGCCTTCTGTTAAATTATGTCATATGACATGTGATTATATGATGAGCATTAATTAGACATTATGTTTGTAAAGATCAAAACAGATTGAATTTTTGATCTAAATAATTTACACTAACCTTGACAGCAGCTGAGTTGCCCTGCAAGCCCCAGACGGTGCAACAGCTTTCATAGAAGGCCGGTTGCGCCTGAGGGTGGGGCGGTATGGCCCTGAAGGTTACACTAACCCCCAGAGTCTGCACTACCTGCTGGATGAGTGGAGATCCTGCATCTGGAAGTGTCTGTGGCACCAAGCTGACTGGGAGGTCAAAGGTCAGGGATAAGGGCTGCAGGTCCTAGGAATGGGAGAATATTTTGGAAAACAAAGGAAATTATATGATATAGAAGGGGGACATGAGCCAAACAAAGACAGCATCTTTTTTATAAATTATCCTGTCATTCCTTTTGAAATCCTTTCTTTAAAACACTTTATTGATTAATGTGTCTTGACAGGAGTGTAGAGACAAATAGAAATCTGTTAGTCTCAGCTCAGAATATAAAATGACCACTTACTCGTATTCTTCTCCTGGCGTCTTCTACTCCTTCAATGGGCCCAGCAATAGAGACCTGGATAAAGGTATAAAAAATACTTCTGAATAAAATCGTTTTCGGTTTCTTAACTAACATTTGAAAAATTTGCGGTTGCTTGAGTCACCTGGTTGCTTTTCTCTCCCGTGGCATTGTGGCGGTTTGAGTCAGGGAAGTGGATATGACAGGATGTCACCTCCATCACCTTTTTGATGTTTCCGCCACCTTTTCCAATCACATGGGAGTGTTCTGTGTAGGCTACATCCATCTTTAGAGTCACCTTGTTCACCTCGATTTTATAGTAACAGTGGCATCATTGATAGGGCTTACTTTCCAGTTTTTTGTATTTTTCATGAGATGTCATTGCAAGGTCTGTCACTTAAAGTATGCTATTGGCACATTCTTGATTGAAAATCATTAAAATCATGACAATCAAGGCCTCACCCTAGTTTCCAATAATTCCAGTATCTTCTTTTTGGCTTCCAGAACATTAGCGCTCTTCCCTTCCACCTTCACATGAGGATCTAGATTGAGATACTGCATTATTTCATTTTTTTTTTCAATTCAATTAATTTAAGGCGGGACAATCCGTAATAGTCTCATTTTCAGTCTTATCTGGAATGAATCCTACCTATCCCAGCTGACTACAGGCAGAGGTTGGGTTCACTTTGTGTAAGTCACCAGTTCATTGCAGGGCCACACAGAAAGACAGACACCCATTCACACCCGCAGTCATACCTACGGTCAGTTTGGAATAACCAATTCCCCCAAGCTGCATGTTTTTAATGGTGGGAAGAAGCAGGAGAATTCGCAGACAACCCACACATACAAGGGAGAACATACAAACTCTGCAAAGAGAGGCCCCAGGCGAAAGTGAACAAATGACCTTGCTGCTCTGAGGTAGCAACTTTACCCTCACCGTGCAGCCCCAGGATATTATTTCAGATACCATTCATTAGTTACACTTCATGGGTAATAGTGAATCAATTTGCCAGAGCAGAGTTAAAATAAGAATATTTGTGTGACTTGAATTTGTCACCTTTCTTTGATTTTGCTCCAATTTTCAGCTTGGATGGCCATTTCACCTCAGTGTCAGTTTCTCTCATCACCTGTGAAAACACAGACAATGAGAGCGAGAGATACAAAGACATGACTTTCATTGTATGCAACAAAGACACTCATACAGTCAGAACACACACAGCCTGACACACAGAGGATCTCTTTGACCAACAATTCCCAGCCTGTTTTGCATTTCAAAGATTGCATTGTCACCTCCATAAAATCATTAATCAGTTGATTAATGGGGGCTTTCCCACCATGAAATGATAGTTGGTAGGGGTGCTGTCACTAATCTGTAAATTACATTTTATCAGGAGACATTGTACAATTAAAATTATCCCTGGCTTAGAACAGTATTTCCCTTTTCTTTCCTCTGTTTTGGGTTTTTTTGGTTCATGAGATGTTTCCACATATGACGCTCTACTTACCCTTTCAAAAAATTCCTCTCCTGTTTCACCATCTCCATTCTTTGGAGCTGAAAGACACAAAGATTACGATAAAGACAAATATAAATTCAAATTTGCTGGTGAAATTCATCACATTTTTGGGTTTCTAACAGGCTAGTATTTTCATTTGTTTGTAACACAAGCACCCAATATCAAGCATGTGTGTAGAGTCAACATTAAATGTTGACTAGGCTGACATTTGCCAATTGGAACAAGAGTTTGCCAGGAACACAACAATTTTACAAGGCCATTGCTCCTCGGTGACATTTACAAGGTACCAGAGGGACCCAGGAACGCCCTCACCCCCACCCCACATCACCATGGGATATGCTGGCCAGAGTTCAGGAATGGGAAGAGAACAGTATGGGCTAAAAAGAGAAGGTGGTGGTTGAGAGGGGGCAAACACAAATTATCCTTGACATCTAATGACAATGACGCAAAAACCTCCCACTTGAACAAAATTTAAACAACAACTACAAAATCATGACGGAATGTCGAAAAAACTGAGTGCTCTTCGACCTGTTGGAGAGAAGTCTGAACTGCAACCTGACAGTGTATGACTTAAACACATGAACTGCAATATTTACTGTTTTACTGAGGTAGTTTAAAATTTTTAATACATTCAACCTTCCTATCAAGAGTCTGTGTGGGCACAAATCCACAAATATAAGAATCTATCTGTGGCAGTACTGTGCTGTCAAAAAGAGCTATCCAAAATAGAGGAGAGGTATTTATAATGAACATCCCTAGCAGCACTAACTAACAAAGCTAGCCACCTTGTCATCCTGCATGGGATGGGTAACAACAAAGATACTCTTGATTGCATAAGCCTCTGCAGGTCATTAATCATGATGATAAAGCAAGAGGAGTTCAATGAACGTGTGGTGTACTGATGGTGACAAGGGTGCAGCTGGAGGCAGTGGCAGATGGACAGGGCCAGATAGATAACAGAGGCTGTGGGGCAGAACACACAATGCCATGACAGCCGAGTTTCAGAAAAGAGCAGCTATTAGAGAGAAATATGAGTATGAAGTTGGAGCTACTTGAAGGCCACACAGCTCCAGTTCATCTCAGGTCACTCACCATACAACATGTTTTCCAGCTTCTTCCTGTCGATCCTGAACCTCTCCTCCACCCACTCTGGGTCCAAACTCTCCCCTCCTGGGGTCTCCTGCCCAACTTCCTCCTCTTCCTCGTCTTTTTCATCTCTGTCGAGCTGACCATTGCTGGACTCAGACTTTGCTGTTGAGCTGGGTTCTACATTAGTTTCCAAGTCAGACTGCTGGGGTGCTATGGTGGCCAGGACCGGAGAGCTCTCCTCAGTGGCGGTGGTGGCCATAGCAGGACTGAGCCCTTGTCAGTGTTTGTGTATGTGTGTGTTTGTGTGTGCGTGTGTGTGTGTAAGGATGTGTGCATGTGTGTGACCAAGGAGATCAGCAGGGAGAGAAAAGGGGGAGAGAGGGGCAAGAAACACCCCCTGTGCCTTTTCTTTAAATCCCCCGCCCCCTTCACCTACTCTAATACCCAGATCAAGCTGTCTCTGGTTGAGCTGTTAGAGCCTGGATGGATTTGCTCTACTTTCCTGCATTGCACAGATGTATAAAGACAGTCACTTCTTTCCTGAAGCAAAGGCCATGTTTTCTCCATCTGAGGGGCTCCAGGAAAACAAACAAAATCTATAACTTCGCCTGAGGCACACTCTGCTTCGAACAAATCCTCTCTAATCCCCGGGTCAACTTCCAAAGATTTTGCAGATATCGTCAAGGCCTAAACTAAGGCAAGACTCATCTCACACACATACACACATCCTGAAAACTGTCCTCACACCAGCAAACACAGCTATCAAAATAAACAGGCCAACCTATTGGATTCCACCTCAAACCCCATCTAGTTCTGTCCTCCCCCCCTCCACCAAATGAGAAGTGTGAGGGCCAGAGATTCCAGAGGGTGAGAGTGGAGGGGTGCATCACAGCAGTCTGCAGTCTTTATGTGAAGGGGGGGGCTTGCAACAAGTACTCAGAAATAAATATATTTTTAAATATACAACACAATAATGACCCAAAACGCTCGCACTAGTTCAAGTAATTGAATCAAAATCCTGCCAGATGAAAACAATCTTATCAGATAAATATGCATTAAGCAACACACGTAATAGTAATTAATGTGTAAGCGGTCCCATGTTACTGTCGTTACCCATGTTGCTGTCAATGTTTATGCACCAACTGTATGTATTTATTCCAGAATGTGCAATATTTTCAGAGTTGTTTGCTTATTTCTTTTATGTGGTTGGGGGTGGAGGTGGGGCCTTGTTACATATTTCATGTTTTATCTTTGAATTTAATCAAATCATTTGAAAATTTTAGAGAGAATAAACGTGTAATACAAAACAGCTGCTGGAATATGTGTGTGTGTGTGTTTGTGTGTGTGTGTGTGTGTGTGTGTGTGTGTGTGTGTGTGTGTGTGTGTGTGTGTGTGTGTGTGTGTGTGTGTGTGTGTGTGTGTGTGTGTGTGTGTGTTTGTGCTGGGGGACAAGTTTTTATTCAAGCCGCTTTCTGCTGCTGCACCCATCCCATATTCAGGTGTGCAGAGACTTTTCCCATTTGTTGAATTTATTCACTTCTGAAAAATGGCATCTGTGTTTTCACTCATTCCCTGTAAACATTGTTTTCATTATGTAATTCCCCCTGCCATTAACAACAACATCTACTGCTCAGACTGGAATTGTTGTGCCATTTCTGTCCACTTGTCACTAACATCCTTCTCATCGAATAAATGAGTGGATTATAGCTGTTGCCAGACAGTACTATACATTTAGAACATTACTCTTTCTAAGCTGCTGATACAACCTCAATCCCAAAAAGTTGGGGGAATATGTAAAATATCAATGAGAACAGTGCCTGACATTTGCAACTTTAACTTGAATACTATTCAGTATAGCACAGACAAAATATTTAAGATTCAAACTGATAAAGTTTATTATTATTTTTTATAAATATTTCCTGATTCTGAAACAGCAACACATTTTTGAAAGTTGGGACAGTGTTGTGTTTAATAAAACCACATATTCTTTTACCTGCACTAAGTCACAGTTTTAAAAAGGTTGATATCTCCATTGCCATAGATGTCGCTTTATAATGTGACACACATGTTCAATGAGAGACAGGTCTGGACTGCAGACAGGCCAGTCTACCACCTGCCAGCACTGTTGAAGGATCACAGACTGTAGCTTGGCATTGTCTTTGACAAAACAGGGATATCCCTGAATAAGACACTGAACACATTGGGGCATATGTCGATCAGAGATGAGTGTGACCCATGTCATGGACACACTCCGATCCTTTCACAGATGATCGTCCAGATTCTCTTAATCTTTGGATGACATTTTAGACTGTAGATGGTGAAATCCTTACATTCCATGCACTGGCGCAATGACAGTTATCATTTTTAAAGTATTTAGATTTTACAGAGTGGTGAACCTGTCTTGCTTTGCTGCCGTAAGCCATAATTCAGGTCTTAAATTATCCTATTAGCAGTAGCTCTAACACATGGTCGGTCTTTTGTCCCTCTTTCAATTTGTGATAGCAGCTAGTTTCATCATCTGATCTTTTCACCACTCTCATACACCATCATTTTTCTGTCATCTAGCACCTTTTCTTTTTAAACATAACAACCTCATTACCTTTGGTAGATTTCCGGAGTTTTCATGCACGCCCTCTACCACCCTGGCTCACAAATTCACTAACTTCAGCTGTCACCCCTAGCCTCATGGCTCTCAGCAGAGTCATCAGTCACCACCACCAGTGACTCCAATTTTTTTCTGCTGCCGCTTGAGGTAGACACCATTCGATCACAATCTCCCTGAAGCAACAAAGGCTTTCTGACTGACTAATCACCACATATCACCTTATGTAATGAAAAATAATCTCTACTTCACTCACTTGTCTCCCCTGGTTGAAATCAATAAAGATGATCAGTTATGAGTTATGAGATGTATCGCTTTTATATTGTTTTCAATTGAACTGGATGTCAAAGAAAGTATCAGGAAAATATTGTACTCTTTTCAATAATACCTAACTCTAATAACATGTTTGCAAAATATTGTACTCTTTTATTAACATTTTACACAACATTAACACTTTTTTAAATGTTTTTTTATATCTATTTCAAAATAGGAATATCTGTGATCTAAAAGCATGAATAGCAATTCAGCAATGATAACTCTACGAGTCTCTTGAATGTACAGAATTAAGCTTTCATGGCAAGTGAAACCAAGATTTTGCAACTTAGCCTGATTTACATTAAATTGCATCATGAAATATAAATCTTATTTGTAAATGTCAAATAAATGCAATCACACATCAGAATCAGAGTGCTATATTAAAATTGCTTTCAAATTGCTGTAACAATTGTACTGGTCCAGAAAGCACACTAGAAAATATTAGAATATGAAAAAACAAGTTTTAGGATAAAGAGCTAAACAACAAAGAAACGTATGAATAAATGTATTAAGCAACATTCAGGGATTTGAAGTAGCACTAAAGTTTCGGGCAACTGCATAAAATAACTTTATTACTTTTAAAATACGACTTCAATAATACCTAACTCTAATAACATGTTTGCATTAATTACCAAGTTCAAAAATCCTAAACTCTTGTAGCAGAGTTGCTAAAAAGCTATATAAATTTGAAATCAAATATTAAGTCTCCTCCCTATTTCTGAATTTGCAAACTTGAGAACTCAACTGCAAACATGAATAAAAAATGAAGTTAGTCAGCTCATGTGGGAGCTTTCCAGCAGTGTTTTCCATATTGCACAGACAAATTTAGCCTTAGGTGAATCAGTATTTGGCTGAAATCTTAATAACGTTACAAACTACTGAAAGCTTTACCTATTTGCCCAGAAAAGATAGTAAGTGACAAATGGAAAAACATGGATTCATGTATGGTTTAGTTTCTACTGCAATGTTTTGAAATGTATGGCCCAAAACTAATCTGTGGTCATGAATTTCACCTTATGTTGCTAAAGTCATTTCTCCTCATCTGATCTTTTGCCAACCTGTTGAAGGATTTGGACGATAAAATTATGAATGTGGTCTTCTCCCCTGGCATACTGCATTTGGGTTCTAACTACACCCTTGACCGTGAATGTTACATTTCACAAGCCATTTGTATCTTTGCGTTAAATATGAATGTTAAACTGGTCAGAATTAGGCTCAGAGGGCCTATCATTAATCTAAAACAGAATTAGTGCATTTGACAAGCTGTACATTAGTACAGCTTGTTTTTCATGATTAAAAAAAATCCTTCCTCTGTTTTTATATACAATATACTATATATACATTGTTACGGCCAGCTCGTAGACCACAGCAAATATACAATTTACATACACACAAACACACACACACACACACACATATATATATATATATATATATATATATATATATATATGAAATCTTTTTTTTAAAACAAATTTTTACTTATCGTGATTCACCGATAAATACTATAAATACTACAAGAATTAATATTTAG
The DNA here is from genome assembly GCA_013358685.1 of Antennarius maculatus. Taxonomy (NCBI): domain Eukaryota; kingdom Metazoa; phylum Chordata; class Actinopteri; order Lophiiformes; family Antennariidae; genus Antennarius; species Antennarius maculatus. Next base: position 12,991,677 of record CM023614.1, on the reverse strand, counting down.
TACATATTCCTAAACAAAACATACTTGTGCATTCAGTGTAAAAACAGGATTTTCAAAATAGGGTTCTAGATTTATGCAGTCTGCAAAACTAATATATATTCCAACCATCCATCCATTTTCTTGTACACAAGATGAATGCAATCCCTGCAGCACATAAATCAGAGGAAAGATTTTGCATTTTACATCTCCTGCTGGAGATGTAAAATGTTCTTTTGATTGTCTTCTTGATTTTATATGAGTACAGATGGTCCTCAAGAAGCGAACATCCGACTTAAGAACATTTATAGATAAAAACAACTGCTTTCATGTCCTGTTATTGTTTCTGGTAAGTCTTCAGGAATGTTACTTTTGTAAAACTAACACCACTCCTACAAAACAAAATGCCTCATGTAAAAAGCATTAATTGATGTAAAAGCTGCAACAGCTTTGCACATGCAAAAGGAGAGAGATAGATGCCAATACATTTGGCTTTATTAAGCTCACTGTATGGATTTGCCAGCCATTTATCAGCCTTCTTGCACAATTTTACATGCATGTAAGCAAGGAAAGGAGTTGTCATTTCATATGGCATGCTTCATTCAAAAAGACAAATCAGTTTGATTACACAATAACATACTGCAAAGATGAATGAATCAATCAATCAACTTTTATTTATATAGCGCTGAATCACATCAGAAGACATTTCAAAGCGCTTTACAGATAGAAAGCCAACAATGCCCTCCAAAGCAAGCATAAGCGACGGTGGCAGGGAAAAACTTCCTCATTGAGGAAGAAACTCCGGGCAGGACCCAGGCTCTGAAGGGCGGTCGTCCGCCTTGACCTGTTGGTTGGGAAATAGAAATAAATTGGGGAAAGAGATAGGTCAAGTAAAAGAAACAGAGAGAGAGAGTGAGAGAATGGCAGATAGGCCAGTTTGAGTTTCAAGCCCATAGTGCGCTGTTGCTGAATTGGGGGCGGGATTTCCAGGCCTTTGGGTATCCTGTCTTCCATCCGCGTTCTCCACCTGTGGAACAGAGGCACAAAGACAGCGGCAGTATCATGCAGACAGAGAGTGTGATTTGACAGTAGTAGTAATAAATTCTAGGAGTAGTAATAAATTCTAAGAGCATAGAAAGATAAAGAAAGTGAAGGAGAAGTGACAGGAGCTCCAGAGTATCTCCCTTTAACGGGAGAGATGGAGAAAAACCCTCAGCAGTCTAAGCCTATAGCAGCACATCTAGTAGGGTGAGTGTTATTTCTAATTGTAGGCTCTATCAAAAAGGAGGGTTTTTAGTCTACTCTTAAGTAGACCGAGGTTGGGAGATCGTTCCAGAGTAAAGGTGCCAGATAGCTAAAGCTTCTGCCTCCTGTTCTACTCTTAAAAACCCGACGGGTCACCAGAAATCCTGCATCCTCTGATCGAAGGGCCCTGGGTGGGTGATAGACTTCAATAAGATCTTCAGTGTAAGATGGAGCCTTACAGTGGAGAGCTTTATATGTAATCATAAGGAGTTTGAATTGTATTCTATGATTAATCGGGAGCCAATGACGTGATGCTAGGACAGGAGAGATGTGTTCTCTCCTCCTAGTTTGAGTCAGCAAGCGGGCAGCTGCATCCTGGACTAACTGTAGAGTCCTAATACAGGAATTAGAACAGCCCGCTAATAATGAATTGCAGTAATCCAATCTAGAAGTAACAAAGGCATGAATGATTTTTTTTGCATCTTTAAAGGAGAAGAAATTTCTAACTTTAGCCATATTTCGCAAGTGAAAGAAGGCTGTCCGGGATACAGACTTGATATGAGAATTAAAGGGCAGATCAAAAATCACTCCGAGGTTCCTGACTTCATTGGTGGAGGATAGAGCAATGTTATCTAAGTGAATTGCCATGTTATAGAGATCATCTCTAAGATGCTTCGGCCCAATAATAATGACTTCAGTTTTGTTACTGTTCAACATTAAGAAATTGTGAAGCATCCAGGATTTAATATCCCTGAGGCAGGATTCCAATTTAATTAGTTGATCAGGTTCATATGTTTTAATTGATAAATATAATTGAGTATCGTCAGCATAACAATGAAAATTAATGTTATGTTTCCTTATAATATTTCCCAATGGTAACATATACAGATTAAACAGAATTGGTCCCAGAACGGATCCTTGAGGTACTCCACAGGTGAGAGTCTCTTGATCTGAAGATTTATTATTGATATAGACAAACTGAAATCAGTCTGATAGATATGACCTAAACCAATCTAGTGCTGAGTTTTTAATCCCAACTTCCTCTTCCAATCTCCTTAAAAAAATATTATGGTTCGATTTCAGTACATAACCCATTTTTAAGAATTGATTAATTATGGATAGTATAGATATGTTTATTAATGGTAGAACCTCTTTGAGGAGCGTACTTGGAATTTTGTCTAGAAGACAGGTGGTGGGTTGAGCAGAGGAAATTAGGGAGTTTAAAGAGACTTTATTTCAAAGAGACTTCTTTATTTCAAAATCTAAGTACACGTAAGTAATACAATAAATTTGAAAAGTAATAACTGATTTTGAAATAATGACGCTTATTTGCACATGCAGCTGTTAGACTGTCATTACTCATCAGCCCGGTCCGTGGCGCTGTGACGCTGAAAACCACCTCAAACTTTGACAATTGCGTCATTACCTGTACTTCCGGTTTGCGCTTCTTCCGACAGATCTCGTGACAGGATTAAATCTAAAATGTAAATATGGGTGCTAAAAGATTATTTTTCACTTAAAGCTGCTGTAAAAGACGAGCCATGTGGAGAGTCCAAGGTTTTGTTCTAAGAGGTAAGAGAAATGACACTGACATTGAAGAGCCATGTTGTGTCTCCACGAGACTGTGTTGCTAAATGGAACCAAGAAATTGCCAGCACCGTCAAGCTATTTGTTTAGATACTAAAGTTGTACACAAAAACTTCTCAGTGTATAATATAGTATATGGCTGCATCATTGTCACAAAGTGCTACCGTATGAACATAGACTCACAGAGTACTACTGCCTAACGTGTTATTTGAGTCCGTCTCTTGCTTAGTTCATATGTTCAGGTTCTCCGACATCCTACAAACCAGACAGTAAATAGATAGAGGAAACCATTCCTTCCCACTACTGTAATTCTTTATTATTAATATCTCACCTCACCAAAAGTGAGTACTCAGGTCCCGCAACTTCACACATTTCATTCTTATATAGGTCCATCACACATTATTATATTCTTGTGCTCTTTATAGTTTTTAAATGTCTTCTGTTAAATATTTTTTTATTTTTTATCATCTTATGCCTCTTCAGTCATTACTTAGGATGTTTTATTATACATTATACATGAACGCACACACAAACCTTCTCCTACTACTACAGTAGTTGTTTGTTCTTTCTGCTGTAAAAAAAAAAAAAAATTCCCAAACTGGCATTAGCAAAGTAAATCTTTCATCTAATAAACAGGTTCAAATTATTTCTTGTATGTCATTTTACAGCAGGTTTGCATAACTGTGAATTTTTACTGAATTCCAAAAAGAGAATGTGATTTCTAGTAATTTAGAAACATTAATTATTTTAATTCATTAATTGAAATTTTGGTAAAGTGAAATATGTGCCCTAAGTAGTTTTTTGGCAACAATCAACAATTTCTTATAAAGTATGAAACTAAATTAGTTGGTCTTAATGTTTTAATTTTAGTGACTGTCTCAGGTTACTTTCACTTTACATGTAAGGGTATACTATTCGGAAAGGGTTCCTGGGGGCTGGACCTCATATCTCTCCCTGAACTTTCCGCATTGGTGTAAGTATTTCTACTGTTTTTGTCCCCCCCACTACTGCTCAGCTCTGCATCGATGCTATGGAAACAACCCCTTGAGATTGCCACAGACACACCACGTAGAGGATGAGGTCATCAGCAGCTCAACTGTACTCTCCACATCTCGACACACCACTGACAGCTGGTACATTCCACACTTCCATCAAGTATTTGTTTTTGTCTGAACAACAAGAGCACGACACATGTCTTCATAGTGTAGACTGATAATAAAAAGAGATTCACACAAACAAAACAATTTTTTGTCAGCTCTCAGAAAGAGGAAGATGGAGAGTGGAGACAGAAACAAAGAACCTTCCAGTATGAGTTTGCTGAGCTTCCACGTTACACAGCTCTCGATGCTGTTGGATGGGTATGTCTCAATTTAAGCCTCAACTATTCACAATTATTTGGCATGCCCTTTACAACCAGAATTCTGCTAAGCATGCATTTTGTATATTAAACACACTATCTGGTAAGTTTTCATCTTTGTTTTTACAACCTGTAGATTTGGTTGTCCACAGCACATGGAAAACCAAACTTGAGTTATACAGTTAAAGTGATTCCACTGGTGGCAATGCTGATGTTTCCCCACAGGGTGCCGCAGCAGCTCTGTTCATGCAGATATGCAGGAGGATCCATTCTCAGCTCTCTTCAGGCACTGAATCAAACCCAATAAATGGCAGCCTAACAGCCGGCTCCACCTTGCACAAGTGTGGCTACCGCATCTTACTGGACACTTGTGAGTCCTTATTCCATTAATAAATCAGTTGATTATGTCACTTAACAAGATTGTTTTACAAAACAGACTTTAAGTCGTCACACATTTTGAATCAGAATTCTGTTTTTGTTTGTTTGGGTTCTCCAGTGTCTAGACGTGATATTCTACCGAGACAAAGGAGTGTGTTGGGTCTGCAGGGAGTACCAGAGAATCAGAGCCGAGAGCAATCCTCTGCACAGAGCAGCAGCGGTGGCGGCACTACAGGTACAGCTACCAGTCATCACAGCAGTAGAGAGGACTATCTGACTGCTGAGTGTTCCACCTTTGACCAGCAGAGAACACCCCTGAGCCAGGATTCTCCAATATTCAGTATGTACTTTAAGTTGTTCTATTCAAAGCTGATGAGTTTTTTTAAAAACATTCTTTTTCTCATTTTTTCTTATGGTGGTATGCGTAAAAGCAGAGAAATCACTTTTTTTCATGTCTAATCCAAAGAGGAATCTATTGTGTCAGCATCCTGTCCCCTGCAGAATGATGGTAACAGAAACAGCACCAAGTCAAACAATTCTAATTATCAGGTGAAATTGGATTTTTTTATTAAAGACCATTTTAAAGGAAGCAGTACATCAACTTTATTCTTGCTGGGACTGAGTGACATGTGTCGTCCTGATTGTTTGGATTTTTTTTTTCTTTCAGAATGCATTGTCTGATGAGGAGAGGCTAGCAGAAGCCATACTGAACCTCAAGCATGTGGGAGACGACAGTGTCCCTGTCATCCTCAACATCATTGGTGAACATTTGCTTGCACAGATCCAGACCAAAATGTTTTCAAACATTAATTACAATTCAGGATGATCAGTTATACACAAACCAGATATTGCATATGTTCTTCATTTTAAGTCTTTTAAAAAAAGGAACTTTGTTGTTTATGTCAATAACCAATACCACCATCTCTTTGTTTATGACAGCTCTAGAAAATGCCAAGAGCGAGAACTATGAAGAAGCTTTCCCTTACTTTGTAGCTGCAGCACAGCAGGGCTACAGCAAGGCCCAGTTTAATGTTGGGGTGTGCTATGAGAAAGGGAGAGGAGTCCGTAAAGACACAGAGAAAGTGAGAATCCAGACAGCATTCTTTATTTATCTGAGTGTTTGTATTCTCATAGTCGTTGCACTTAGTCTTCTGTAATGTAGAAAGCGTTATTGAAAGGATTGTCTACTGTTTCTGTTCAAGGCTATAAATTACTACCGGCAGGCAGCAGCTGGGGGTCACATACAGGCTCAGTACCGGTATGCAAAGCTGCTCCTGACCACTAGGGGGCACCAGAGTTTGGAGGAACTAAATACAGCCATCACCTTACTGGAACAGTCTGCTGCGGCGGGATTCACTAAGGTACAAAGCTTGACAAATCCTGCTACACCATGCTGTCCAATACAGACTGCATAACAGATGACGCTTCAAGTATTGTGAGCACCAGCAGACCATTCACAATGTAGAATGCTCATACATGGGACCAAGAATCATTATAAGATAATTCTTTATTTGTCCCACAATGGTGAAATTTTCATGATCACAGCAGCAGCATTCAAAAAAGGACAGTGAAGTGTCTAGCTACTAAGGTGAAATAAAAGGAGACGGTGTCAATCTGAGGAGGCAATTGTAAATGACAAGAGCCTGCAGGAAGAGGAGGAGTTGTGTGTCTTCACCCAGTGAAGCCTCCAATAAAATAAAATTGATAAAAGATATTGAAAAATTTGACCTCTGCTAAATGTTCAGCGATGTGGGGCCATATGTTCACACTGTACAGCCAATCAGATGAAGACTTATTTAGCTGTCAGCTACCATTCAATAGGCTGATTTTGGTAGTGACGACTGAGTAAGGACAAAGCGCTAATATCGACAATTAGGTGTTTGTTAATCTGACTTAGATTAGTGATCAATAGATCACAAGTCAACAAGTTGTCAAGAGTCCATGTCCATTAGCAGTGGTGCTCCCCAGAGCTGTACTTCATACCCTCGTTTGTATACACAGTTCATTCCTCAGTGCCTTAAAGCAAAGCAGCTTCTCACAGTGTTATGTTTTTTATATCCAAAGGATCAATTCATCAATGTATTCAATTAAGTATCTCAAAGGAGATAAGAATTTAACCACATAAACAAGTGGAGTATATTAACAGCAATTATATGTAAATGAAAATCTAAAAAGAAATGAATAAGTAGTTATAGGCTAATTAAGTTTTGCTACACGGAAAGAAGCAGGTGACTTTTCATTGAACTATAACTTAGAATGGAGGGTTAGTTCTGAGCTGCAGATACTTAGAACGTCACCATATTGGGCCGACCTAACTTAATATATTTAACATGCATGTTGTAACTGTAGGAGAAAACCAGAGAACCCACACAGACAAAGAAAGAACATGCATGCTCCTGTTCCATCTGATCTGCAATGTCTATTGCAGGTTCTGTTTTTTGACATTGTACTTGCTCTATTTTTGGGTTCAAATCCATCTTTTTTGTTGTTTTTCATATGATATTTACCAAACATGTTCTCCCCATGTCTGTGCGGGCTGCCTCCAGGTGTTCCGTTTCCCAACTGAAGTACAAAAACATAAAGAAGATTAATTGATGACATTAAACTGTGCATCCGTTGTGCACCAGCCTCCAAGACCCTTTGAAGGATGGGCAGTTCTAGAAAGTGCATGCATTCCCTGCTGGTACTGTTTGGGCTAATTGACTCTGTGTCTGTCTTCCCTTTCCAGGCTCAGGTCTGCCTCGCCTCTGTCTACACTCAGAAGCCTGTGAGAAATGGGAGCAAGTCTGTCCAGTTCCTGAAGATGGCAGCAGAGAGCGGAGTGAGTGCCTTCTAGATGCTTCTAGAGTTTTATCTGTGGCACCATCACTCAGATTTCATCTCCCCTCCCAGATTCCATCTCAGCCATCCTGCAATAGTAAACATCCACACCACCTCCTGCATTTACTAATTGTTTGAAACATGCCTGTGCTTCTTAAACTTCCTTGTCGTGGTGGTATTTCTGTAATAATCGCTGGAACTACAAAATATTCAGAGGTGCAAATCTGTTGTGATATTTTTAATAGTGACATCTTCAGTCTTTACCACTATGTTTTGAGGCTCCCGGTGTCAATGAACCACAGAGCTGCCTGTCGCTTCTTTCTTGTATATGTACAAGTCTCCTCTTGGAGGTTAAGCAGCTGAAAGGTTGACTGTGTTCTTGTGTTCAGGACAGCACAGCGCTGCTGTTTCTGGGTCAGTGTTACCAGAGTGGTTTTGGGGTGCAGCAGAATATGAGAACAGCAGTTGATTACTATAGACGAGCTGCTCGAGCAGGAAACAAGCCGGCACAGCTCCTACTGTTGCCTCCTACTTGCACAGAAAGTAAAGGTAAACACACATGCTCTCTTCACATTTGTATTCATTATTAGATTTTGTGCATGTCTGGGCTTGCACTAGGCGCTAGTGTGACTAAGCCACTGTGGCTCATTGTAAAAGAATTGAGCAAGCCACAAAAAGCCACTCTCTGTGTCCAAGACAGGGGCGCAGCGCGTGGACGACCAACACTTGTAGCGGGGAGGCGTTTGGGGGATACCAAATACAGGGGGGTCCGGGGGCCCTCCCCTGGAAAACTTTTTAGAAAATAGGGTTGTTTTCCCGCATTTTGGTGCATTCTGAGGGCAAAATCTTATATTCAGTTTACCTACAAAAATACACTAAAGTTAACAGTTCAAGCTTAACTATCTTTATTTCTATCCTACTTTATGCAGATATAAATGTGAGATTCAACAACTGAAAACTTGCATTCACTATGTGAAGATATAGTCATATCAAATATTACTCAATGTTTACTTGTAAGTTTTACTTGGACTAGAAGACATTTTAACTTTGACCACCACCAACACCATTGGTATGCCATAGTTTTGTTTTGTTTTTTTTTTAATTCGATAACATGATTTTTCATTTAAATTTGAAAAAGCATGAAAAATAGCAAGTGAGGTGAATACACATTTACTTGCATGGCTGGTTATTCCTGCAGGTCATGGGGATCAAAAGTCTGACTGCAAAAAAGTATTGATAATATCTTTCATTTACCTTCTGATTGGTCTGTCACCACTCCTACCCCCTCTCAGCATTCACCATTTGTTGTTCAATTAGAATTTTAACACAAACTCTACTATATAACACTGGATTCTTAATTTTTTTTCGATCGATCGTCCTCGCCTTGTCGTACACCAAAATAGAATCTTTTTGTTTTTCATTGGACAAGAGGAGGTCATGACTCGAGTGCATATTTAATGACCCGGGAGCGTTCGGGTCACTTTGGCATGCGCCGACGGAAATAGCGGCGCTAGCGAGAGAAAAAGTTTGTTATTGCTTGGGGATTTTCGCAAGTCCAAAAAAGTTGTAAGTTTTAGCCTTTTTTCCCAAAAATAAGAATGCCACTGTGGCTACACAGGCTAAAAACCTAGCATGTGTTAACGATGGTACTGCATGTGATAAGCTTTTAATGAGCCAAGGCAGCTGTGGTAATTAGAAGTTTAGTTCTAAGTTTAGTTCTCTTCCACCTCTCTCTCCTCTCGGCAGAAGATGCAGTGATGCGCTCCAACCGTTCTGCTCCGTGTTTCTCTGACGCTGACCGTCTGCTGCAGCAGCCCCTCTCCTCTCTAGCCGGTCACATCCCTCCCTCCACCAGACACCCCATCAGCCTTCCGGTCTTGCCTCACTCCCGGAGCACTGGGAGCCTGTGTGTCCCCATGACCCTGCTCTCCAGGCCTCTTCAACTCAACCATCAAAGCACTGAGGAAGGATCCTGCCAGTGGACTGTTGGGATAGGATAGTCACTAGCTGAATGTTATTAACAGACACATACATTATGGAGGCAGTTCTTTGAATGAATAAAATGTAACCAGTGTGATTGATGTAACCAGCTTTGTACAGTTTAAGAGGAGGTTTATTGAGTTAATCTTTTCTGAAATTGCCTGTTGCCGTAGAGTGATTTTTTTGCATTACAACATAACGATCAATGTGTGTAAGGTGTGTAAAAATTGTGTGAATCAAAGTGAATAGGTCTTAGTCAGCTATGAGAGTGAACATGTTTTTTTATAGTTCTGAATGTGTTGTTGGATGAAACATTCTATTTGGAAAATAATGAAAGTGTAGCATGTGTTTGCTACATTACAGTGTTTCCTGTTACAGATTTTGCTATGCCTAAGAGAAAGTGATCTAGGTGCCTTAGCAATGATGGTCTCCATACTTGTGAGATTAAAGGTATAAAGAAGATAAGTGCTGAGATTTTGTCATCTGTAATCTGCATCATGCTTCTGACAAAGTGCTTTAAAATAATATGTTTAATAAAACAGTTTTGAAAATTCCTGTTTCTTAACTGTTTATAAAACAACAGCTTTGAATGACAAAAATATTAGATTCTTCCTTTTTTGTAACAATCCAATTTCAACACATACCAAAGTGAATTACAGTGCATTATGAGGAAAGTGATGCTGAAAAAAAGATTTGAAGAAATAGGTATTGTTATAGTTCTACTTGAACATTTAAATGATTTAAATGATATGATTTCACCACCTGAGTCACAAAATTACACTGGCCGATTTATTACGGTTGCAACTCCTCCTGTCCAGAACGTCCTGCGTCCGCGGCTCTGATTGGCCCGCAGGGAGAGCGCCGCACAGCGTCGCGCAGCTCTCGGTTCCTTTTGCGCAGAGAGAAAACGCAGCTTTTCAGTCAGCGAGCACCGCGCCGGTCTGAGAGCAGAAGATGTGATGTGATCCATACGGGCGACCGGCTGCAGCTACGGGCGGACTGGCACTTAAAAGCGGCTGCTCCTCGGCCCTTGCTCGCTAATGCGTGTGTCGTCGTGAGAGCGGAGGCGCACAAGCCTGGAGGCTGACCGACGAGCGGTGAGTGGATGTAAATAGATGCTGTGGATGGGATGCGCTCTCCTCCCAGTGCGGCGGTGCTGTTGGTGGTGGTGAGGTTGCAGAGAGAAGGTATGAAGACTGAAATTTTGATGCGTTTTAGACGATAGTTTATCTTCCGCACATTTTGGCACCCCGTCGATGTGTCCACGGCGATATGGTGAATTTATCAGTTTCTGATGAGAGAGTTTATTCATATGGGAGCGAGAAACGAGGAGCCAGATTACCCCACCCATGACATCATCGACTTTTCCCAAGTTCATTTCTCCCCATCTTGAGCTTTCATCTGTTGCTCTTAATTTCTTAAGCAGTGGGTGCAGCTCAGAGTTGAGGGAACAGGCCTGCCATGCGTAAAGCAACGTGCTAAAGGACGTTTTCCTCTGACAGGCCGAGGTCTCAATATCTATTGATGAACTCTAAAATAGGTTATTGGTTGAAAGTGATAAAGATTTAACTTCTAAATGGAAAAACTGTGTGAACAAGGGTATCAGAGTGTAACATCTAGAGCAGACGAGGATCGTGATTCAACACCTTGCTCTGAAAAAATAGAGGGGACATGAAATTGTGTCTGGGGACAAGTTTTATCAATATACATCCTTTTGATACTTGTAAACAGAGAGGTATGCAACATGATTGCCCCCTCATATGTTACTGTAATACAATCAACATTAGAAAGCAAAGCGTGCGTCTTCATTAATGGAACCTATTTTGTTAGGGTATGGGTTCTGTTCTTTTCTGGGATAAGCTGCTGAATTTTAATGAATGACTTCCTTGTTTAGAATTATTGAGGAACAGTTCTGACTATACCCCTGTTGCTGACCATGCACCAATGTTCGGCAAACTGCTGTGTCATTCTCCTCGCTTTCTCCCAACAATAACTGTCGATCCCTCCTCCCCACCCCCTGGCATCCTCTTCCCACCTCACTTTATTTCCTCATGGAGATTTGTTCTGCACTGCCGAAGTGGAAAAAAGAAAGAAAAAACTAGTTCTCTGTAATGTAATGCAGTTAGCTCAGTACTTGTTGTCAGTTGTAGAGGGTAGTGTCAGGATGTGTAACCCATTGTCACATCCCAGAATAATGGTACATCTAGGATGCTGGAACAGTGACAGATAACCAATAATAACCCAGAGTCCAGATCACATAGCACGAAGAAAAAGTTTATTTTCAACAAGTAACAAATAAAACAACTCAAAATCAAACTGGAGTGAGCAAAGGTCGTGTCAAAATTAATAAAAAAGTTTACAATAAAACTATCCCTTCCTAACCTTGTGAATGGAAACCAAAACCTGCGTACTCTAAAACAGACGTAAACAAATATAAATATAAGGGTTGGCACCGACCACTTATCTACTTTATCTAGCAAAGGTAAACCTATGTGATAAAAATGTACAGGACACCCCCAAACTTACCTACTCCCCACTAGTTATCAAAAACATCAGTCTAAATTTAACAGAAACATACCACCGGCTGTGGCTTCTAGAGCATAGTCAAGAGAGAGTGGAGATTCTGCCATGCGCAGTGCATAAAACCACTGCCAGATGGTGATTGTGACCAGCCTTCAGCTGGGTCACACCAGTGAACGCCATTCCCTCTGTCACCTCTTTAGGGAACGTGGAAAGTGGGAGAAAACAATTAAGATTCCTACTGCAATGTAACACCCGTCCTATGAGTCCTGAAATATATTTGCTGTAATTTGTAGCTTCATAATTTGTGACTGTTAGGTGGATGGCCTGTAGCTTGTTGTTAATGCAGTCCCAGTATCGCTTTATTTTTGAAGGTTTTTATAAAATTCTGTAACTATTGAGAATTGCTTTGTACAGTAGCGTTAAGAAAGCCTTTCTGATTGACGATTCTAATGTGACCTCATGCATCAATGCAGGCAGTTTGTACCTGTTGACTCTTAGCTTGTGTCTGAGTCACAAGCTAAGCTGCATTGTGAGAGCAGATTCAGCACGAACACCTCGTTGTGGTAGTCTGACTCCATGATAAAAGGACAAGATGAAGCCATGAATAGGGGCCCCTTATGAACAAAGCGCACCAGGAATTGTTCTGTCTATTCCCAAGGTCTTACTGGGCTGTCAAATCTGTTGAGTTTGTGTTTTTTTGTTTTTTGTTTTCTTTTTTTTTTCTTTTTTTCAGAAGAGAGGTGCTGATGATGACTGAAGCATTTTTTGAGGTGTGTGTGAAGTTTATGATTGTACAATGATTATGGATATCTTTTTCTACTTGTGTTCGGCTGTTTACCCACCTTTCACACCGTTCTAGACGTTCAACTACAGAGTACAGTGATGCAACCCATACATGCAGTGTATTAGGATCATAATGATCCGTGCCATTGTCTTTCTTCATCTTCTTGTATTCAGCATCATAAGGCTGACCCACTCAGTGATAACTGAGGTACTACAGCAGACTGAGTTGCTGCTGAGCTCGGCTGTGAATTTCAGTCCTGGACGGACAGATAAGCTGAAGCTGTGACTCATTCCTGCCTCCAAATAAATGCAGTCCAGCCACAGTGTTATTTAAAACTTCTGTAGTGGCACCTTTTGTGTAACAGTGGTGTGATGATGAGAAATACTGTAATGCATGTATTAATGAAACACATTGAGACTGGCTGTGGTAGAGACAGAGAAAGCAGAGAGAGAGAGATGTTTGGTTTCATGTTAATTTTCAAGAATCGGAGAAATGCAAATGACTAAAACATTACTGGATGTCTGAACCTGATGATGTCACCTCTCTAGTGATGTCAGCAACAAATGAAGACGTGGTGAAAAAATATCAGACATTATTATGGTTATAATTCTTTCTTCTCACTTTTTCCTTTACCCCTCTGTTAAAAAATTGAACATATGCTTGGGATTAGAGCTCTGAATATTGAATATAATATAAAAATCATGAGAGCAAATGTTCAAACCGGAAAAACTGATCTGCCCATTTATACAAATTTCCTCTCAACTTCATTGTTCTCTCTCTCGGTCTCGCCCTTCTCTCCCACTAAGTTTCTTTGAAATCCATCAGGTAGTTTAAGCAAAATTTGCAAAAGCAGTGTAAAAAGGTGTTATGTTCAAAAAAGTGTAAAACATACCTGAGTCCACCCTTGTAAGGTTCTTCTATGTCCAACGTTATCAAGTTTCCTCAGAGTTCAGCTGGTCGTTTATGTGTAATAGATGAACATACTGATAAAGGCTTTGTCTCACAATATTAAACAAAGTTATAAACAAAATCTGCATCAGTCCCTTTATCCAAATGGCCTTCAAAATTTCAAAACAAAGTGCTTCAACCCTTCCAACCAAGTTTGAAGAAAATCTGTCATTTAATTTGCTTGTCTGTTTGCTAAGAGACGAACAAACAACAGATGCCATTGTATACCCAGCCTCCTATGCAGGAATAATTAAACAATCAATACTGCTGGGAATGTAGTTTTAGCACAGTATGGCCTCATTACAGATGATATAGCAATATTCTTGTTTGATAAGATCAACAGGTGAAATCCAGTCAGTAGGTAAATCTGTGTGACTCCTTTTGACCACATTTGACATATCGACCACATGTCCTGAAGGGATCCTTATGAATGTTGTTTTCAACTTTTTTTTGTGCAGATCTTTTACAATTACAAGGTCCAATTTTACAATTATAACAATCCAGTGTTAGATGATTCATATTACGGAGCGGATTAAATTTACACTATTCCATAACCTCTTTTCTCTCTACAGCTCTATCACATCAGTGGATATCCAGTCAGCTATGATGTCAGTACAAACTCCTCCTCTCTCCCGCTCTGGCTCCTCCCCCTCTAATGTGGGTTTATCCAATCGCAGCGGCCCGTCCGCCACCCCTCCCAACTCCCTCAGCCTTCGCTCATCATACAACCAATTGCTTGGGAGAGATGCTCTAAAGGGGTCAATCGAAACAGGAAGCTCAGCCACTTTGCCAAAGAGTCGTCAGAGGTACGCAATGACCAGCGTACGGAGCGCCATGGGGCTAAGCGACAACTTGGCTCCGTACTCTAAAAACCAACCTGTAACCAGAGGGAGGAGTCTCCCCACCAAGTCCTCCTCCAGTTCAGCTCTCTACTCCTCTTCTGCCTCCTCTTCTCTTTTTAATACGACCAATCCCAAACTAGCCAAAAACGGGGCCAACATGCAAAGACGAGCTGAGAGCCAACAGCTGGAGCTGAGCCGGGCCAACACGGAGGGGAAAATTCACAATGACCTCATCAATAACCCAAGCTGTGACTGGCTAGAATTTGGAAAAGACAATTCACAGGTGCCTCCATTCCGCAGAAGGACCAAGAGCTTCTTGGAATACCATGAAAAGTGCTGGGATCTGGACCTCAGTTGGGGAAACAAAGAGGACATGAAGGAGAATAAGCAGCAGTTGTCCCCAGAGAAGGAGCAGGCCAGCCCTGTCAAAGAAAGGGAGAGTCAGAAAGAGGAGAAGCCCAGCAGCAAGCAGACCTGCCAGGAAGAAAAAGTGGAGGTGGAGCCAGTACTGGAAGAGGAAGAAGAAGACCCAACACCAACTCCAAGACAGCCCCTGCTACCGGTGGTGGTGGAAGCACCTCTTTCATCCACCTCCTCTTCTTCTACCAACAGCCCAGAATGGGTTCCAGACAACCAGAACCAGGCTCCAGCCCAGATAATAGAAGCACTTTGTGCCAAGGTTCAAGCTACCCCACGCAGTCCTGCAAAACCTCCTCGAAGCTCCCAGCCTCGAGTGATCAAGGTGGAGCTGCACCCGAACAATGAGAACCAGTTCCTGCAACAGTATCCACCATCCTCCCCTAAACAGGCTCATGCTGCAGAGAGGACCACACCCACCAGGAACAGGCCAAACCCAGTCATGCCAGATCCTGAGCCAGAGACGGGGCTGCCTAAAGTGGCCTTAAGAATGGATCTGACTCCATCAGAGGATGAAGACTCCAGCTGGACCACCCTGTCCCAGGAGACACCCTCTCCTCAAACTCCACGGGACACAGGTTTGATTATTCCCTCCCTCTCCTCATATTTCCATCTCTCCTTCAGACCTCCTGAAGGCTGTCTGATTTATCAAAGAGCCTTCTTATGCAGGGATGTCACTCCAGCAATACTGCTGGAACCTGTAAGGCCCCTGTGAGCACCCTATAGCACAGAGAGAAAGCAGGAGGTATAAAAAGGTACTGCAGAGTTCATTGTGTATATCAGGAAGGATGAAAAGAGTGAGGGAGCTGGATTCAGAAAGCAATGACTGTTTGGAATGTATGACAAGAACAGTATGAAGATATTGAGAGCAATATCATAGATGTTCATTTATTGTATTGCAGAATCTCTGTGGCCACATGTGCATGTAAAGAATGTGTTTGTGATCCAGTCATATTACATATGTGTTTGTCACTTTCATTTTTCAGCAGACGTTTGGGGTGATGGAGACCTGCCTCCAGGCTGGCGAGAGATCTCAGACTCATCAGAGGTTTATTTTTGGCATGTCCCCACCGGCACCACTCAGTACCACCGACCCGTTGCCTCTGGCAACCAACACACTCCTCCCAACAGTGAACCAGACGCTGAACATGATCCACCCCAGGAAACACAGGACTCTCTGAAGCCACCCAATGAGGTGAGAGGACCCACAATAAATCTACTGGGTTTTTTTCTTCAGGTGTACTTCACACATTTTCATCAAAACATAAACTGTTGTTGAGATGAAGTCAAATCCAGAAACCATAATGTTTTTTGCGAAATAATTGTGAAGCAACATTATATTTGACATTGACTATATATACAGTTTAACGTGAAAGTTAATTTGAAGTAGAATTTGAACCAAACATTTATAACTCAGTTTTAATGTGTGTACACTTTCTCAATGACCCATGAAAGGTCCATCTGCTGATGAACTGTAAGATATGACTGAAGTCAGTATAATAGTTAGAAGGTGGACTATACATTTCTTTTAAAAGATTTAATAGCAATGTGTTGAGAAACAGGTTTAACACTTTTCTACTTATCTTTTGGTGGAACAATAGCATTCCAGGTGCTTGACTGTTGGTGATCATTGATGAAAACTATTTCTACATACCTATATCTCCTTATCTTTATCTGTCTCCCACAGCGTCCCAGCAGTCTCATATCTGATAGTTCAGTGGAGCCGGTCCCCTCACCCTCTGGCTCCTCCCACTCCTTCTCCTCCTCCTCCTCCACTCCTTCCAATGACATCACCTCTTCTGGACCAAATCACACAGCCACCTGTGCTGCCAATGTGAATCACATTTATTTTGTTGAAACTGCCTCCCAGTGGAAGGCCAATACTGTTAATATTTTTTACATAATTTTTAAAATGTTTTAATTAATTAGTTTTTGTTGAAATTTAATATTGTAATTATTCATTATGGAAATACTTGCAATGTTTTATTATTTATCCCCAATCAAAAATATCTCGAAAACAGTCATTCTGTTGCATAGAGTGATATATTCATCTATTTCAGTGACAGTGTAATTCCGGTCAAGCTTAGGTATGTTAGAATAGCGCTTTGCACAGCTGACTTTAATTTGCTTTTTCCCCTGAAAGCTCTCTAAATCGAAATCACAATTTCATTGTGGCATTGATTAAACCTGAATAGTAATCTCTATCCAAGCCGACATAAAGGGCATTTTCAACAGTGGTGAATTTATAGCATGAGCTCAAATAAATATTTACCCTTTTTTCAAAACAAGTAAATTGGCAAAATTGAAAATATGATCTGACACTTTTTCTACTAATGCCTCTATACCTGAATATCTGTCTGTGTGTGTTTTGGTCCAGGAGCTGAAGGACTATCCAGTCTATCCTGACCCCAGTCTTAAGGCTTTTGAAGGGGCTACCCTCCGCTATGCGTCACTTAAACTCAAGTAGTGCAGCAAAGACTAAGCTACATTATTTTCATGATGAATTTTGTGTATGATGACATTACAGAGAAATTTTCTTATTTGTGATGTTTCTCTGCAGCCCTCCAGAGCAACTAGAGACGGTGGACCTCAATAATACCTTCTCTGATCCAGAGGCAATGGTAAGATCTTAGCAAAAACAGATCCTACACCAAAAAATGTGTTTGTGAAATGAACATGTAACCAAATCCAAACATGTGCTGGGTGTTATCACTGGACAAACTTAATAAATAGATATCTATCCTTGAAGGTTGTACAGGTAGTCCTCAACTTAAGAACATTTGACTTACGAACATTTGGAAATATGAACAAATGCGCGTATCCGAGTATTGTACTGCAGTTTCCCTTTCTGCCACAACCCCCACCAAACATGCATCTCCGACACTCAACACCCCCTCTTGTTTTTGTTTGTTTTTGTCTGCTTGAACATCTCATCAGGTCTCATTAGGTCCATGCTGACCTTGAACCGCCAAGCTAAGTCCTTAAGGACTGAGCTGCTGCCACCCTCTAGTATTTAGCAGTTAGTTGTTAGGAGTGGGTGGCACTGTCAACCGCATAGCCTTCTGTCAACCGCATAGCAAGGGGGGTCCGGTTTGAGTCCCGCTCCGTGCAGAGTTTGCATGTTCTCACCGTGTCTGCGTGGGCTCTCTCCGGACTCTCCGGCTTCCTCCCACTTCCAAAAACATGCGCTTCAGGTTGATTAGCCTTTCCAAATTACCCGTAGGAGTGAGTGTATGTGTGCGTGGTTGTCTGTGTCTCTGTGTGGCTCCGCGGTGCACTGGCATCATGCCCAGCTCCCCGTGACCCGCTACGGCGGATAAAGCGGTGATTAGAAGATGAATGGATAGTTAGAAGGGAGTAAGAAGGAATGTGGTTAACAGGCCTTGTAATGTGGGGTTTGGAATTGTACCTGTATTTGATGTGTTCTCTGATGGGTTTTCATTCATTCATTTTCTGCCGCTTCATCCACCGTAGCGGGTCACAGGGAGCTGGAGCCTATCCCAGCCGGCATAGGGCGTGAGGCGGGGGACATTCCGGGCACGACGCCAGTGCACACACAATGGGTTTTCTGTGTTTATATTTTTATGTATGTCTCTGTTGTGAGAGTTGGTGTAATTTCTGGTGGGAAAAACCTAATCGTGACTAAGTCTGTTAAGTAAGGCACATGGCCTAAAGTTTCTGTTATCAAAGAGAGAGTCCTCTGGGAATTGTTATTTTTAGTGGCTACTGTTATCCCTAATTTTGAGAATCCAGCTCAAATGAAATGGGCTGAATAATGAGATTACTACTGACATTACTGGCGTAGCTGACAATTTCAGTTTGCTCTCCAGGGACCTAGTAGTCAAACAACCTAACTACATTTTTTGTTTGTTTGAGAATACTCCCTGCTATATCACATTAGTGTTCTTGTTGAAATACATTCTTTGTGTGTAATTTTACATGTTAAAGACTTAATGCATTCAACTCATGCTTACCCATTATTTAGGTGGTAAAAAGTAAACTCAGGTAAAAGCCAAGTCTTACACGGGATTGATTCTAGGGCTACACATATATGTTTATTGATTAGAACACAGTTGGCCATCTTTTAACGACTGTTTGGTAAATTTTATAGCATTTGGTGAAAAGACAGTTCTAGTGTCAGTCAGTCTGACCTCAGTTGTTGAACAACTTTTCAGTCTTTCAGAAAATCCTGCTTTAGTTAATAAAGCTAAGTTTGCAGGCAGTGTTTGCATTGATGTACTGAACCTGCTCACTGCAGTCTCTCTCTACTGCAGCACTACCTAGTGGTTACTTTGTGAACTGGGGTACAGTACTTAACAAATTCACAACAAAATTGAGTCTTGATGGAAGAACAGCAAAAACTACAGAACGAATAATTACCCATCAAAAACCTGATATGATCACAATGACAGTACTAAAGGATTCTATTAACAGAGGAATGGAGGGAACTCTCCTTTCGTTCAGTCAAGTTGGAAAATGATAGAATAATCTTTTCTCAGACAGAAGTAATTTAATCCTACAATAGTCATATGTTGCATGATTCTGTAGTGCATTAAAAAAGGCATAAAAGACAAGCAATTGCATCACATTTTTGATTCACAAGGTACTCTGTGCATTTTCTTGTTTTCATTTTTGCAAAAAGACAAACATGAATCACAAAGAACATAAAATTAAACTCAAGTGAAACAAAACATTCTGATATTCTGATCGCTCAAAGGTACCCAAAAACACAAAAGAGATTATTCAAATTCAGATATTATCTCAGGATGTGTGAAAGTTTAGTAGTGACGAAAATGACAGTGATTGATATGATCAGATATAATCAAGGACTGAGAATGTGTGTGTGTGTGTGTGTGTGTGTGTGTGTGTGTGTGTGTGTGTGTGTGTGTGTGTGTGTGTGTGTGTGTGTGTGTGTGTGTGTGTGTGTGTGTGTGTGTGTGTGTGTGTGTGTGTGCTTGTGCTGAAGTGAAGCTTGACATTGTGGCTCAGCTCAAGGAAAGTATGAGGTTGTGTTTAGCAGAGGAGAGCTCACGATTGTTGGATGAAGATAGAGATAGAGGTGGAGGGAAGATAATGGTAATCATTGCTGGCCTGAGGCTGTCCACATGCACACACACACACACACACAACACACACACGTTTCATATTTCATCCACTGTCATCTCCTTAGTCTCAGTTACCGTTCTTGTGCTCAGCTTTTTAGTATATCCGTAACCTTGAATTTGCTGTAATTGTGCCTACTCATAGTTTGATTCGAAAATTCACAAATTTGTTTGATCCCTTAAGAACATAGCTTAAATAATATAGACTCAAAACACTGAAGTCTGATAAAACTCAATATGACTTTTGCAGTCATTTCCAGTGCGATCTCTGGGCTGGATGGAGATGGCAGAACAGGACCTGTGTGAGGGGAGGAGCAGTGTGGCCGTTCACCACTGCATCCGACAACTGTCCTACTGCAGGAGGGACATACGGGACTCCGCCGGTGTCTGGGGAGAGGTCAGTGCACCACTGAGAACTTTATCTTCCTTTCTTTGTTTTTTGTCTGTGTTTCTTGTTCTTTATTCGTATGGACTGTTTGCAAAATACAATATTGTGTCATTATCTTTAATTTTCATAAGATGTCATAAAATGCATCACACAAAGTTAAGGATTTAAGATTTTGGATTAGATTTTATTTATACTTTTATTTGTTGAAGTCTGCATTATATTTCCATTATATGTTGCACTATTAAATCTATAACATTTTTCATATACTGTGTGTATATACAGTATGTGTGTGCGCACACACACACACACATATACGTATATATACATATATATACATATATATATATATACATATTTTTTATAGAATTGGTCAAACTGCAAAAATATATTAAGTATAAAGGAACTCAAGTGATTTGCACAGTGCATGTACATTTTCTATTTGTTCTATTTGCTGTAAATTGCTGTTGATATTTTTGCAGTTTGACCAATTCTACTTGTTTTATCTTTTTTATTTTATTTGTTCTCCTGCACACGGCAAGTGTTTCACTTCACATTACACTGTGTCTAGATGTATACATGACACTTATTAATTGAAATTTGAATTTCTTATATAGGTAGTCTTCAACATACAAACAAAATTGGTTACAAGAAGTTGTTCAATTGTTTGCATGTTGTTTGTTGTTGTTCATTAAATTTCAATCCGTAATTTTGATTTGAGGTCATTTAAATACTATTAACTACCATTACTACTCTAGATACGAAAGTACTATTCCCTAAGACTTACCAGGAACAATAACAGGACATAAAAACAACACATAATGAAGTAAAACAAAGTCATTCCAAGTTAAGTCGTTCTCAAGTAATCTTCAATTTTAAAAAAATACATGGAAAACACAATCAAGTTTACGTCTTTTCACTTATTCGCCACAAATACTGGACTCTTAAAATCACTAGAAAACCATTAAAAACATATAATATTGTGTTACTGTACAATAAATTACAATAAAACCATATAATCCTATTGAAAAACATACATGTAGTTCCACTTTATGGTACTATAGCATGTGGTATGTAGCTAACCTTTAGAGCGAAGGGGGTGGGGGGAGTTATTGTTGGTCAGAGATAGAGTTGTCATCAGAGAGGTGGTTACCACTACTACTAACTTCACTAGACTTTGCTTTATCGGCCATGATAAATAGTGAAGTGTCCAAGGTAAGCGCTGAGATGCTCAGACACAACAACAAACAACAAGAGGGGTGGAGATGCACAAATGCAGTGGTGCTGCTCGGGGGGTCGTGGCAAAAAGGGAAACTGCAGTACAATAGTTGGAGATTTTGTCGCACATTTGTTTTTATCTCCAAATGTTCATAAATCGATTGTTTGTATATTGAGTATTGCCTGTAATTGGCATCTGAGAAGTCAGAGACGAGGAGGTAATGTATGTCGCAGCTTGGTTTTCAGCACCATTCCTAGTTAGTCTTTCCCTGTTTGTGCTCTTTCAGGGTAAAGGGATGTTACTGGTGCTTCGGGATCGCATGTTGACCCTGGTTGACCCAGATGATTGTAGCCTGTTCCACTCTCAGCCAATCAGTAGCATCCGTGTCTGGGGCGTTGGCCGAGACCACGACAGGTCAGTGGAGACAAATCTTTTTATCAGGAAACCATTTGTTTGTTTGTTGTCACTTTGCTGTTTGATCCATAGCAAATCCATGTGTATAATTTGTTCTTGAATTTCAATGGCATACAAAGACACAGAGACACATAAATCAACTGAAAAGCATACCTGTAAATATACAAATACACTGTGTATACACTGTATATAGCCTGGAGAACTCACCAGCAGCAGCTGATTCAGAGTTTTATATTATCATCAGAGAATTGAAATAGAGTCATTATTTTTTTATATAAATGTGTAAAATCTAAAAAAAAAAAAAAAAAAACTAATTATGTGTTTTGCTCCATGTTTTCATTCCTGACTGAGGACCTCTGGGACCTTCAGTCATTTGGCAACATCCCATAATCTTAACCTTTCACTACTGAGATGACATGTGCTGATGCTAGCACAGTTGCTAATGTAGGGGGGAAGTAAGCCCTTATTGATATGTCCCCCTCAAGGTTTCCACAATGCAGCCACTATTTAAAACACTCACACAAACTTAGACAGAATTTTAAACATTAGTGCTGATGCAATGCTTATATTAAATACCAGTATAGAGATGTTGGATGTTAAACCAGAGAGAAGTGAGAAAATTTTGGAGATGTGGTGGACTTTAGAGATTTGTCACATGATGGCTGCAAAAACAGGAGTAGTGTGGAGGTTTATACTGCAGGAAGCTGTGGGGTCCTGACATGTGTTATCAGTTGCTCAGGGTTTGGGTGAAAATGGAGTTCAAAATAGAATCTGTGTAAAAAGCTTCATGTCAATTATCTTGCCGGTTTCATGTTACGTTTTTTCTCCCTTCCTGTCTTGAGTGTCATTCAATCCCTCTCCTGTTATAATCATAAGAATGAAGTAAGACTCATTCTACCTCTTCTTCCATTAATAATAGATAGATAGATACTTTATTAATCCCGGAGGAAATTGCACAAAATAGCTGTGTGTCTTTGTGTGTGGAGGATGAGGACACTTCAGTGTATGTCTATCTTAGCAGTAATGGATAAAGCATGTAGAGGAAGGAGGGGGGAGGGCCTAGTCTCTCTTTCTCATGCTTTTTGCTGATTTTTTTTATTCTTGTTGTGTTACATTGTGTTACATCTCCTCGCTTCTCTACGTCTCCTCCTAATAGCGTGATTAAAACTGCAGTCTGCACTCGCTGGTTCTATTTCAGACTCACAGCTTTGAAAGTACATTATTACATCCTAAGCTAGGAGTGTGTATCGTAAGAACACATGAAAATGAATTGTGTGTGTGTGTGTGTGTGTGTGCGTGCGTGCGTGTGTGCGTGCATGCGTGCATGTATGGGTGTGCATATATGCCTCTACCTGACAAGCTGATGCTTTGCCACAGGTTGGAATAGCTTAGTCCTGCCAATAGAGTGCAGTATAACCAAAGTCTTACATTCAGAGTAGCAGCAGAAGAACACAAAATGATCTGGATGCATTCATACATGTGCTCTTTTTTTCTCAATCTTATTTTCATGTTTTGATAATGTCATTCAGTTACAATATTCTTAAATCCTTAGAATAATAATTTAGACAATGCGAAAGGGGTTATCTGTTGCAACTACAATGGAGAATTTAATTGAAATTTGTTTGTAAATTTTTTAAAAGTTTGAAAAAGAAATGTTTTTACAGATAGATTTTTTCATACTTTTCTACTGTTATTAAATCTGTGTATTTAAGATTGAAGAGTTTGCACTCCAAACAAACGTAAATGTATTTTCTCTTTAGAAAAGCAGATGACTCAATAGATACTGACCCTGGACTGGAAACCGTGAAATATAATCATTAAATGATTATTAGGAAGATAGAGAGGGAGAAAAATTGTAGAATATGGGCAGGGAGGAAGAGGGGGACACTCAAGGGGGGTGGGGCCATAAGGGGAAAAGAAGCCACACAAGATAAAAGAAAAGATTGATTTGATATAAAAAATTACAGTTATTTACAAAAGCCGAATTACAAAATAATCACGTTGACACAAAATCCAAGAGAGTCACGCAAACAGGAACTGAAAGAAAAGAAGAAAGCAACAAAGATTATATATAAACTGTGCATATCCTTGGAAAAGTAAACCAAACAATGAGAAGGAGCAAAAGACCGATGCTTCTCAGTGCATGCATTGACGGCTTCCTTTACTCTCTGTATCTTTTTTCCATCCGTCTCTTTCTGTGTTTCTTTGTCCATCTATCTGAGGAATATTCCTAGTCTTTGCCTGAATGTTGTCTGTGCCTCTCCTTCAACTTGATTCAATATGAATGAGTCCCCGGGTCTCTTAAGAGAGGCAGGATGAGGAGGGGAGGGAGGCGGGGTGTTAAGCTCCTAGGTGAGGTCATGAAGCTATATATGGAGCACTCAGCAACTCTGTGTACACACCCGTGTGTGTGCATGCACATGTTTGTGCCTGCATGTCCATGGACTCGCAATGATGAAGTCATAGTTCTGCATCTGGAGCACTCCGGTGTGTGTTGGTGAATGAGTGGGTGTGTCTATGTTTCCCCCTACTTCGCCATCCCTTCTTTCTGTCTGTAACGCTCTTGCGCTATTTCTCTTCTTTGTCTCCAGTATTCTTTATGAGTCCCTCTTCAGCCATTGGATGCAAATTTTTAAGTCTTTCTGTCTTGCTTTGTTCTATTGTTTTCATAATTCAAGAGAGGCAGAGACAAAGATAGCAGCAAGTGAGGAAGAGAAGATACTCAACATGGAAGCGTGCAGGAAGAAAGAGAGAGGTCTGAACACAGTGATGGAGGGCCAGTGAGGGAGGACGAGGGAGTGTATGAGCTTCTCTGCTTGTGCTGAGCTGGACACCGCAGGAGACTCTTCAGATCAGGCGAACCAGGCAAAGGAAACAGACCGAAGAGGAAGACAGAGAGAAAGGGAAAAGGTGTAGAAGAGGGGCAAGGAGGAAAGGGGGGGAGACTCAAGGGGGGGAGGGGAAGGAAAGAGGGAGAGTAAAGGGGGGAAAAGAAGCCACACAGGATTTAAAAAAAAAAAAAATAGAAGAAGAAGAAAGCGAGAGGAAGCACACAAGAGATTTAAGCCGGGTACAAAATTGAAGAGGCTGTAGCAATGTCACTGTGGTGGAGAAGCTAACGAGGCAGGGAAGCGTTCATCTGTAACGGAGCGAGAATGTCTGCCTGTGTGAGTATCGCAATTTGTTATTCTCTAATTCTCCCCATCCATCCATCCATTCAAACATCTGCACATCCACTCTCTTCTCCGTTTGCAGAAGACGCATCCAGACCTACTTTCATTCATTCGCTTTCCCTTTATTTTTCATTCATTCGCTTCTCAGCCTCCTGCTGTGTTTGACTTCAAGCTGTGTACTTGGTGACTCTTCTTCTTTCTACTCGTCTCTTCTTCTCTGTGCTCTATGATGAGAAAGAAAGAAAGTAAGAAAGAGAAAGAAAGATTTAAGAGTTTGGATGTGCTGCATGGATTTGTGTGTCAAGAAACTGTTAGATATTGTGTTCGTGTGTGTGTGTGTGCGCGCGCGCGCGCACTCGTGTGTGTCTGTCTGTATGTGTGTTCTGCAAAATAAGACATTATTTTTGACATTTACATCTTGTTCTGCATAATATTTTTTTCTAACTGAGGATGTAAATGTCGGTGAAAGAAGGTGTGTGGGCACACGAGGCACTCCTTCACTTCATGCAAAAGTATTTCCCTCCCTTTTCATAAGAAGCAGGGGAGGAGGAGAGATGATTAGGGATGAGCAGTTAAACATTGAGCAAAGAACAAAAGAGCAGAGTGAAATGATTTACAACATCAGGCAGGCAGCGGCTGCTTGTTTTCTTCTCCTTGGTGCGTGACACTTATTAGGATTGAAACAACAGCGAGGGTGATGCACCCCTTTAATAGTGTCTTTGTATAACCCTGGTTTCCCCATGTGTGATTCTTGCTATTACAGCAAATTATAAATACATACAGTGATTCTAGGTTTCATTCATATTAATTAGTGACTTCAGTGGGGATTCTTATTCCCTCCAGATTTCACATAGATCCTTCAATCATGGGAAGGAGAGGAGAGAGAAGACATCAGTCGTTATAGTTTAAGGCCAAACACGTGAGATCATCTCCACTTAAGTCAGTGAGGTGTGTTTGTTTCAGTCAGACCATCCCAGTTTTACCACTGTTTGCTGACATCGATGGTTCTACAGCCTTAATTAACATGCGAGGCCCACTGACGGCCCACAGGGACGGGGACCAAACACCTAGACCCACTCGATAGGACCAAGAGTGATTGATGGCCTCTCCCCCGCTCCTGCTCCAATTTGAGTCCCTACCAGCCTCTTTTTTCCTCTAAGTCAGTGCTCCTCCATGTCAGCACCTTCTGTCTTCCCACAATCCATCACTCCTACTTCTGGATGCACACAGACACACACACACAAACACACACACACTCCTCACATCAGTGGTATGTCCACTGAACGAACACCCCAGAAACCCTCATTCTCTAAAGGGTCATTATGGCAGGAGCTGTGTCCCCACTTACAACACTGCCATACAGCTGACACACACACACGCACGCGCGCACACACACACAAATACAAATAGAGTCACTCATGTTATTCATATTCATTTATACAAAAAACATTCATCATCACAAAGAAACATTCAAAATCACAAACATTTTTCTTCTTTTTTTCCCTACTGTCACCGTGTCTCTATCCCTCTCTTTCCCTCTCTCTCTCTCTCTCTCTCTCTCTCTCTCTCTCTCTCTCTCTCTCTCTCTCTCTCTCTCTCTCTCATTTGCATTAGTATTGTTAGGCACACCTGCTGTAATCCCTGTCTGCCTGACAGATTACCCCGCCTGTTCCTCCTATAGATTCCCTCTTTTGACCCACCAGCCAATAAATCTCCTCCAGATAAAACCTTAGCTGTGGCCGGCAGAGATTTGAGATGATGTTGATGTTCACTGATCCCACAGGACTGATCACATCAGGACGCTGGTACAGTCAGTCTGCCTGTTGCCCGTCATCCTGACTGGAGATGGCCTCAGATGCCACAAATCAGTTACTTACAACTGTTCTAGGTTTGTTTTTAATTAGGATTTCAACTCTTTTTGTACTCAGAAAAAAAATATAATTGGAGACATATCAATCATTTTAGAATTAATAATTAACAAAACAGTTTGTTCAGATAGCATGTTTAGCTCTTAAAGCTGCATATTTATGCCTATTATTTATTCATTCATTCATTTTCTCTATCCCCTTCATCCGCCTGCATGGGTCACAGAGAGCTGGAGCCTATCCCAGCTGGCATAGGGTGTGAGGCAGGGAAAACTTTGGGCGCGATGCTAGTGCGCCGCAGAGACATAAAAACATACTCACTCACTCACCCTACAGGCAATTTGGGACCGACTAATTAACCTGAAGCACATGTTTTTTGAGGTGGGAGAAAGCCGGAGAACCCGGAGAGAACCCACGCAGATACGGGGAGAACACGCAAATTCCACACAGAGCGGGACTCGGACCAGCACTTGCTTTGCTGTGCGGGACAACGCTACCCACTGTGGCACCGTGCCACCTATAAAAATATTAATTGCTCAAGTTATCTAGAAGGAATTTTTCCACAAATAAATAAACATATAAAACTTTGTACTCACCCTTTGTGAAAGGATAATTTGGGGCTTAGTCTGCAGGTTTTGAGATATGCATGTCTGAGATTTCTGCCTCCATGATTCAAAGGCAAAGTCTTTCCTGAGACAACATCTCTGGATAAGCCACAAAATTCACAGTCAACAGAAAGGTTTTAATGGAAACTGTTCACGGCCCAAATCTCACAGGTGAACACCTCCGATAAAACTGAAGCTACCTGAGTGCTATAGTAGACACAACTGGAGGACAATGAGGGAGACCTTTTTCAATTTCTTTGGAAAAATTGCAAAACAAGCAGATAGCAGAATGCTTCTGTTTGACCAGACCCAAAAATGATCATGTAGTTTCACATAAGACAAAGACAAGCAGCTGCAGCAATGTAGTTTTTGTTAATTGGCTAAACAATTAGTTGACTCAGGTCTGGTGAGAAGATTTTTTTTTTTTTATTCTTCATGTAAGTACAAGAAGAGAGACCAACTGCTAATTGCTTTCTCCTGTGTACATGAAATACAGTGATTTATGGCACAAGAAGGTAATTAGGTTACATGCATACAATATGACACAAACCGCTCTGTGGGTAGTGCTCAGCATAAATCTGTGCTAACTCGACACCAAATCCCCACGCTCTCCCACGCACTAGCTTTGTCTATTTCTGTTAGCAAGATACATGTCTTCTTTAAGTGAGAAGCTGAAGAATCGTAGTTTGAGTGAAAACTCACATCCATACACACATATATCTGAGCAATGTGATGTATAAATGATCAAGAGCAGACAGAACAGCAGGACATCATCTTTCTCCTACTCTCGCCTACCCAGAATCCCGTTTTCTTCCACTCACCCTCACCCACATTCCACACATACACAAACACACTTTCTATCTTGCCCAGCCACCCACCTATTCCTGCTTTTAAATGTGTAATGAAATATGATAACTGTTGACACTGGAGTACTTACTGTGTGTGTGTCTCTTCAGCTTGTGGCCCCTCCCTCACTCATTTGCCTCTCTGCCACACCAAATGCTTGGAATTGGGTCACAAAGCCGCATAAACATAAACCGGGTTTGTGTGCAGGCATCTTTTTTAACAGTCTTCATCGTGATCTTTGGAAATTAGTGCTGTTTTCTTAGAAATATTGCAGGGGAATGAAGGACGAATTAAACGAAGGCGTTGTTGTGGCTCCAAACTACTAGCTGCTTTTCACACTTTGTAAACAAAGGGCTAAATTTTTATTTCAACTTGATTTTGTCCTAGTTTTTTGTTGCCTTGGGCAATATTAGTTATTTTGTGTGTTTCTGTCTGAATATGTGTGTTTATGTCTGCAAGATAGCGTGCATAGTGTGGTATCACTGATGCTTGGCCTCCCCCTTCTCCATTGCACCCTCTGGTCATGGGTGCACTTTTTATTTCTCATCTTGGTGCTGTAAACAAGTTTATAGTGTAGAGGTAATTACGCACAGACATTCTACATTAGGCCTAATAGCTGTGTGCTGTGACTAATTCTCTAGGTCACAGTGGGTTTTCTGCTTGGTTGTCACTAGAATAGTTTCAACTATTCTAGTGAGATTGTAGATGCATTAAATGATGTTGCTTTTACTGTTATCCAAGGTACTTGCAAAAGTCCTGCTCTTTTGGACATTTTTTGTCAGTGTGCTTCCAAATCATTTCACACCAGTACAGGTCAAGCTCTAGTTAAACTATTCAGACTCTGCATCATACAATTGACACAGTCATCAAAACTGCAGTGATCCAAAATCTATGCAGTCTAAATTTGGCCTTGTAAAGTTTGGAGTTAATTGTTTATTATTTTATCTAATCTTTGTGGTTTTATCTTTAGCCTTTCTTGAGCCTTTTCATCACAATGGTCTATCTCCCCTTGCTATAACATGCAATTACAGTAACTTTAGTCACAAGCAACATTTAATATTTTCTGCTATCAGCCATCAGGGTTCCTATTTTTTATCGCAGTTTATTTCTATGTTTATTGTGTTTGGATGTATGAGAATGGACAAGTTACCAGCAAAATACATGAAGGTGCATAAACAAAATTTTGATGAATGAAAATATAAAAGCATTTGGAAGACACAACACAGAAAGAGAGATTTAGGGTGGATTTATTGGATTTACTACCCCTTCTAATATTTATATTATTATAGTTTGTAATAATGTGTTCATTTTATCTTTCTTCTGATTATGTCTTTCAACTTTTTTGATTAAAAAAAAGTTGTGTAAGGGTTTGCCCTGCAGAGACAGATTTCATGCTGCATCCTGTTTTTTAAGTGAGCTTATAAAACTCACAGTCTTGCAAAAACCTGATTTTTTAAAATAATATTTTGATGGAAACAGCTGCTAAATATTAATGTACCTGAGAGTGTTTTGTTATTCCCTTTTGCAGCACGATGAAAAGACATTTTACTAAATCTAAATCTATCATGTCACAGTTCAGATTTACATTCCGGTTTGGACTGAAGCCAAATCACAACCTAAAAGCAATCAGAGACTTACCAGTGCAGTTACGATAAACAGGTATCTCTCTCTTTCTTTCTCTCTCACACACACGCACACATACACACACATACACCAGGACAGTCACAGTCACTTCCTCTTTAGACATTCTCTATTTCATTCAACATTTAGCAGTTAGCTCGTAGCATCTGTAAATGCTTTAGCTCAGCAACAGCCAGTACCCGAACTCTGTGAAGTAGTTTGATAATTGAAGTCTGTGTGAAGTGTGTATGTGTGTGATGTCCCTGTGCTCTATGTGTGTGTGCATGTACGTGTGTGTGTGTGTGTGTGTGTGTGTGTGTGTGTGTGTGTGTGTGTGTGTGTGTGTGTGTGTGTGTGTGTGTGTGTGTGTGTGTGTGTGTGTGTGTGCACGTGACAGATGGTTTGGAGAGGACATGAGTCTCTGCTGAGCGATACTGGAAGCTACAAAGGACAGGAAAACAGGCTGGGGACTAGTTAAATTTTGTGTTGTTTTCACTGCCTCTTATAAATACTCTTTTTACAGCAGCATTTACTTTTATTACGCCATTTTAGATGCACAGAGATGCATAGTCAATTTATTTAGGTATTCAAATCTATACAGTAATACAATTTGATGTGATTTATAAAAAATTTACTCTACAGTGGAACCATGTTTTTAATCAAATTTAATGAACACTACATTCAGAAATTATAATGCCCATGAAGCAAAAACAACAAGAGAAAATAATACTGCGACGCCATGCAGTTTTATCAGCAGAAATAAGTGAATAAATTTGAGACAGTAATTAATAGCTGCAGATGTCAGTTAATAATTACTGTGCCAGAAAGTTTTTGGCTCTTAGACTCATAGATAAATCCCACATGGTGTCCAGACGCTGATGGTGGTGGTTGATGATTCTGCTGAGACTGATGAGGCTAATAAATCTATGATAAATGATATGATAAATCTACAGAATCTGCCTCATAGTCTACCACACTCCTCAAAGTGTGGCAGTAAATAGATTTTGATTTTTACAAAGTAAACCATGCTTAGATGGTTATAAAAGCTAAGAAATGGTGAATGTCAGCGGGAAGTCAAAATTTCAGTTGGCCATATTGAATGACTTTTGATGTTTATGGGTCTTTGAATGATTGAGGTCCAGTTGAAACCAAAGGTTAAAGTATTGATGAAGTTCATGACAAAAATCTGTAAACCTTTTTCTGCCATTGCTCCTGCCCCTAACTTTCATTATCAAAGCTCATCATAGATAAAAATGCATTGCAAGGTGAAATGAATGCATCCCAGTGTGTCTGCTTCGAAAAATATGCTTTTATAGCAAGAAATACAGTAACTAATGTTTTAAAAGAAGTGAGGAAGATGCTAGCATCACATGTTAATAAAGACCTCTGTTAAACCACAATATATTCATTCATTCATTTTCTCTATCCGCTTCATCCGCCTGCACGGGTCACGGAGAGCTAGAGCCTATCCCAGCTTGTCATAGGGCGTGAGGCGGGGGAAACTCCAGGCGCAACGCCAGTGCGCCACGGAGCTACACACACTCACTCCTATGGGCAATTTGGGACCGGCCAATTAACCTGAAGCGCATGTTTTTGGAGGTGGGAGGAAGCCGGAGAACCCGGAGAGAACCCACACAGACACAGGGAGAACATGCAAACTCCACACAGAGCAGAACTCGAACCCGGAACCGCTGTGCTGGCGACAGTACTACCCACTGCGGCATTATGCCGCCCCACAATACATATGAACAAAAAAAAACAAAAAAAAAACAAGGCAGAAGTCATATGAAAGTGGAATTTCCCTTTAACTGTACAAATGTTCATTTTACTACTACACCCAGCGCTGTTACTATATGATGTGTGTCTGATGTCAGAACTGCAAACCCACCTCAACATCCATCTTTAGTCGTGACCTCATTTAATCTCTAAGTCAGTGTGCAACGTCTCCACCCTGGCAGAGGCATCTCACAACCCTGAGGATCAAAGAAGGATCGGTAGTAGTGAGTCTGTCATCCTTTCAGCTCTGGAAACATGTGGAGCACAGAGAGCAAAAAAAAGAGCACATGAGCTGTGGGAGTCATGCTGAAAACTCATCTCTCTAAGTTAGTGCTTTCATACCTTTCATCTCGTAGCTCTTTTTAGCTTTCCTTTGCTTCATCACTGCTTTCTCCCCCATCCAGCCCTCACCTCATTCCCCTTTGCTACTCTCCCAACTTTTCATTTTGGCTTTCTGTCCTCCAGCCTTTATCACATCCTGCTCTGAGATAATATCTATCTCTATCAATCTGTCTCTCCTCCCACAGCATCTCTGAGGTCTAGGTGTCATTCATCTCCAGTTGGTGGTTCGCTTATTGCCTGTCTGGCTCTGCCATGTGTGGCCTCTTCCATGAACTGAGGCCAGACACAAATGTTCCTCAATGTCAGAGAGCAGAAGTCGCAATATCGTCTTCTTCTACACAAAAACACAGCATAAGTTGACAAGCCTGTGTTTAGGTTTAGGTGTTTAGAATTCAGACTAAATTCTAGGAACAATTTAGCATTTTACAATGAAGCTTAAATTGGAGGATATATTGTTACTGTTACGTCAATGACACACAGATTTACCTCTCTGTAGAGTTTAATATGTACAACAAAGAGCTATTCAGTGAATGGGAATCTCTGCCAAGTGTAATTATGAACACTGCTATAGCACATGTTGAACGCACCCAATTGTTTGAGATGGTCTCCTTTCGAACCCAAAAATACACACTCACACACACCATGCCACCAGAAATAAACCAATTTCAGCACTTTCATTCCGCTTACCATGTTCAAATTACTCGTACAGAGAGACGAATGAGGCGAAGTGTTGAGGTAAATGGAGAGAAGCTTTGAATTTTGGCATAAAAAAAATTAATTCAACCAAATTGACAGGCAGTGAAAGATGCCATGAGTCTGAATTTGAAATGGAGCAGAAGGAAGCAGAATGGAGAATATAAAAATACGAGTGGCATTCAAACAAACAGAGAGAACAAAGTGTGTTTTCAGAGGAGATGTGCAGACACTTTTGAAACTTTTAAACAGTTTACACATTTGTTGATTTTATTTGTTTGTGTGTGTGTTTGTATGTGTGTGTGTGTGTGTGTGTGTGTGTGTGTGCGTGCGTGTGTGTGTGTGTGTGTGTGTGTGTGTGTGTGTGTGTGTGTGTGTGTGTGTGTGTGTGTGTGTGTTAGTTTGTGTCTGACCACCGGCTGCTTAGAGGAGAAGCAGCAGCTCTGATGCTCTGACTGAAGATCTCTTTTTGAAAAAAGCTGCCATAGACACACACAAACATACACACACACACACACACACACACACACACACACACACATGCATAAGGATACCTCTTCTTACTAAGTGAATCGTCAAAGACTCAAAGAGAATGGATGTTTGAAATAGGCCTCTGTTCTTTATTCAGCATGTGCCTCCTTTGTAGTGTTACAGAGTGAGGACAGCAGCTGGGATAAGTCACACTGTTGATATGAATCAGTCTTTTGGGGAGGAGCACACCTCCAGTAAGGAAAGGACACATAGTAAGTAGGGGAGTGAGCCTGAATAGAGCCATGGAACAGGTAAGAAGGATTAAATGAGTGAAAGCAAAGAGACGAATGAAAGGGGGGGGAAGAAGGTAGAAAGATGTGCTATGTCTCTGAAATGAAAACACCACAACTGAGCTCCAGTGCACAGATGCAACACATCTATCTTATAGGAAAATAGTGACTGAGGTGAAAGAGTGTTTGGTCTGTTTCTTCGAATGTCATATGTATTAAAATTGCTTTTGTTTTCTCTTTTCCAATTTCAATTCCATTTTCTGCTCCTGTCTTTCTTTTTACTTTTCATGTTTTGTCACAATAATTTTTTTTCGTTCTTTCTTACGTTTGTGCTTCAATTCCGTTATTTCTGCCTCATGTCTTTAACTCATTCATTCTTCTATTATTTTCCCCCATCATCCTCCTTTCATCTCCTCTTACTTCTGCTTCCTGGGACTCAGAGAAAGGTAATTGTTCTTTTTGATGTGGTCAAATGTAATCTGCTTCTCTATTGTTTCCTGTAATCATCGCATAAAGACTCCCACCCCACCCTCAGTGTCAATTCAGGTATCAGACGAGTGGCTTTGCTTTGGCCTGACTCTGCAGCTTCTTACCAGCTTCAGCAGCATCTCGTCATCTGTGTTAAATCGTCAAGTCGTACTGGACTGTGACTATTTCCTGTAAAGAGCTGCGTGTTTTATAGCGTTTCAATCTCAAGAGAGGAAACAGAAGTCATAAAAGACCCATTTGTTGTATGCAAGGCAAGGGCACTCATGCTTCCTTGGTGACACACCCCTCGAATCTCCCTGAACAAAGTGTACTCATGCACTCACTGCACACACACACGTCCTATTACAATTTCCTTTCTGGCCACAAGCACAGGCACCATTATTGACCCAAAGTGTGTGAGCGCACAATTAAGCAGAGGAGATGGGATGTATAATAGACTCATAAACACAAAGAGCCCACTGTGATAAATGCCAGCTGTGTTTGCTACATCTCTGGTTGTGCCTATGGTCATTTTGGAGTGTGTAATGTATACCTGTATGTATGTCTGTGCATGAAGTTGTGTAGTGACAAAGCCTCTAGCTGCATGACCACATGCATGACCACATGTTCCGCTGTCACACTGCTGTCTCAAGCTTTAAACCTACTCTTTTGTGCAGCTTTCCTCATAAGAAAGAAATGCCTTTCATTGTGTGCATGGGTATTGACACGGAGTCCGACCTACTAGCTCCGCAGCGCGTTCGTTAGATGATCAGGGCATACAGATGACTCTTGAGACGATGGTTGGAAGTTCACGGTACTTTACTTACAGAGGGACAGTGTTAGAGACAAATGGTGAATGCATGATAACCTCAAGGTCCATAAACTACATCTTCAAAGGCTGGGAGACTGATGTTATTTAGCAAGTGCTGATTGCATCCTGTGAGCAGACCTCATTTACATTCAAACAAGCAAAACAAAGTGAGTGTGTGGGGGGTACATCCTGTGGAAGGGGTTCACCTAATGTTCATCTACCCCTAAAGGCCAAAGGTCTTGGAATGTTGTCAGTATTTCCTATGCAATTAACCTGAGCAATAAACCGGAACAACAACCCTGGACAACAAACCTAAGGGTGAGAAGATGACCAAAGGATTTAAAAGCTTTTCCCATGTAAAGACCTGAACAATGAAATTAAAATTTCCTTCAGTATGTTGTATCTTCCATGTGTTGTTGTGTTTGAACCGCCCATTCTCTTCAATGCAACACCATTAAAACACTCGCAATTTCACACAGTTTCTTGCAACTCATGTAGCTGGGTCTGCCTTCCACTGCTGAAACAACACACAGCACAAACTGCGATAATGTTGGAAAGTTTTTCTTCCATACTCTGCTGCCACATTACAAAGAATTTGTAAAACACAAGTTGGCATTCATACCAACAGTTTTGTGTGAAGCCAGTTGCCATTTGGCAAGAGTTTTTTGAGCATTTAAAG
Source organism: Antennarius maculatus (assembly GCA_013358685.1). NCBI lineage: Eukaryota > Metazoa > Chordata > Actinopteri > Lophiiformes > Antennariidae > Antennarius > Antennarius maculatus. Next base: position 12,956,061 of record CM023614.1, on the reverse strand, counting down.
AAATGTTTAATGTTAATATGCAACACTGTCCAAAATTGGCTCTCTGAGGAATAATAGCAGATGAAAGCTAGACTTTTTACTGAAGCGCTAGTTGCAGGCTCCCAAATGGAATACAAGAAAAAAGATTTTTAAAAAGCATCAAGGGGAAAATAAAAATTCAGAAATAGATATGTTTTTATGATGATAAATTAAATAGTCTTATTTTACAGTTTTGAACAATAAAGAGTCCTCATTTATTTTCTCAGTGTATTCCCAGTATATTTTCTCATATATTTTCTCATGAGATAAATCTCATTACTACACTACATGCTCAAACTGGAAGCACCCAGAGCACATGCCCCCCCCCCAACACTACCATATCCATTAAACCTGAACCACTGGACAAAAGTTTCAAGTCTGGTGCGTAAAAAAATCCTAATGTTGTTGTAGGGGTTTTTTTATGACGTCAGTTTTCTTTTACTTTGATCTTTCATTTTTCCTTTTATTCCAAAATATCACTTGTTTTTTAGTTTATTGTCCTTTGCTCTTTTACATTCCCCTCCACTCAATTGCACACAAGTAAGACAGCAGCAGGCGACTGAGATGAGATGAATTCCATCAGTGAAGTTTAAACGGAAAATCTGTTCAGGCTGCTCGATCACCCATCCAATGAAATATCATCAGTGAGTTATTTGTGATTTGAGACAACAGATCCGTATTTAATGCCTTTTTGTTAAAATAAATGCTTGTTCCATTGTGGTAGAGGTTGAACAAGGTAATTCATGTATCAGTTTTTTCTTTAGCATGCGTCCTTGCGTCATTGATGCACATTTTTTGACAGGGACGCACGATCGTCAGACAGCATGCTTCCCTGGGACGCATGCTTTAAATGCACTTCCATTCAACAAAAATATTCACAATTCCTCTATTTCTCCACTTAAATTTCGAACCCGGAAATTGACATTATGTTTTGATCTTGCACGAGTTTCTCGCCACAAGACTCACCTGCGTGATCCTGCCTTCTTAAAATCTACCAAACAGCAACACAACAGCTGCTCAATTTACGCTCTGCAGTGAGGGCGATGAGTTAGTGAGACCCTTCAGAGCAAGTATAGGCGACCTGTTGGGTTTCTGTCTCTTAAAGCACTTTGAAATGTCTGCTAATGTGATTAAGCGCTATACAAATGAAGGTTGATTGATTGACTGGTTGTCACCATGTCTCCAAAAAAGATGCAAAAGTTGGAGAAAAACCAAGTAACAAGATTGAAAAACTCAATCCTTGTGTGTACTTCTACCGTATATTCTGTTATTACTTTTGGGATACATAAACGTCATGTTGAGATGCACAAATTTTTCTTGAAGCACATCCCAAAGATGCAGAACTTTCTTGAGGTAAAATGAACTGATTTATGGTTTTATTTTTTAATACACATTCACATGTGATTATTCTCTGAATTTGTTTCAGGGACTTTGCCTACGTGGCGAGGGACAAAAACACTCGTGTGCTGAAGTGCCACGTTTTCCGATGTGATACCCCTGCTGCAGCCATTGCCACAAGTCTCCACGAAATCTGCTCCAAGGTGGGTGCCATAATCACCCATGCCTCCGCATGAATGAGCATATCTGTTACCTTGAAACAAGCTTCCCAACTTTAATTATGGTGGCAACTGAAGAGGGAAACAAATTCTTTTTTTGCTGATTCTGTTGATCAGTGCTGGACCACTTTGAAGGTAACGTATCTTATATGGTTCTCCTACACACTGTTATATGAAATGAAAAGAAAGAAACTCTGTGGCAACACCCTGTCATGATTCCAAATACCATTGTCAAGACAACTAGAGGCTACAAAAAGAAATACATTGAGGTTATTAGGGAAAAAGCAAGGAGATGGGAAGAGATGCCAGAGAGAGAGAGAGAGAGAGATAGAAGGAGAGGGAGAGAGAAAAGATAGCAGTATGTTAACCTTCTCAAGGACAGGAAATCCTAGTTCTTTAATAGATGCAGAGCTAAAGCTTTATTCCTCCTCACCGTATGAAACACAGCTAACAGGAGAAGCAGAACACACCAAATGAACCTCTGGTTAAAAAGGATTGGAGTTCTGGAGGGGTTATATGCTGTTACACGCCCCGTAGTGATGCACGCCAAAATGCGGAAATTGTTACTGGAGCATTGCAGTTGTCAGTGTAGAAAGTCAAAGCTTGAATAATGGCTACGATTTCATTGCAGCAATATTGCAGGATGTTTTTGTAAATAGCTTTTCTCTCTGTTACACGTAATTTAATAATTTATTTACATCTCCATAAAAAGAACAGTACCAGGTCACACAAAGTAAAAAGCTGTTAGGTTTTCCCAACCTGCATTTATGACCCATCTCCACAATGACACTGTATAAGCTTGACCATAAAAACATCCTACTGAGTTACAGGTGTGGAATAAACCCAGATTTGGATTCCTTATCTGTTTATTGCATCTGATTTCTTCACAGAAACATCCCAAAATGATCTGTGCTGCTATTACGAAGATGTAACATTAAGGGTCAGACATAAGCAAATTGCCACTGTAAATGGAAAAAGATTCACTACATTATTTTTTGTGATGTTCACTATTCTATCTTGTGCTATGTTGTAAATCTATCAGCCACTCTTAATGTGTGAAGTAATGGTAATGGCATTTAAGGCATCAAATGGCCATTATAGATTGAAATTTAATAACTAACGACTTATGAACAATTCAATTTACAAAATACCTCTCTGAAACAATTGTGTTCCTCGGTTGAGGACTACCTGTAAGGAAAACAAACCAATACTGATAAGGACAAATACTCTTAAACTTCAGCAGCAGTTGTGGATCAGTCCATTGATCGTTTTCGAATGGTGGTACTTGTGCATCGCCAGAAGAAATTGCTGAACACCCACTAACAGATTCTCCCGCTAGACTTCACCAGGATCAATGTTGACATCATCCAGATTAGCAGGTCTAATGGAACCTGCATTACTATCATTTAAATAAGCTGTGGCTGTCATTGAAAGCAGGCATGTCTGGAACTACTTGTGGACCTGTCAAAATAGTTTCTACTGAGCATAGCGGTGTGTTAGACTCCATTTCTTCAGTGACAGCTGACGGCCTGTGAGCGTAAATACAGTAGGTCTGGTAATGTCTCTGTTACTAGAACAGCATCAGGTTCTATGTCTCTTAAACCACTGCAAAGCCCAAAAGCTTAAAGCAGTCCCTGTCCCTCTGTCCTGAGCCAGTATCAGGTGAGGTCCTGTCACCTCAGTACTCAAAGTCAGCTTTCCTGTGAGTGACAGTGTGACACCTTCCCTTTTTTGGTAGTACAAGCTCGAGAAAAGCTTTAATCTAACAAATTTTGGCCCAACATGTCACTTTTCATAATCCAGGTGATTTCATGTATTAATAATCATAAAATATCAGGGAAACAGTCTGAACTGGTGTCACAGACTTATGCCCTGTGGCTCAATACAGCAACTCTTTTAGTAAATTTGCATTGGATGGGGTCTGATTTTGTCAGGAACTCTGGAGTGTGTCAGATTTCTAGACAATTTGACACTTGCTGTGATTTTGTGTTATTCTGGCAACTTCATAACACACTGCAGGTGGGCCCCTGAAAGACTCAGTAGGTGTGGAAGAACCTTTATTATTTGGTATACAGACCCTCTACAGGAGAGTTTTCTATCAAAGTCAAATTCCATTCTCATGTCCTCTGGACACTGAATGGGTCAAACCAAAGTCAGTTAAGTGGACCCCGATGGCTGGTCTGTGTGGTTGAGTTTCACATTACAGTACCAGATTTGAGGCGTTTATGAAGGATGGCAGTATGCCTCAGCCCTCCTGATGCGAAGAGCAGCTGGTGTGTGACAGGTCAAATGTCATTAACAGACAATGAAGAAACTTTTCTGATCCCAAATACTCCTGTTAATAATCTCAGATGATGGGGTGGGAGGCCCTGGAACTTGAGATTGACATTAACAGTTTTTTTCTCAGCTTCACAAGGTTTTGCTTGTTTCTATCATTCATTCATCATCTATACCGCTTCATCCGCTGCCGCGGGAAGCTGAAGCCTATCCCAGCTGACTAAGGGCGTGAGGCGGGGGGAAACTCCGGGTGCATATTTCTAACATGTGACCCTAATTTAACAACATCGTTTCACACTGCGCCTTCCCTGTCACCCATAGAGAGCTTCAGTCCATGTGACTCTGTCAACTCCTTTATTTTACTCTATATTTTTAAAAGTAATTGCCAACATGTAGTTGTTCCATTTATTATTCAAGGCAGTGAAATTTTCTTTGATGTTCCTCTGGCCTGCCGCTAGGCTGGTGGAAATGTCTACACTCTGTGCCGATCTCTATTACAGCTGCTGCAGGTTTGACGCTCAATCAGAAGCCTGGTTCAAGATTCTGTTTAGTCCCAGCCCCAAACATTTGGGACTCAAGGCTCTTTCCTTCAGATAGCAACATGAAAGAAACAAACTGAAAGTAACATCATTGATATGTCAACATCAACAGCATCCCCCCACCACCACCACAGCAGCCCCCACACCCCCTGGCATCATAAAGATATAGCTGTTGCTGTGTCTCTCTGTCCATAAACATTTTTGTTTGTCTAGAGCATAATTCAAAAACTGTACGGTAGGACAATTCAGACGTATAAAATGCTGTTTAGAAATTCACACAAACACACACAAACACACACACAGTCTTCTTGATACAAACCATTTTCATCCTCACACAGCAGTAAATCTACCAGGACCCACAGATTTTCTCACTTAGGGGCACGTTGACCCATTTAGAAAATACTGGGGGGGGGTTTATTTCCTATTAACATGTACCCCATACTGAAAGAGGAGTGTGTTTCTGTCTGTGTGCGTGCGTGTGTGTGTGTGTGTGTGTGTGTGTGTGTGTGTGTGTGTGTGTGTGTGTGTGTGTGTGTGTGACCAGGATTCTTCATACCGGCTATTTTAAACATAGTGGTATCTTTTTCTTACTGCAGCGGAGAAACTTAGTGACCTGAGTCTTGCAGCTGTGCGGCGTGCTGAGCAGGCTTAGCGTGTGTGTGTGTGTGTGTGTGTGTGTGTGTGTGTGTGTGTGTGTGTGTGTGTGTGTGTGTGTGTGTGTGTGTGTGTGAGAGAGAGAGAGCGAGAGAGAGAGAGCGAGAGAGAGCATATATGTGAATATGCTCCATTGTGAGCAGAGCTGCAGACTCACCATTGATGTTGATTAATGACACATACCATTAATCAAGTATATGTCGCAGAAAGAGTGCAGCAGTTCAATGCAGAAGCCATGCAGACCATTCAAGATTTTTAAAGTGTGTCCAGTGCTGCAGAAGAGCAGCAGGAATGACAAAAGAGAAAAGGACAATGCTAAGAATTTTGCTATCATAGCGTAATGCTGTAATTATTTGTATTACTAATAAAATACAAACACCTGCTGCTGTTATACTTCATTCGATGTAAACCATAATTCATGAATATTAGAGTAACGACTGCTAAAAACTACTGTGTCTGGCTTTTCTATTCGTTTTTAGAAAACAGTGACAAAAAATAAATTGTCCCTTGCCTTATCCTTCAACACTTATTTACGTTACTCAGCTCTATTTCTTTGCTGAAAAATTGAGAGGCAAGCTAAGCTGCTTTCATCCCCGTAGAGTTTGATTCCAAGTTAACCTCATCATCTTCCCACTCCCATCCTGAATTCGCACCTCCTCGCTCTCTTTCTCTCTCTCACCTCTCTCGTTTAGATCATGGCTGAAAGGAAGAGTGCCAAGGCTGCAGGTAGCAGCTCCTACCAGACCAGCTCTGATGTACCCCTACAAGGTACACACACACACGCGCACACACACACACACACACGCACACACACACACACACACACAAAAACATGCTGTTGTTGTTTCTTGTCCAACATTACATCATCCCAGGCCATGTGTTTTTAAAGACCTTACAGCCTCAGGAATGATTAAACAAATGTTAACAGAAAAGGTAGCAGAGTTTACTTCAGTCACACTCACATATTGCTGACTCAGGAACAACTGCTCAGTCTATAATCACGGAGATTTTTCTGCCAAGCCTATTTCTGTTCACCATTTCCTCTTCAATTAAGTCAGATGCTTTAAAAAAAATCAGCAGCAGAGTTCAACGTCCACTGTAACCGCAGCATCTGTGTCTGCTGAAAGTCAGTGTAAGACGCTTTGGCATTCGTCACCATATCAGCTCTTAACTTATTAAAAGTTAACAGGGTATTATGAGGAAAAGGCTGGTCTTCCACCTCACAGACTCCAGGATCAAAAATATACAGTGTACTGTATTGATGACAATCCTTCGCTTCCTTTAAAGCTGTAACTTGTTGAATTTACTAACTTTCAAATGGAAAAGCAGTTGGTATTCTTGGAGAGGCTTTGTTATAGAAGAAGACAGACCAGAGATCTATTCTCAGTAAAACCTCCCCTGGCTTTGATCTGTTCCGGTTGTTAAGGTAGGATCCCATGTTGAGACACATTTTCAGAGCTTAGTGCTGCCTGACTTGGAATGCGCTCCAGTGTCATCCGATTTGGCTTGGTCTGAATTCCACTTTTAATATAACTTTTAAATACTCAGACAGTTCATCACTCATGAAACTACTGACATTTGTAAAGTCTTTAGCATAGAAAATGGGATATTTCTGACTTTTTCAAGCAGTACACTAATGAGTTGAATCCAGACTAAATCCTTCACCCCCCAAAGGGTTTTCTTTACTCATTACATGTTGACTAATTAATTACATGAAGTAAGAAAGATGGGAATTGCACAAATTTGGAACTCACTCCTGGCTCAGCTTCTTTTCTTCTTTACCTTTTGGCTTGTTCTGTTATGGGTCGCCACAGTGTGTCGTCCTTTTCCATGTCAGCATCCTTCTCTCCAACACTAAATGCCTTCATGTCTTCTATCACTACATCCACCTTCTCTTTGGTCTACCTCTTACCCTCTTGCCTGGTAGCTCAGTCCCCAACACCCTCTTATACTCATAATCTCTTCTCGGGACGTTTCCAAAGCATCAAAGTCTACTCTCTCTAACTTTGTCTCCAAAACATCTCACCTTGATCCTATTCAACCTGGTCACTCCTAGAAATAAACTCAACATCTTCATTTCCTCCACCACTATTTGCACTTCCTGTCTTCTTTTCAGCAGCGCCATCTCTAATCCATACATCACGATTGGCCTCACTGCTGTCTTATTAACTTTACCCTTCATTCTAACAGAGACTATTCTGTCCCATAAGACACCTCACACTTTCCTCCAAACGTTCCAGCCTGGATGGATCTGTTTCTTCACCTCCTTACCACACTCACCGTTGCTCTGGACTTTTTAAAGTCTTGAACGTCGTCCGTCTTCGCCATTTCTTCTCCCAGTAGCCTCCCTCTTTCTTCTCCACTCCTCTCATTTATGTATATATTCTGTTTTACTTTGGCAAATCTTCATTCCTCTCCTCTCCAACACATGCCACCACCTTTCTAAATGTTCCTGCACCTACTCCCTTTCACTGCTGATCACAGTGTCATCAGGGAACATCATGGTCTGTGGGGATTCCAGTCTAACTTTATCTGTCAGACTACCCATCACCGCTGCAAACAGGAAGGGGCTCATACCTGATCCCTGATCAGTTCCTAACAGTCTATTCTTTGAACTCCTCAGTCACACCTGCAGCACGCCTCACTGCTGTTCTCCTGCCCTCCTACATGTTCTGCACTGTTCAAACGTACTTCTCTGTCACTCCAGACTTCCTCGTGCAGTACCGCATGTCCATTTTTTTTTGCAAAGTCTACCAGCATCTGCCCGCTCAAATTCCTTTCCTGGATATCAGCCCTATCTATCACTTCTTCATCACCTCTCTTTCCTTCTCAAACATTTTCTTTAAAATCTACACCAACTACACAAAGTTACAAATAACTTCTTCTACCTCCAACCAGAATTTCTCTTTCTCCTCCACTTCACCTCCTACCAGTGGGGCGTAATGATTAATCACATTATACATCACACCCTCAATTTCAAGTTTCATCCTTATCACCCTTATGAATTGGTTGAAAACATACTGTAATGAGAGGTGTTTCGTTGATTCTGTGGACGGGAACTACAACAGCCAAATGGCTTTTACCCATCAGCCTGTTTTTTTAGATGTTGATGATGTTGCAAATGAGATGAAGGTTGTAAAGTCTGCTGTAATGACATGTCCGAAAAAAATAAAATAAATAAATAAAATTTTAAAAAATTTCGATCTGGCACTCTTTTCATCTCCAAGAATGAAAAGTAACTCTACTTTTAGCCCTACTCCATTTCTCCTACCATCAGCACTATAGTTAATTAATTTCAATCCTGCTCTTAAGCTTCTAGACTTACTGCTTTTTCACTTGCTCACCTGTACACACAGTAAATCTATCTTCCTCCTGATTATCATGTCAGCCAATTTCCTAGCTTTGTCTCTCATAGTTCCCAGACTCATCATTGCCATTTTCAGATCTTGGGGCTTTCCTTTCCTCTCTTTCTGTCTGAGAATCCACTATCCACCTCTGTTTCGTCTTTGACCCACAGTAGCTAAATTTCCATTGATGCCCTGTAGGGTAGTGACTACCACATCGGTGGTAGTCACTGTTAACCTGGGCCACATCCGATCAAGTATGGAATTGTTTAGATGAACGCTCATATTTGTTTGGCAAAGTTTTACACCGGATGTCCGTCCTGTTGCAAGCCTCTGTATTTATTCGGGCTTTGGATCATCCTACAGTTGATGCTGGCTTGTGCCCCCATAGGGCTGCATCATACTCCCGACGCAAAGTCTTAAAATCTAGTATTTTAATGTCTGTTATTGCTGACGTGAGGTTCTGGTGTACCAATGGACAAGGTGTCTTGAGACATGAGGCAGTCACAGGTCTATTTTGGGTTCTTATCTTCAATGAAGGATTTTGGCATTTTATGATTCAGAAAGGTAACAAGAAATAAGAGAAATAAATGTCCCTGGCTGGATTCAAACCGGGACATTTTCATGTCCTGAATCTAAATTTCTTCCATTCAGCTTTAAAATTTCACAAATGCTATTATGTTTAATGAAGATTTTCACAGATTCATATTGACTAGCAGTCCATACCTGATGTCACAGTATAGATCTTTATAATTAGGATGCATTATCGTTATTACTTCAACATTCACAGAAGTTTATTACACATAGCATGAGGTGTTTGTAGTGAGCGTACGAAGTTAGATTATGCTAAACGTCTGTGCTCTGTTGAAATGCAGTTCATAAATTTTTCATCACCCTCATTCAATGTGTATTGCAATGTTTTCTTCCTGCATTGTGTAAACAGACACAGCTGGATTTTCAAGCAAACTGCATGAATGTATATTTATCATGCCCTAATCATGTCAACGGCACCCTAGCATATTCACTGATGTTAATTTTTCTGTTTTAAGTTCATTAACATCTCTTTTGGAAAGTTGCCTTAGATGTTGTGTGATAAAACTCTCCTGCGTATGAAATGTGAGTTTGTATTTTCCTGTGTGTGTATGCTTGTGTTTACTCTCTGCAGAGTTTCCCATGCCAAAGACTGAGCTTGTGCAGAAGTTTCATGTGCTGTATCTGGGTGTGACATCTGTGTCTCGCCCCATAGGTAACTGATCCTGAAACCCACGTACACATTATAACACAACCAACACAATCAGTCTCAATGCTCAGACAACCATGTGTTTTGTTCTCAGGTATGGATATCATAAATGGGGCCATAGACAGTCTCCTGTCCTCCACAGGCAAAGAGGACATGACTCCTGTCACACTGAGTATCGCCGATACAACGATGGCCGTCATCAAAGAGAAGGTAAGCAATATCAGATGAATAAAATATATTCATATTAATTGATTAAAGAGGAAGAGCTAACAGAGCATAGCATCTATAGGTCTGATCCACATCTTGGCTGTCTCTGCAGGAAGAGGAGGAGGAGGTGTTGGTGGAGTGTCGTGTCCGTTTTTTGTCTTTCATGGGAGTGGGGCGGGATGTGCACACGTTTGCCTTCATTATGGACACTGGAAACCAACATTTTCAGTGTCACGTGTTCTGGTGTGACCCCAACGCAGGCAGCGTGTCTGAGGCTGTGCAGGCAGCTTGTGTGGTAAGTTCATATTATTTCTTTTGCCACAAGATGATGATAGACATCCAAGTGTTGTTTTGTTTTGAACTGTTCCTCAATTAATATTGGAGGGTTTTATACTTAGAATAATGTTGTAACATTTTGAAAAATTTAGCTTCTCTTGCCCAGAACTGATCAGAAAATTGATACTGCTCTCATGTCTGTACAGTAAATGTAAATCTCCTGCTAATTTTAATATTCTGTGTATAAATTTAAGGGTGATATCAATCATCTCATCATCTTTAAGGAAGGAAGCAAATAAGTGTATGTCCCTAAAAAAATGACCCAACTGCAGAAAACATATATCTTGCACAATGTTTTTGTCTTTTACCCCAAACTCAAGTGTTACAATGTCTTCTGATTCCGTCCTTGTCTTCTTTAGCTGCGGTATCAGAAGTGTCTGGTGGCACGACCGCCCTCCCAACGAGCAGGATCATCCTCTGCACCCTCTCCAGACTCTGTGACCCGCCGAGTGACCAGTAGCGTGAAACGAGGTGTCCAGTCTCTCATAGACACTCTGAAAACCAAGAAACAGCCATCAGAACTCCCCCAGAAATAACCGTCACCAACCACAGCACCCCCAGGAAATGCCTGGATGCCACTCACACACTATTGCCACAATAACACGTAATCAATACGAGCCATGGTAACCAGTGATGTACATATATGTTAACAAACACCACAGAGGAAGGAGGAGTCATAATTGAGTCCGACGGTTAAAAATAATAAACCTACGGTATGTTTTGTGATGAAAAGAAAAGCTGCTGACTCTGGGTGAAGTCTGACCTTTGAACGTGTGTCCGAGTGGAAACAGTCTACAAGCCTCATTGGCCTTTAGTTTGTTTGGCTTTCTGGGCAAAAATGAATTGATGAAGCACTCCACAGGAAGGATGCAGAATCAAACAGAAGAAAAAGATCTATTAACATGCTGATCACTTCATTTTATTTCATGCTCTGTTGCTGTGAAAAACCCTTCAGCATGATCAGAGCTCCTGGATTGGAAACCTAAGCCAAGCTACACAGGAGCTTTCCAAGAATGGAAAGATGGAAAGACCCCCCCCCAAAAAAAGGAAATCTCCTAATTATAATAATGAACTGTATGTAAATGATTGAACATTGAATTTTGAATTCATGGCACAAGAGTTGTAGATACGAGGGTGTCTGGACAGAAAGAGACACTGGTTTTGATTTTGCATGTTTTCTCAAGAGGATAATTATTGTGTTGACGAATTATGAAGCGGTCTCGGAAGAGTGAACACGCAAGAAATGGATGCTCTCAGCACAAGCAATCTACACTTTATCACTGGATTTACAACTTGCACAAAAAATTAGGCCTCTCTAACCTATAGGAGAATAAAAGGTTACTTTGTCCCATTTTACACAATTACTAAAATAATAAAAGATTGTCAGTCAACAATTTTTACTTTCCATTTCTTGGTGGATGAGTAGACCAGTAAAAGAAATCTTTGTTTTTAAATGTGTTTTGAAGCTCTGAATTACATAAGAATGCAGTTTTTGCATACAGTATAAAAGACTGAGCTCATGAATGTTACATTGCTTGTTAAACTTTACAATTTCCTCAGGAATCTTTTTCCATACACCCAAATTTATGTCGTAGCAAGAAATTCAAGATCCAAATATTGATGCTGACAGATGTGGAGTTGTCTGTGTGGCTCTATGAACAGTGGTGCACAACTGTGTTCAGTCCTGTTTGGACAGCAGTGAAATAATCAAGTCTCTGCCAGACATTAAGGGTTAATCACACTTTCTTTTCTCTGGTAAATACAGCCAGTCTAGCACCACTCACATATGAAATACACATATATGCGTATTTAAAAATGCATTTATGAAAATGTCTGCTATCACTGTTACCAAATCTTGACACTGCTCCTATTGCTTGGGGCCACCACCTGCACTAGACATGAATTCATGAACTCCGTGGTCCAATTGAAATAAAAAAGAGATACATACACAAAAAGCAGACGCTGTAAAACATCTCAGTTTGTTCTTCAGTCATCTCTACACCATGTATATGTAATCTGTTGTGACAATAAATGCATTAACATGACAAAAATAGCTTCCTGAACGTCTTCTTTGTCTTTCAGGTCAAAGGAACCACATGCATATATACATTCATCAAATATATTCAGTTTGATTACTTTCTGACCCAGGCAAGTTTTTAATGGTGGTAAATAAACACTATAATGATGAAATTGTTGTAGGAAAAAATACTAATGGCTGCACTTGCTTTTTCAAAATTCAATCTAAGTCAGCAGTTGAATGGCACTGTCAACATTTTATTCATAAACGCATATAATACTGAATTATTTGTGTAAAATATTGCCAAAAAGTCATTTTTCTACACATACACTGTATATTTATTTGTGTTGTGATTTTGAGCTCAAAACAGAGCACGAGATTTGAACACAGCATCCCTGGCGAAAGCAGATGGATAGAGTGTGATTGGGGCTCCCCGTTTGTCATGGGTGAGGTTGGGGCTTGCTCTTGTTCGGCCAGGTTGATATAGGAAGAAGTTGGGGAAGTTAAGAGGAGGCAGGTGGAGCACCACAGGCTTCAGCACAACTTGAGTTTTGCAAGGACGGACAGCTGGGGCCACTGGGATTGGAGGAGGGGGAGGGACGGGATGGAGGTTGGAGATGGAGGGTCTCGTTTTTACTGCAGGGGTGATGCTTTTCTTGGATGTGATGGAGACAATGCTTTTTTGTTTGGAGGAAGAGAAAGTGGGGGACAAAGTGTTCTTTGAGTCTTGTAAATGTGGTGTTTTGGCTTTTCCTGAAGGACAAAAACAAGAAGCGTTTTTTAACATGGCCAAAGATGTAGATTGAACAGCTGTAATTTTCTGTGGGTTCACACTTAACAGACAGACACCAATCATAACATGTAACGTTTTATGAAGAGAACAAGCGTTGTTACCGAAACATCTTGATCATTTAGCTTCATGCAGGTATCTGAAAGTATCTAAGTTGGAATCAACCCCACCTTGCGTTGACTGCTGCTGATGACCACAAAGTGGAGGACTGTTGCTTCCCTTTGCCTCTTGTTTTTTCAACTGAATACAGGAGGAGAGGAGGGGCCCAGAAATGTGAGCACGGGTTTGATTTTTCTTCTGTTTAGTGCGACCATGCTGATCTTTTCTGGTTAGCTGGTGGTCGGAGCTGATCTTATCCAGTGTGCCTTTGGCATTTGCCTTGAGAAGCACTTTGTGTGGCATTTCTTCACCTTTCGGCTCAGGCTGCTGAGAGGCGACAAAGAAAATCTTTAATTTTCCAAGACATTACACAGTTAACCTTCAACGTATCTGTGGATCTTGGTTGTAGTAAGGACATCTAAAAACTGTTGCATCAAATGAGAAATCTGGCATTGCGCACACAAATTCTAATCTAGCGCAACGAGAACCATGTACTGAGTCAATTGCGCCAAATCGGGAAATTAATTAAAACCAATTTTCATACACCTTAACCAAAAACCATTAATGTTCTAACCACCATCAAATCATATACAGAGGAGAGGAGAGGAGAGGAGAGGAGAGGAGAGGAGAGGAGAGGAGAGGAGAGGAGAGGAGAGGAGAGGAGAGGAGAGGAGAGGAGAGGAGAGGAGAGGACCACCTTGTCCTTGCTGCTGGCTGCAGGTCACCTGCTGCCTCAGCATCAGCCCACACAGCAGCCTCCTGCTCTCCTCCACACCTGAATAATTCACAGGAGCAGTGTTCACTGCAGGGACACGTAGTCTGTGTGGATTTCTGAGGCTAATCTGACTTTAAGTGTTTGCTTATTCTTAAGTTTAAATATTTACCCAAGAGGTCTGTAACCCTATGCACATGTTTCTGTGCATACAGAAAGAAATTGTGCATTTTGCACTAATTCATGGGCTTATGTGTGTTGATGTATTATACCCATGTAAACATGCTTCAGAAGCAGCACTGTGATGCAGTCTTTGGTGGACACTCTCTGAACTTCACTGATGTTAACTCACGCAGACAGGAGCCGCTGAATTATTCAACAGACACTCTCTTGCCTCCTTTCCTTCCCTCTCACCCCTGTAAAATTCACTTCTTCTCCATCTCCATTAAGAAATATGCCATACCTTAAGTCTCACATCTCTTTTAAGACTCTTTGCTTTATGTCGAACTTAGCCGCCACAGCACACCCTTTGGAGTTGAATGAAAAACGATGCTCTAGCATAAGGTCAGTCAGAAAAACTAAATCCTTGTTCACTGAGGGTATATTTCATACTCTGTGCTGTTCTTATGAACGGGTCAAACCCATTTAAAAGTTAAGTGACACACCTTCATTGTCAGCTATACCATCTTGCTCCTGTCTGTATAAATATGACTCATTATTTCTCCTTTTATTGTTTTATAGGCACTTCACACACACACACAGCCTTTTCCCAACACACTCTTTAAAAATTCACCATGTTCATAATTCATGAGCTCCCCCAGTCATTAACTTCAACCACCAGTTTCTGGGCTCTAAGGGGGAAAGGGGGATATATATCTTGATGCCGCTTTGGACAAATGCTCTTTGATCTCCATCTACCTGAAGCCTCAGAACAAAAGACTTACTGACCCTAAAGATTAATTATCACACATCATTTGATGTAATAAATGCTCATTAGTCTCTCATGATTGGAATGACAGAAAAACTTGTTGGTGTCTAAGACAAATTTAGGAAACATCCTGAGTAATACTAAAAAAGTGAAAGCAGTAGGGATCCGGATCCGCTCTTACTATTGTATAAATATTTCCTGCAGAGGTCAGGGTCTGTCCACTTGTGATGCGCTTTATGTCCTCTGGAAATCATACAAGTAACACATCACTGGGCTCATATTGTTCCCAGCTGTTTCTTAATGGAGGGTTCATAAAGAACGCACGACTGCAACAGTCGATGTAAGCCAGACAGCATTAAAACAATTATGTAATTGCTATTTTTATGGCGTTTATCAGAGTGCCACAATAACTTTTGATTGGTTGAGTTTATTAGAAGCAGGGAGGGGGAAAATTCTGTTCAAAGCACCATTACTACAGTTTGATTATCTTTTCATCCCTGTCTGTGGAGGAATAAAACAGGATGATGATAGCCAGAGAGGACCAGACACTACAAGAGCGCTACGTCACACCTGGTAGGGGGTAAGAAGGTTTAATAACCCCACACCAGCTTGATGATACAAAGGGGTATGCTTGAGATTGTGAGGATGTGGGGAGGCCCAGTCACACAGATTTGATAAGGCTTACTGATGCATATTTATCAGCCCTGTAGCAGTGCTGCAACACCAAATTAAAAATGGGCTTACCTCAAATAGTAGTATTACAGACTTATTATAAACCTCGAACAACTAATAGAACACAATAACAATAATGTGACCGAGGAGTAGAGAGATTAGGAGAGGCAGTCGGGTGATACCAGAAAGAGGAGAGGGTCAGTATGGCTGATACACTAAACATGAGTTATTATAAAGCTATAAGAGCCTGTTGGTAGACAACATAATAGTCACAGAACAGATGGAGTGAATCCTAATTATTTCATGAAAGTTTATGAAGGACAATTTATCTTGAAATACAAGTCCCATGAAAGTGTGTTGCGTAAGTTTTCAAAGCTTAATTCATTACAAATATATCCAGCTTTGCACTTATACCGCAGTCGTGTTCTGCTCTGGTTAAAAACCAACTTTCTGTTTTAACTACGTGCGCCACTGCTCTCACTCCCCAAATCATTTCATCCCATCTTCTCAGCTTTATGAAGCTCACTTCAGAATTCATTCACACTCATCCCACCACCTTCTCCACCTACATCTTGCACCCTCTTTCTGATTACTGATTAGAGTGCGAACTGACTTCTATTTCTTCTCGCAGACCGCCCTCTTTACTGCCTGTTTGTCTCTATCTAGAGTTTTACAATCCTGTTACATGATCTCCCCTTCAGTAGAGTTGTTTATATATATAATAGACAGACAGACAGACAGACAGAGAGACAGACAGACAGACAGACAGACAGACAGACAGACAGACAGACAGACAGACAGACAGACAGACAGACAAATGAAATGGATGGATAGCTGCTTCCATTCTGACCTCACGTTTAATAGGAGATTCTTTTAATTTATCTTCCATTATTGTTTAATGTCATTCATTAATGCAGGATACTGATGACAACATGTTCTTCTTTTTGCTGCACTAAACACTGAACGGATTCAATGGTTCAATTCCACCATATTAGCAAAGCCCACGGTCAGAGCCAGATGATCACATCGATCGTACTAGACAGCTTGGCAGGATTCTAAAATGAGCTAAATTTGTCTCTTTCACTTCACTGCCAAAAAGCAGCAGCAGCTGAAGACATGTCATTGGGTGACTGTGGCTTAGGTGGTAAAAATGTTTTGCATTTACTGGGTTTGGTGGTTTCAGCGCCAGTCTTCCAGTCTACATGTCAAGATGCTTACCCCCCAAGTGTTAGAAAAGCTGCCCACTTCTCCACAGGGATGGATCAAATGCAGAATTTTGTCTCCAGTGCATCAATTAAGTATTTTTTAAAAATCTTAACTTTGTATTCTGTGTGATTTAGGTAGAGTACTGTAATCCTTTGCTAAACATTAATGTTTGGAGGCAACGACCTAGAAGAAGCTCACCTGTTTTCACTTCAAAAATGAGCCATGGTGGTTTCCTGTGGTAACCTGAATACATAATAATTTAAATGCTAAACATGCTTCCTGGTGTATATAGGTGTGTGTGTGATGAGATAAACAATACAGTGATGTCACCCTGTCTTTGTCAATTCATGAACATTCACCACTGCTTTACTCTGTGAGACTTTTGTCAAAGTGATATTTACATCTCTTGTGAAGACGGCTAGAAAGCAGCCATTATTCTGTCTTGAGGGCTCCAACATAAAGATGGGATACGCATCCTGGTCAGGAATGCTGAACGGAGAAGCACTGAGCCTAGAAGAAACACACACAGACGGGGAAAAAAGTGCTCAAATACAAGTGCGCATTAAGGCATCTGCAAAAGACCCACACAAACAAAGAATGCATGCATGAATCCACTGTTTGAAGAGATCCATACCAGTAATATGTCTCTTTTATTGAGTGTAGCATGAAACATGGCCAACTCTCTCTCTCTCACACACACACACAAACATGAAAAGTCTAACAAAAAAAACAAAAAAAATCGATCAGAGGTTATTCTGTCTGAAAATCTTTTTTTTGTTCACATTTAAAAGACATGAAATGGCATCATTGATTATATTTTTACTGAATCTCCTATAGTCACTCGCTGAGGTCATCTGAGATCTTCATAGAAGCCAGTCTGCAGGGAAACAGACAAACCACCAACCCGCTGACAGACACCAAAGCAAACAAAGAAAGTCAAATGACACAGACAGGCACAGAGAGAGCAGCAGAGTTCTGGGGTACAGAGATTTAGGCTGACCTGAAGTCAACTTGTTTGTGTTCCTCCTCCTCTGAGCGAGCATTGGATTCCTCCAGAGCTCTGTAAATCACCTCTTCATTCTCCTTTGGGTATGATGAACAGGTAGAATACACCACCACCAAAACCTGAGCGACTGCACAGAAAACACATGCATCATCTCAACACACTGTATGAAGTAAATATAATGGAGATAACATCCAACCCTTGAGTATCTGCTACACCAACAGCAGATGAAGCTTCATTATAAATTATTTTCATGTTCAAAAGTTGTGGGACAAAATGAGCATCCATCCATCCATCCATTCTCTACCGCTTATCCGGGGTCGGGTCGCGGGGGCAGCAGCTTGAGCAGGGAAGCCCAGACTTCCCTCTCCCTAGCCACTTCGTCCAGCTCCTCCGGGAGAATCCCAAGACGTTCCCAGGCCAGCCGGGAGACATAGTCTCTCCAGCGTGTCCTGGGTCGTCCCCGGGGCCTCCTCCCAGTAGGACGGAACACCTCACCAGGGAGGCGTCCAGGAGGCATCCTGACCAGATGCCCGAGCCACCTCATCTGGCTCCTCTCGATGCGGAGGAGCAGCGGCTCGACTCTGAGTCCCTCCCGGATGACCGAACTTCTCACCCTATCTCTAAGGAAGAGCCCGGACACCCTGCGGAGGAAACTCATTTCGGCCACTTGTATCCTGGATCTCGTTCTTTCGGTCACGACCCACAGCTCGTGACCATAGGTGAGGGCAGGAACGTAGATCGACCGGTAAATCGAGAGCTTTTGCCTTTCGGCTCAGCTCCTTCTTCACCACGACGGACCGATACAGAGTCCGCATCACTGCAGACGCTGCACCGATCCGCTTGTCGATCTCCCGTTCCATCGTACCCTCACTCGTGAATGAGACCCCAAGATACTTGAACTCCTCCACTTGGGGCAGGATCTCATTCCCAACCCGGAGAGGGCACTGAACAGAATCGGTGACAAAGGGCAGCCTTGGCGGTGTCCAACCCTCACTGGAAACGAATCCGACTTACTGCCGGCAATGCGGACCAAACTCTGACATCGGTCGTACAGGGACCGAACAGCCCTTATCAAGGGGTTCGGTACCCCATATTCCCGAAGCACCCCCCACAGAACCCCCCGAGGAACACGGTCGAACGCCTTCTCCAAGTCCACAAAACACATGTAGACGGGTTGGGCGAACTCCCATGCCCCCTCAAGGACCCTGCGGAGGGTGTAGAGCTGGCCACTGTTCCACGGCCAGGACGAAAACCACATTGCTCCTCCTGAATCTGAGATTCGACTTCCCGACGGACCCTCCTCTCCAGAACCCCTGAATAGACCTTACCAGGGAGGCTGAGGAGTGTGATCCCCCTGTAGTTGGAACACACCCTCCGGTCCCCCTTCTTAAAAAGGGGGACCACCACCCCAGTCTGCCAATCCAGAGGCACTGTCCCCGACGTCCACGCGATGTTGCAGAGGCGTGTCAACCAGGACAGCCCCACAACATCCAGAGCCTTTAGGAACTCCGGGCGGATCTCATCCACCCCCGGGGCCCTGCCACCGAGGAGCTTTTTAACTACCTCGGTGACCTCAACCCCAGAGATAGGAGAGCCCGCCTCAGAGAACCCAGACTCTGCTTCCTCATGGGAAGGCGTGTCGCCAGAATTGAGGAGGTCTTCGATGTATTCTCCCCACCGAGTCACAACGTCCCGAGTTGAGGTCAGCAGCGCCCCATCCCCACTATACACAGTGTTGATGCTGCACTGCTTCCCCCTCCTGAGACGTCTGATGGTGGACCAGAATCTCCTCGAAGCCGTCTGGAAGTCGTCCTCCAAGGCCTCACCGAACTCCTCCCACGCCCGAGTTTTTGCCTCAGCAACCACCAAAGCTGCATTCCGCTTGGCCAGCCGGTACCTATCAGCTACCTCAGGAGTTCCACAGGCCAAAAAGGCCCGATAGGACTGCTTCTTCAGCTTGACGGCATCCCTTACCGCCGATGTCCACCAGCGGGTTCTGGGGTTGCCGCCACGACAGGCACCGACCACCTTACGGCCACAGCTGTGGTCGGCCGCTTCGACAATGGAGGCGCGGAACATGGTCCACTCAGACTCAATGTCCCCCGCCTCCCCCGGAACGTGGGTGAAGTTCTGCCGGAGGTGGGAGTTGAAACTCCTTCTGACAGGGGATTCCGCCAGGCGTTCCCAGCAGACCCTCACAATACGTTTGGGTCTGCCAGGTCGGACCGGCATCTTCCCCCACCATCGGAGCCAACACACCACC
The DNA here is from genome assembly GCA_013358685.1 of Antennarius maculatus. Taxonomy (NCBI): domain Eukaryota; kingdom Metazoa; phylum Chordata; class Actinopteri; order Lophiiformes; family Antennariidae; genus Antennarius; species Antennarius maculatus. The sequence goes on along the minus strand of CM023614.1, from coordinate 12,936,197 downwards.
AGGTGGTGATCGGTTGACAGCTCCGCCCCTCTCTTCGCCCGAGTGTCCAAGACATGCGGCCGCAAGTCCGATGACACGACCACAAAGTCGATCATCAAACTGCAGCCTAGGGTGTCCTGGTGCCAAGTGCACATATGGACACCCTTATGTCTGAACATGGTGTTCATCATGGACAATCCGTGACGAGCACAGAAGTCCAATAACTGAACACCATTCGGGTTCTGATCGGGGGGGCCGTTCCTCCCAATCACGCCCTTCCAGGTGTCACTGTCATTGCCCACATGAGCATTGAAGTCCCCCAGCAGAACGATGGAGTCCCCAGTGGGAGCGCTCTCCAGCACCCCCTCCAAGGACTCCAAAGAGGGTGGGTACTCTGAACTGCTGTTTGGTGCATAAGCACAAACAACAGTCAGGACCCGTCCCCCGGGAGGCGGAGGGAGGCTACCCTCTCGTCCACCGGGGTGAACCCCAATGTACAGGCGCCAAGCCGGGGGGCTATAAGTATACCCACACCTGCTCGGCGTCTCTCACCATGAGCAACTCCAGAGTGGAAGAGAGTCCAACATCTCTCGAGAGGACTGGTACCAGAGCCCAAGCTGTGTGTGGAGGTGAGCCCGACTATATCTAGTCGGAACTTCTCGACCTCACACACCAGCTCGGGCTCCTTCCCTGCCAGAGAGGTGACATTCCACGTCCCAAGAGCCAGCTTCTGTAGCCGGGGATCGGATCGCCAAGGTCCCCGCCTTCGGCCACCGCCCAGCTCACAGTGCACCCGACCCCTATGGCCCCTCTCACAGGTGGTGAGCCCATGGGAAGGGGGACCCACGTTGTCCTTTCGGGCTGCGCCCGACCGGGCCCCATGGGTGCAGGCCCGGCCACCAGGCGCTCGCCTTCGAGCCCCACCTCCAGGCCTGGCTCCAGAGGGGGGCCCCGGTGGCCCGCGTCCGGGCAAGGGAAAACGTGTTCCATTGTTCGTACTCATCATTAGGGGTTTCTGAGCCGTCCTTTGTCTGGTCCCTCACCTAGGACCTGTTTGTCACGGGTGACCCTGCCAGGGGCACAAAGCCCCAGACAACTTAGCTCCTAGGATCATTGGGACACACAAACCCCTCCACCACGATACGGTGACGATTCAAGGAGGGGACAAAATGAGCATTCTGTCAAAAAAGTTTCTTCCTCTCATTTTCTGACAATTAAATTTGATTATTCAAACTTCGCCATTCTGTTCATTAAACGCTCCCTTTGAAGAAATGCTTTTGGTAAATATTAATTTCCTCACACTGTTAACGTATACGTTCAAGCCTCATCTTATTCAGCTGCTGCTGGGTTGTAGATATCTGAAGCTATTGGCTGTGTGATTTCCTTCATTTGAGCTTTGATTTTTTTTTTCTTGCTCACTAATTAAGCCCAACAGTAACAATTAACACCAAGATGATAAAAACTTAAAAACGAACGTGGTGAATCGCCTCCAAACATGCGAAGAATGTCTTCTCAGACGGAGAAAATGAGGCAAGAACAGGAGAGAACTGAGTTGAAAGATGTCCACAGCTTATAGCCCACACTACTGGGGCGGTACAGCTATGAAGGCGTGTAGGTCTATGTAAGTATTTGTCTATACATTTGTCAGAGTAAGGAGACTGAGCTGACACCGCTGACTCCACCAAGACAAGGCACTCGATATACACCCACCATTAATTAACAGTCCTATTAGAAAGCATCTAGACGGGCAAACATAGACAAGGAGAAATCGATGGTTTTGTGATTAAAGCACCCGGTTTTTATTCAGCAAAAAGACTTCTCCTGAACAAGATTCAGATAAAACACAATGGATAGCGTTTACAATGACTCCAGCCCACAAGCTACGGTATTTAATGAAATAAAATACAATAGAACTGTTATATCTCCATAGCTGTATAGAATAGAATATATTGTATATATTATATTAAATATATATTAATTAAGTGGGCCCAGTATATACTGTATGTACTACATTGATTTATGAAGAATGTTTGCAGTACAAATCCCACTCACTAATCACAGAATTTCTGCAGCAGACTGTGACTGACAACCACAGAGCCACCTTAATATTCCTGAATAACAGTGGGAAAATCTTACAGGAATTCCACAGGTGTCACTCTAATTGCATACAGGATGGCACCAGATTTGGAGGCATTCGCTAGATTGTATCAAGTAAAGTGAGAGAGGCTGTATAATCCACAAAGAGCTCATGTTGTATGTGTGTGTGTGTGTGTGTGTGTGTGTGTGTGTGTGTGTGTGTGTGTGTGTGTGTGTGTGTCTGTCTGTCTGTCTGTCTGTCTGTCTGTCTGTCTGAGTATGTTGTATCCTTATGAGATCAGGTGGTTCGACACTCACACTTCAAGGCATGATCAATATCCTTCTTCTGATGAGCTACAAGAGCTTCCAATTTCCTCTGCGGTATGGCGCCCTGGGATAAGTCCTGCAGCAGGTTTGTGTCTGAGAAGATAAAAAGAAGAGATTTCTTGTTCTGTTAACTGAACCATTTATGGGTGAGTTGCATTTGGTCATGCGTTATGTATGAGCACGTCGAATAAATCAATGTGAGAAAAGGGCTAGGATGTGCATCTATGACAGATTGTGGAAGGATAAATAATAATTATTTTTAAAACTAGAGAGATATAAAATATAAGAAATTGTAATTCATAGCTTCATATTCATTCATCTATTTGAACAGGATGCCTTTGACATGATGTTTTATTGTTCTGGTCTTTTGCAGCATTTTATAGTTTTGAATCTTAAAATGTTCTTTTTCTTTAAACCTTTCTTCCAAAAGTTTATGAAGTGACCTTTTTGTCAACATGTACAAGTAGTAGTATGTAGAATAAGGAGTGTCAATTATTCATATTTACAGGATGTAAGATTCTACACAAATATCATGTAGTATAAATGATGACTATCAGTATGACAGTATGACATACATTGTACTGTAAGAGCACAACAGGATGTCGTGTGGACAAGACTGTCAGGTTTCTTTATGAACCACTAACTCAAATGCTCTGCTGTCACGCTCTACCTCCATTCTCTTGAAGCATGAATTGGACTGGGTTGCAGAGTGCTGACATCGAACACCTGGGAGTCAACAGGATGGCGCGCACCCTCTGAAGTCGCTTGTCATCACAGTGCAGGGACTGGAAGTTCTCTGATATCAGCTTCACATCTGGGCAGAATGCACATTGAGTTTAAATTCACCTCCTGAGCACTGCAGGAATGCCCTTGAGCAAAGCACTGTCCCCTTGCTCATTGGGCACACCACGAAGAAGCTGCCCGCCACTCTGCCTGTCACTATTTATCTGCATGCTTACAGGCCTGTTCTGAATGTTCTAGGGCCTGTACATATTTATGTATGTGTGTGAAAAATAGGCTTGAGTGGAAAAATAATTTCCCCAAGTGGATTAATTTAATATGTTTGTTCTTTTTCTTCTTGTAAATTAAAATTTAAGTTAACCACAAACATTTTTCGCTGGTTAAATCTGTTCATGATGTCCCATTATATTAATTTACAGATAACTAACATACTTTGCATGATAGCAGCATTTGAATTATAACATTGTTTTGGTTTTTTTTATTTTGTCACTTTGTTTGTTATTATAATTAAAAAAAAAAGCAGCCTCTTCAAAAATATTTAACTAGTGTGACAAGGGCAAGGAAATTAAGGATGCGTTATATTTTCTCTATCAAGTAAATAACAAAGATTGTCAGTGCAGTCTTGAGAATAACTGTAAATTAACTAGTTTTCTGTTTCCTTACTCCTATTTTTTTCTCTCAAACAAACACACTCACAGACACAGCACTCATGAACACATCTACTCTACGTCATGCCTACTCTTGCAGCCCATGGCAGTCACGGTCCGCTGCAGCTCCTCCCTCTGACAGTGTGTATGATCGCTGACACAAGTGAAGACTGTGGGCAGGCTGTTACTGCTGGCTTTATGTTTCTCTGCAATTAAGGATGCAGTGTGGGAGACAGTGAAGCCGGAGAAGCAGCCCACCATAAGAATATCACCATCCTCTGGTATCTGGGAGCAAACTGCATGTGGGCCCAGGCTGCAGGATTTATCCTACAGACACATCAAAGTTGTTTGATTAAAACTGGCATCAGCCTAATACTTCTTGATTTAAGTCCCTGCATCAGAGAAATTAATGAGACAATGACCGGGGGCACGAGAGGTCAAAAGAATGGAGAGCAGTAAATACAGGCAGTAGTGCATGAGAGAGGAGAGCGTTTCTAGGAAGCCCTTAGAAAGCAGTTCCTGGGAGGCACAAAAAAACAGGAATACAGAGAATGCATATAAACAATAGTGCAGTAATGGCAGAAGACCTTTAATCCTTCAGTGTGTCTCTGTGGGACAACTAGGCTATTGTTTTAACTTCTAAATTAAGTATTAATATGACAGAATTTGCCAGGAAAGACAAAAGGGGAGAAGAACAAGCGTATGTGGAAAAGAGAACAGAAGAGGAGAAAAAAATCATAAAAGAAAGGCTCAAAAAATGAAAGAAAAAGAGGTGATTAATTAAGTAGTGGGGTTGAATATTTGATTGAATTTGGCTTCAGAATCTGGTTTAATTGTGTTGTGGTGCCGTGTGCTGCTACAGTCTGTGCGACAGCTTGACTTTAATGGAGTAGAAATTAAATGATTTAACTGCTCTCCCACTCCCAGAACGGAGAAATCTTTATGGCTCAAAGTGCAAGAGAGGAGGGGATGTGAAAGATTTGTATCTGGGCAAAATAATCTAAACTGGCAAAAGGAAAGACTGATTCACTGCTTCTTGACCGTCCAGGAAGAGGACTGTTCTGACAGAAATCTGTCTGTACAGCTGATACCTGGATGATGAGTTTGTGGCTGCTGAGAAGCTGGGTGGGTAGCGTCTTCAGCTGAGCAGGGAGCACCAACATGTCCACACAGTGAGGATCCCGACAGAAAGTCCGGCCCTCCAGCTGCTCAATCAGTTCCACCACTGAGAAGCCAGCACTCTTCAGCACACAGTAGACCTCATCAAGGCTGGAGGCAGAGGAAAGGATGGCAGTGAAGAGCAGGAAGGTGAGATAGGGGAAGGAAGAAAGACAATTATCATCGTAGATGATAATTGTGTGTAGAAAAGCTACATGGCCTTGTAATAGACCTGAACACTAAGAGGTGCCATAAAAGTCACTGAGCTACACACACAGCATGCACACACCACTAATCCCAACAGGTGACCTTTACAGTCGCACAGCTTGCTGAGGGTTGCTGCTGATTGAATCTGTCCACAGTGGTAGGATTTACAACTAACTGACTCAGTCTGTTGGGATGTGTGTAGGACACACACACAGAAGTTTAATTGGATGTCAGCTGAGCACCTGGGCCATAAAACATAAGGCCAAGTTAAAGGTCTGTATGAAGAGACTTGCACACACTCTATATGTGCTTAAGCTGTATGTACAGACTTGAATGTACGGGAATGAAGTATCCACTCCTGCTTTGGGGCGTGTGCGTGAGTTGTGTAAGTTTGAGAGCATTCATCCAACCTGCTGTTCAGAGTGTTGACCCATGCGTAAAGAGGAAGACTGTTCGATCTCTCCTGCTTCATCCTCACAGTCTCTGGCAGGATTAAGTCAATCGACCAGATATTATGACTGATCCTGTATCGGGCGCGAGAGGCTGCCAGCTTGGTTTTAAACCTACATACAGGAAACACATTGGTAGGGTTTCAGGGCGAGTATTTTTGATTGCATCCAAATACATGTGTTACTAAACATTCTCCATTGCTTGCAGAGGTGAGGTCGAAATTTAACAAGTCAGAAAAACATTAAAAAACATTAATTAAAAATGTAAAAGCAATGTTCTTTAGTTTGAATTGGGCTACTGTGTTGTTGTTTTTTTATCATAACATATAGCAGTGCCTGCTGCACTTTTCCCAGTTCTGAAAGTGATCACTGATGGTCACCATTACATCTGTCCTATGGTGTCCATCCACAATATTTCCCTCCATAACTATCACTGGTTGCTCTGGGAAAAAAGACATGACATAAGAGTGTCTGGAAATCCAAACAAGAAATATGACTCGTGGCCAGATTCTGAACTGACCAACCAGAGAATTGAAACCAAAGGTTTAAGTAATTAATGAAATAATCCTGTTGATACTGATAAATGAGTCCCTCACTCTTTTAGTGCCTAGTTTAAATGCCAAACCCAGGTGATATTGGCTGTGTGGTTTTTTGTGTGTTTTAAGTTAATTGGTGTCTTCACAGTCACTAAAATAATGTCTTAAAATTAACCAAGTTTATTAGAACAGTGATTTTTTTTTTCCTTGCCTGAGAAGATGGTTCTCCACGTCTCTAACTTCCTGTATAATCTCCTCTTCGCTCCCATGTTCCCAGGGGATGAACTGTCTGTCCTGAAGTTCGTACAGCATAACAGCTGCAAGGCTTTTCTGATCATCAGGCTACAACATAGCAAAAAAAAAACAAACCACAAGGCACAGTAAATATGCCGATTTCATTTCAACAAGATAAAATCAAAAAACTGAAATAAAGAAGTATTTCTCATTAAATACCACAACTGGACCACAAACATTTATTTGGTGAATAAAAATTACAATGTCTAGCTGTACATCCCACATAACAAAGGCAACACAAAGTGATATTTGCATATATTAGACTGATTTTGGTTTAATTCAGTTATCTAAAGGGTGGGACAGTTCAGCGATAGCCTCTCTGAATTGCTTTTGACACTGAATTATATATGAAGTATGAAGAAAATGACACATGAACACAGACAGTAGCTCAAGGATGTCCTGTCATGACCTCATTTGTTCCACTTAATTAAACACAGAAGGAAGTCTGAGTAATGTATCTACCCTCATCCTGACAATTATCTCCATCCCTTCAGCTCTCTTTCTTTCTCTCTCCATCTCTCTCTGTCCTTAAGGGTGGGAGGGCATCAGCCGCATTAGTAGCAGATGGTGTTCCACAGCTTGTAACATCCTCACTACTGGTCTAATGGACCGAGAAGCTAGAACACTACAAGGGTTTATACTGCAGCTAACAAATTAGCCAGCACTTATTATTCATTCCAGAGGCTTTTAATTTCACTTATGGAAAGATTGGTTTCAGTGACGGGTTTAAGCACTCAGATTTTCATTCTTGTCTCTGCAGAAAGTTGCACTTGCCTTTTATCAAGGTTGAACCCTCAGGTGTGGGAAAATTCCCAGTTATTAAGTTGCCTAGCAACAACCTGACATGGTGGGAAAGTGCCCTACAGTAAACACATCCATTACATTAAAAAAATGGCTGGTCTGACTTCACTTTGACTTGTTTTCAACTTTCAACATGAGTGTTAATTTGACAATAATGTCAGTATTACTTCTAAGGTGTTGAATGCAAGAAGATAGAAAGAACTTATGAGACAGTAACATAAAACACTTTAATTCTCAGATGACAGATGATTTTCAAAACCAAATGAACTTTAAAGAAAGAAAACACTTTCAGTATCGGGATACTATCAGCCTAGTGTTCTGACATCATGTCAACATGGTCACATTGATATTTACTCACAGAGGGTGGCCTTGTGATTGGATACAGCACAAGCATGTCTTTCTATGTCCTCCTTCTCTTCCACCCCAACCCCCACCTCCACCCACAGCCTCAAGGACCTCCCTGAATCCATGCAGCCTTTTTACTCTCATCCACCTTTTTCTTCCCCCTCTATCAAGGTTGAACTTTATAGATGCCAGCGGTGTGAGGGGAAGTGAGAGTGAGCTCTAAGGACTGTCTCATTGTGTCTGGGCTTTATTGTGTCCCTAAAGGGATGCAGAGTAACGACCTGCCACAAACACATAAGGAGTACCATTCATTTCACCCAGGGTCGTAGCCCACAAGGGCTACAGTGTGATTGTACCGTAAGTGTGTGTGATTGTTTGAACCTTACCTGGTCTGAATGTAACTGCCCCCAATGAAGTAGACAACAGTGGGACATTGTTGGTCTACATTGTTTTCTGTTTGTATATTCACCAACTGTTGCTTTCATTACTCTCCATCTAGCCAAACAAACTATGTGCACGTTTTATTACCATCTTCAACGACAGAGAAAATCCTCTCCTCCAGCCCTCCTCCTGCCAGAGCTTGTTTTATGTGGATTGTTCAAATTTAGTGGAAAACTGCATGCCAATCTTCTCTAGGGATACCCTCTCAGTTAAGTATTCATAGTAGAGCGTTATTCAGCTAACAGCTGCAGGTGCTGCGCTGGTTCTAAGACATATGCAAGACTGATACTGGGTAAAATACAACCAGACCCCACCTCTGAAGACAACAACCCCATGGTTGTTAGAGCATTTTGATTTGATCGTTAATCAATCCCCATTAATTAATGTTTTGTCTGAGAAATGTAATAATTGAAAGGACATTCTGCCACAGCGAAACTTTTTGAAGTGTTTCCAAAGGCATTGGGAGAGGGAATGTTAAAGACATACTCCATGATTTAATGAGTACAGTAAATCAGTGTTACACATCAATGTCGTTGTTCCTGCCCTCTACACAACAGAAAAAAGACAATATACAGAATGAAAGGCAGGTCATGAATATTGGAGTAACCCATCAAAGGGCTGTGAGTGAGGCGGTATAAGAAACCAGCATGGGATAAACAAAGCAGTAAACAAAGAAAAACATGGTAAACCAATAAATTAATCGTTAACTATTCTCTGAATCAAAGACCCTTTGATTTTCAGCAGCAAACAAAGTAAAAAATGCACCCTTCATGCTTACTTCTCTTAACCTCATGAATTAGAAATAAATTCTCTCTGTTCTCTTACCATGGGCTGTTTAAGGTAAAAGCAGCTGTCAGTCATGATGTCCTCCAGAAATTCTTGATCTGTCCAAAAACAAAGTAAAATAAAGTCAGGTAGAAGGATGGAAATTAGTAAAAAGGATTGCCGCTGCTGTAAGTGTCTTCTGTAATATTGGGGTCGTGCTTTATATCGGCGTCTAACTATAATCTGAAATCAGTTCAGACAGTCCTAACTCTTTTATTAGAAGACTGAGAGAGAGACACAAGAAATTAATCCTATCCATTTCATTTATGCTGCAAAGGACAAGTCCATATGTAATACAAAAATGAGAGAAAACCAATGAAAAGAGAAAGGTTAAAGACAACCCAATCAGATGGGCGACAGGTTGTATGGTTTGACACTTATTTGGTGCTTAATTTAACTAGTAATTATTGCATTTGTCAGGTTTCAGGGTTTTAAACTTTTCTTTGAGTTTGAAGAAATATGAGCAATCAAATATGTACGTTTGGGTTATGGATTATTTTTCACAGTACTGCTTGACTGTCATGTCATGAATGCAGCTACTGTCTCTAGCCTAGGGTTCTTTCTCTCTGAAATATACATCAAACACAGACTGATTCTTTCCACTTGCATCTGTCATCAGTGGGCTTGTCAATATAAGGGATCCAGTTTACAATCCAGTTTACGGGTACAGCATTTCTTTATAGCAAAGTGGATGTGATGATTATTACTTTCTGGTTAATTTTCGCTCTTGAAATACAAATATCTCACCCTGCTAACAGATCCCATTCACTGAGACACCATGGACACTGGAAACACGGTGGCTAATCTATCACATCATCAAACCTATGCCAAGACTTGCCCTGAGTGCTAGCCTAATAAACAGCAGGTCGATAACATGTAGTAGAGGAGAATTAGCTGACTGCTTCACATCTACACACATCCATACACACCCACAGTAACAGGTAAGTACACAAATAAAGGCTTGCATGCAATACAGCTTATCTGCAATTGAATAAATAAATGTACACCACTCGCAGCAGTCTAATTCATAGTAGATGCAAGTAAACTGGATTTACAATGGAGGCCACTTGTGCAGGCTTCAAGATAAGCCATGAGGTGATAACCAATCAGTGCATACGGAGCGGACCGGGGAGGAAACACATGATGGTTTTGTCTGTAGAGGTCATACTGCTAAACATCCTATAAATCACATCATGCAGGCTGAATAAAAATTTAGAAATCAATTACAGTAGACATCTTAACACTGATTATACTGTGGCTGGGTTTTCCTATGAGATAAAATTTCCTCTTGTCCTGACTCCCAACTCTAGGAGTCAACATGCAGACAGGGTAATGAAACAGCCTACCAACAAATCATGGACGCACTAGCAGGACAACTGATGTGTGCTTGTGGTCTCCATCCAGGGGTGAAACAATGAGAAGTGACTGATGGAGAAAGTGGTCAAACAAATCCATCTTGAAAGAGTCCGACCTGAATGCAGGCTCCTCTGTGTCTTTAGCCAGGTCTTTGTCTCACAATGTTTCACATGAATGAACTTAATCATTAATCATCAGAAGACAGGGTTAGATGGAGGCAACTGATTTGCTGTGGCGACCCCTGAAGGGAAAAGCCAAAAGGAGAAGAATAAGGAGATCCTCATTAGTCATACAGACGACCAAAAAAAGGTATGAACTATATGTTAAACAACCACCTTTGGACTATATGACAAATCTATAGTGCACATTATATACTGAGCTCATGCACAATTGAACATTTGCTAAGGTACACTGGCGCCGGCTGCTCTGATCGTAGTCAAGGACAAAAAAGTCAGCATTTCTCTCATGCTTTAAATCTAGCTTAACACAAAGCAGTCCAAATAGCCTTTCTAGCTGCACACAATGAACACAGCAGCCACAGTCAGTTGACGAGGGCGTCTGGCAGCCTGGTTAGACAGCGTGGAGACTGAGGCAGAAATACTCAGAGGAGAAACTGGTGAAAAGAAAGACGGACTTGGGGAAGGAGAAGAGGAGGAGGGTGTCCCTTATGGCCAGCGACAAGGTCAACTACAGTCTACAATAAAAAATACACTCCAAAATGATTTTATATAGCTCAACACCCACTTTTACCTCAAGCACAGAAAACATAAAAAATGAGTGAACAAGAAATTGAGCACTTCCAACAAAAACTGCCTCTAGGTCAGTGTCCAAGCAACGACTCACATAAAAAGAGAAGAAAAGTACAAGCCAAACAAGCCAAAAAGTTCCATAGGTGTAAAAAACAGACAGAGGTGATGAAAGGAGTGCAAAAACAACTTCACTGCTAGGATTTGTGCTCGATGCGGGTTCAAATTTGTCTTTAAAATAATAAATCTATACCTGAGTATAAATCATCTCCAACGCTAATTGAACTATATTTTGCTATTTGTAGATCATCACACCCACAGATGCTTTCATTTCCTCAGCCAGCAATACAGAGCTTACCGAGCAACTTTTTAGTTTAAAGCAGATAAGAGCTGTAATCACAGGATCAATAGCAGAGCTCATTGGCATTTTGCTCTGCTTGTTTTTGCTGCTGAAGCATTTCTTCCTTCGGTTAGCAACTGACCTCAAATCGGATTGGATTGGATCATTCATTCCAAAGAGAATTCCTGAGCACAAATATTCGTGTGTGTGTGTGTGTGTGTGTGTGTGTGTGTGTGTGTGTGTGTGTGTGTGTGTAGGTGTGTGTGTGTGTGTGTGTGTGTGTGTGTGTGTGTGTGTGTGTGTGTGTGTGTGTGTGTGTGTGTGTGTGTGTGTGTCACTCACTAGCAAATCGATAAGCGCACCAAAAGTCAAAAGGCTGTTTGTTTGAAAAAAAAGGAGAATAAATTCAACTCGGTGTCCAAGCTGTGTCACAGGCAGGTCACCCGTATCTCTACAGTAAGATGATGTTTGTTATGTAATGATTATGCACTGAGATAGTTCTATATAAACCATATGTAACAAAGAAAACTCATCTAAATTGAGATACAGGAAAATCCCTACTTCTTTTTTGTCAAGCTATATGAAAAAATATGTAAATCTAATGTAAAGAACAGAATTATTGATAATGCTGATAATCCTGCTTGTCAGGGAAGGGGTCACCTGCTCATCACAATCATTAACCATCCACACAATCACTCACACATCAATGACCTGCAAATTAAGTCTTGTTCAAGGACCCATTGGACATGTAGACTACCATTATCATCTCTTGAGTCCAATGACACAACATATATTTGCCTTTAACAATAAGCTCTGAAACAAAAGGTACTTAAATGTAACAACAACATTCATTATATAGGAACTATAACATAATGGGTGGGGGGGTGGTTGTTTGTCTTACATCCAGCTTCAAAGCGGTGATGTATTGTATTTATCAGCATTCGTGTGTTCGTCCGTCCGTTAGTTTGTCCACCAAATATCTTCCGTTGCAGATAGAAAGATGAAACAAAAAGCACAATACTCGGGCAGCAAAGGGGATGAAAATGAGATGATGACCTTGACCTTGAGAAAACTAGGTCAAGGTCAAATTTCAACTTTTGTACACTCAGGAACTGGATAGAGAAAGACGAGGGAGAAGGCCTGTTTGAGTGAGACCACAGATCAAAGCTAGTACTTTGATTTTTGACAGTAGGTCAGAGCACTATGCAAGTAGGTCAGGGTAAAATTTTGAATTCAGGGGTGTCGCAGGATGTTGCAGTCTGAGACTGCCTTGGTACTTGTTTTTGTTGTTATTGTTTTGAGGTGGGAGGGTTCCTTAGTAGAACTTGCTCCATGCTCTTGAACAAAGAACTGTGGTTTCCATGTGCTTAAAGTGGAAGAAATCTTGTGATGGTTAGCGTTTACAGGTGTCCTCTCATTCAAATAAGAACGGAGTGGGTGAGAGCAATATATCAATAAGATCTTTTTTATTAAGCTTGTCCACGTTCAGCATACCATTGATTAGAAAGAATGAAATCATCCCTGGATCTGAGGTTCTCTCTACAATAATCTTCCCTTCCACCAAAAAAGCATTAAATCGATTCCAGCTGTCTAACTGACTGACAGCGGGCTCACCTCCCCTCCCTTACAAAAAAATAGTCATTACACACTATAGTGATTACACAGCCCTGTGACTCCGGTCACCCACACCCAACACTTGTCACAGATAACAGATTATGGGCCAAATTGATGCAGCATCACACAGAATTCCCTCTGGTCATTCAAGCTTTTTTTTTTTCGTATCTTATTTGCCTTTCATCAATCTATCTACATCCAATTCTACCTGTCAATTAACTTCTCCAGGATTAGCTGTTCTCATTTCCAAAGACTCTTCATTTTCCTGGAATCCAATAGGGCTCACTTGTGACCGAAACTGTATTTTTTTATCTTGCTCTGTTGATGTGTCAATTCCATGGTCATCAAAAAGATGTGTATGAAGTGTTTGAACCCAATACATATCATAAATGTACATAAATTTGTCTGCAAATTTGAACATGATTCAATAACGTTGAACTGCAGAAAACTATAGAATATAATTTTAGCATTCTCAGCTACCACCTGTGCTCACACCTTGATGTTTTAGCGTAGAATTTAAAAGCTGACGGCATGTTTGATGGTTAGCTATCGAGGCACAAAATATTTAGAGTTGTTATTGGTAGACCACATTTAAATATTTTGTCATAGATGGTAGTTCAGTTGTATTATGGTAACAGCGGTTACAAAATTATTGAATTGATTATTTGACTTTGGATTAAGGCTTGATTGAATTAAAGGACTGTGTTGGACTCAACTGAGTCAACTGAGGGCCCATTTCATTTTCACTGTTTCCATTATACAGCAGCTGCAGACACAATCTTCATGTAACTTGGTAGTAGGGTGCCAAAAAAGACCCCATTAAATTTCGGAGCAGTATATATAGCAAGATAGGGAAGCAGAATTTCACTCAGAAAGCCAACACTTCAAAACAGTACACACCCACTGAGGCAGAGAACGAGTGAGTGACAGCAGCAACAGCAGAGGAGCATCAGGGAATAACAGTGTCTAGATCCAGAAAATATTTTCATATCTGACTCAATGTATACCAGGTTATTTGAGAGATTGTTGGAACAGTCAGAAGACTAAGGAATTTGGTGAGTTGTATGTTATATCTGATGGTTTAATTTGATGTCTTCAGTGAGGTAGGCTTGTCTTTTTTTGGTGAGAGAAAATTTAAAGCGCAGAGTTGTATTTTTTGGAGTGGTGAGAAAATTCAATAAAGGAATATTTCCTTCTTGGAGCCTTTATGAATTTGTTAAACTCCCTGGGTACTCACAAATCTCAGTTGCTTTGGGGACAATACACACCATGTATCTGGAGCCTGCTCAGTGCTCAGCTGATAGTGTGCATGAGGTAGGCTACAGTCATGACAAGTTAACAGTTCAAACACAAACAAGCAAACTTCAGGCATACCTTCAGGCAATTTAGAGAAATCTGTAAAAAAAAATATGCATATTGGACAGAAGAAGAAGCTAGAGTACACAAAGGGAACTCAGGCAGAAGTTCACTCTACTGTTCACAACTCTTTAAGTGGATTTAAACCAACAACCTCCTCCTGTGAAACAGCAGTCCACTGTGCTGAAATCACAAGAACATATCACATGGCATTGACTTGTTGGATTGATGGTAGCTTTCTGCAAAATTTTGAAAAATCACTTTACTCTGATGCTCTTCCTCAAAATAGTAGTAGTTAAGGACAGACATAGCTTGAACAACAAGCTCCCACATTTCGTGCAATGGCTCAAAACTCCTTGTCACATCAAATGTAAACTTTCTCCAATAAAGTCCAGAGATATTTTTTTAAAAACGCTCAAATTTTACAACTAAGAAAAAGTGATTTTTTTCAATTGAATAACCTGTTATCTATGTTGGTAACATTATTATTAAAATTATTATTATTATCATCATCATCATCATCATCATCATCATCATCATCATCATCGTTACCATAATTGATGAATGATTGATTTGTTGATATAAATAAAGTCCGAGTCACAAATTTAGAAACAACTGGGAAAATAAATCCAAACTGGTCCATGTCTGGTTCTAAGTCACTTGAGTGACAGGAAGGTAAGATATAAAAACAGAAATGATGAAAGGTTCACCTAAGTCCAACAATACCTCCATACTTAATACTCACATTTCAGTGTATTGAAAGCCAGCTCATAAGCTCTATGTAGCACATCCTTATTTTTGACTTCAGGTAATGGGAGCATTCTCTCTGTCCCATAATTCACCACCCGAAGAGCAGGAGGCTTGTCCAAGTGATTATTCTGGAAGATGACGGACGCCAGCAGGTAGACCCTGTCTTGAAACCCCTGCTGGTCTTGGCAAGTGGTCTGGAGCTCTGGAGAAATAACAGCAATGTGGCTATCGGCAGAATTCTCCAGACTATTCAGGTCCTGGCTGCTTGAAATTTGTGAGTCTGCCATTTTTGCCTTGCATGTGGATGAGCGATGGTAACACCTTCCAACAGGCCTTTTCTTATTTTTAACCATCTTCTCATAGATGATTTGTCTCTTGCACCTGAGAACATACCATAGAATCCTTATGGTCAAACATGTACATGAAGACACAAATTCCTTATATCATATACATATTACTCTTGTAAGTTATAGCTCATGGCTCAGAAGTATGTAAGTGCTCGAAAAGCCAGAGTGAGAAAGTACATGACGTGAATGAATTTGCTCCACCTATATGAAATTAAGAAAACAGTTAACGCAATTTAGTTAATTACTTGAGAAAAGTGCTTGTATGAGGTATGGTTTTAATTACGACAAAAGTCTGTCAACCTGCAGTCTGTTGTGTTGGGAAATTGAAATTAGTTGCATACAATAAAATGGTTTTTGTCTCATTTCAGAAAATTTAAGCAGTTAAGCATGATCTGGTGTAGACTCAGAATTTTGGTTTACATGTGTACTTTCTATCTATTCTTATTATTTCCATGCATATATACATACATGCAGACTTGTAGTTTGAAATTTTTTTTATTTGTTTTTAATAAAAAATGATGTCATAACTTTATTGAAATGTGTTCCATATATATTGGGAAAATTGTTGTTTAGATGCGTAAGATTTAAAAAGAAATTATGTGTGTATTATAAGTGGAGCAAAAATACTTGTAAACCACTTAAGTGTGATAAAATGCTCTGCAAAAAATATGTGTAATCTGCAAATTGTGAGCCACTGACTGCCCCTCTCCTATGATACTCCATGTCTTCTTCTTCCCTTCTTAATTGCAATGGGGAAACTGAAATCATCCAAAGTGATTGCTATGCTCAATTCAGCCTAAAAGTGTATTCTAAATTTTACTTTTAGTATTACATATTTTTATGGACTGAAAAAAAATGTTTTTAATATGCAAACAAGGGAAATGAGGAGGTTATTGGACCTAACTTTCTATTTCTAGGCTCTGTAGATAATGCAATTTTCATTTTCACTATTATAAGAATTTTCTAAGTTTGTCAAATGAACCAGCAGGGCATAAGTGTTGTTACAGATTAATCATGCCAAAACATGTAGCTGAAAAACTGTTATCAATTCATATTTGTAATCATTTAAAAAATGTGAATTAATCTGATTTCTTCAGTTTAGCAACAATGTTGATCTCAGCAGGGAAAGAAGGCCGAGTTACTGGACGTTTGCAGCTTTAGCTGAATACTGCTGGCTCCCAGCTCAAACATGACAGATTCAAATAATGCCTTTCAGCATTCAAGGCAAGGAGTCTCCTAAGATTACCACACACTGGTAATCAAATGATTTTGAAGAATTTTAGTGTATACTTGGCATGCTTTAAATCGTTATGGTCCAAGGTGTTATGCTGACAGGTCCAATAAAATCTTTAGGTAGAACTACCCTTTAAAAAGGCAGTCATTAATTCATTCTACCTTATGGTAGAATTCATTCTACCATATGAATTCATTCATATAGAATGAATATAGAATTCATTCTACCATATCATTCTACCTTATGGTAGAATTCATCACCCAGGTATTGCAGATAGATTTTAAATCAATGCAGACTGTGATCATCAAATTAAGATTTAAGAAGAGTCCATGCAATTCTGCTGATGGACACTCCTTTATTTCTGTATATCATCCTCCATCGTTTTACACTCACTGCCATCATTTAAACTTGTTTAAGATTCACATTCCAGGTTCAAGGAAAGTTCTAACTTTCATCTTAAACAATACATGAGAAATAATATTAGCAGATAAAGAGAGAAGGTAAAACTGGCAAATCTCTTCTGAGAGTGTTCCTCTTTCAATATCAGATTAATATAAAGATATCATTACGTGAGAATGTTGATATTTACCTGTGAGGGGGGAGAATAACGGGACCGCTCCAGGTGGTTGTCTTCACTCTGACTTTCGGTTTACAGGAGCGTCTCCCCAGATGTTTACTGCTCCAACACCCTGAGTTCCCTCTCTGATACTAAACCGTGTTTCAGCTTTGTGATAAAGTTGGTTGTAATTCCACGTTAAACGACACTTTCCGATCCTTTATCAACAGCATGGAACCCTTTGGATTCGCGTTCTTCCCATCACCATGGCAACCACCGCGCTAATTCCAAATTCCTCCGTGGATCGTGAATCAGACCCCTTGACGCTGGACGCCTCAGTTTGTTTGTTAGCTGAAGGGAAAACTGGTGACAGTCTGATTTTAACATAAGTCAGCTGCGCAGGTTTCAAACTAAAAAGTTTTATTCAAAGGCAAATGCGTAATCCTCTCTCTCTCTCTTTCTCTCTCTCTCTCTTTCTCTCTCTCTCTCTTTCTCTCTCTCTCTCGAACATCTTTTGAGGAACACACTTAAATATCTTAATCAGAAGTAATGTCCATAATTTAAGTAAAGATACAAATAAAAATGAGCTGTCATAGTTGCCTTCGACAAAAGTCATGCTGAAATGTTTTGCCACAATATTCTGTATTAAGTATTTTAGCCAAAATATTAAGTATTTTATGAAATGGTTATTTACAGAGATTTAGTCAAGTCTTACAGTAAATTTAACTGATAATGGATAATATTTCATCAAAATTATCTTAGCCATTTGCTAATTCCTCAACATTCTCTCCATACATGCCTTTCCACAATCCCTGTCCAAATGACTGGGTTCTGTTTCCCACTGTGTTTACAGCCTGCTGGGGTGGGAAAGCAATGCAAATAATTTAATATAACGTAGTCTCACTTATCTGATACATTGTGCTTCAACGTGAAATAAAAACAGAGAATAAACTTTCCATTTGATTTCCACTCAGCAGAGCTGATACTTAAGAAACTTACAGTAATGATAGACTCAACAGGTACATGGCCTGCTGCAGTTGTGTTGACCAACTCATCATGTTAATAATTATCAGCCTACTGAGTTATAAAACATATGATCTCTCGACAAAAAACAACCTAAATGAACGTTATCATTCGTAAATTTTTGTGTTACTTTGTGACATTGGGGAATAATTCTGTGGTACAAATCTGCTGTACCTCCAGTACCACGTGAAGCTTTGAGGAGCTCCCCTCAGGACGTCGAATGGGAGGAGAGCGCCCTCTGTTGTCACGTTGAACTTCTTGGAGAAATGAAAAAACCACAACCCTATTTCTTGTTGGGTTGTTTTGTTTTTTTGTTGTTGTTTTTGTTGTTGTTTTTTTGTTTTTTTTATTCTGTACCAACTATAGAGGGTTATTCTGAAAGTATCAACCTATTTTGTCTTTTTCTATTTTCCATATTGTTGACAAATCTTGTGAAAAGAGAAAAGTAATAATAAACTGATCCTTTATAACACAATGTGATATCTGTGCTGTGTAAATACATCTATCATAAAATTACAGTGTATAATATATTCCTTCATATATTCCTTTATGAAGATTTACTTTGAGCAGATCCCACACACAGCACCCTTTTGTTATTAATACTCACAGGCATATTAAATCTGCAACTGATGACCAAAGAAGCTCAAAGATTTACTAACATAAAACCACAAAGTGTCCAGATGTTTTACAAAATGACATTTCCTTTCATTTATAAAAATTCAAAATGAATGTTTAAGATATTAACTTTCATGAGTCATTGACAATATCAATACTTCTAAATCCTGCATTCAAAGAGACAGTAAATGAGCTTGAGATGCGCTTCAGCAAAGTGTATCATAGTTAATAAGCTCATTTTTGTAATTAAAGGTTAAAATAATCATTTTGAACTATCAGCATCTTCACAATAATCAGTTTAATATCTTACAAAACTATTTAAATGCTGATGTTGGTTCAGTTTTATCCTTCTATCATCTGTTTTTTCTAGAAGTGGGGTTGATGAATCTATAGCAGCACATTATATTAATAAAGAGATCATAAGATGTTTTAATGTACAATCTAGTGGAATCTTGCTTTTCAACCTATTCAATGTAAATAAACAAATGCAATGCCTCTCACTTCTTTGCTATCTGCTAATTTTTTTTTTTTAATCATATTTGAAGCAGTTGCATTGACGCGTCCTTCTGAAATTGCACAAACAAACACTACGTGGCTGTTTGTCAATCTAGGCACAAGATACACTTTCCATTGTCAGAAAAAAAACCTGCCCATTAATCCAGTTGATCAAAAGAGATGATCCATGAGTCTTGGGGTTGTAGGTGACTTGCTTGCATAAGGTGGGCACATCCCACCCTTCCAAGAGGGTCTTCTCTCCTTTTACCCACCATGGATGAGTGGATCTGCAACCTCTGGACTGAACATATCAAGATTTTTGTGCATTTGCACACCAAACCTTTGTGCATCACGGTGATCAAGAGCCACCAGGTGTTGATGACTCCATTATCCATTTGACAAATGAGGCAGATGAACAATCTAAGAGGTTTTTCAGAGGTACAAAGTTATTGTGTCATCAACATTTATTTTCATGGAGTGAACTGACTGTGATGCCTTGCAGGAAAATATATAGTATGTTACCATAATGTGCATACCTGTGAATGATAGCATCTGCTTGTGTAGTGAACAATGTGTTTCCTGTTTGATTCGATCTGAACAATGATACCATTTCTATCCCTAACCTGGCAATGGGAACACATGCATTTTACTAGCTGCTTAATAATACCTCAAGTACAATATTAACAGTGTTCAGTATAATGTTCACACATGCGAGCACACACACATTTTTCTGACTTTCTGACTCTCCTAGGTGCAGGGTTTTCCGTACAGGTGGGTGCCCTGGTATGCTTGCTGTATTACATAATTGATGCTACATATTACCTTTCATCCTCACAGCCTTGGCTGTACTACAAACAAAGCCATCTCATTAAATATTTACTGGATGATTTTGAAGAGAAAAATTATTCAGTGGATCCAGAATATGTGGTGAGGTCATAACTCTCAGCTCCAGGCGTCTGGTTGCAGAGGAGTTCATTTGACATGCGCTGTCTCCATTGATCATATTTTAAATCAAATGAAATCAAATTAACGGCAGACCTTCCTCGTTTTACTCAGTAATAAGATGATTTAATGTGTGGACATGAAACCTGTGTTGATGGGGAAGCTAATATGCTGTACAGTTCCAAATGTGCTTTCAATGGAGATTTTAAAAATTAAAAAAGAAATTAAGTAGCACAAATGCAGTGGCTGCTACAACACAATGATCTGATGATACAACATATCCATAATCACATGCTCCTTTTAACTTTTCATTTCACTGATATTCAAGTCAATATTACAAAGCAGTTGTAGCACCACTGCTTGATCCCGGGGCCTTGCCAATAATGAGAATGCTCATGAGGAATACCATGATGAAGAAAATCCACATGAAGAATCTGTCCATCACCTTGGCGACCTTCTTCCATTCTGCACCTTTGGCGCATGTGGCCTTCTGCTCCCGGAAACAAGTGGCAATATATTCAATGTTGTGCACTAGCCTGGGGTCCACACCTTGGATGCCACTCCCATAGCTACAGAAAACACAGGGGCCAAAGGTGACACTGGGTCCTCTAGATGGGGACTTCTTCACTTCAGGGCAGTAGGGAACCTTCTGGTCATCTTTGTAGCAGTCACCACTTGGTATTTTCCTGTTGGAGTCTTCATATTCCCCTTGACTATAAACAGAGAAGTCGTTCCCTCCTTCTCTAGTGATGTGGTGAGGAAGTTTCACTCTGGACTGGTGTTGTAGCTTGGGAGTCTGAGGTTTGGGATATTTATTTACTTGCCAGTTCGATTTGGAGATGTGGTTCCCTGCTTTACCATTTGCATGAACGTGAGAGCTGAGGCGCTGATGATGGACGTCATCAGGGGAAAAATTGGAGGGTGAAGATGCAGAGGAGGAGGTAGGGGTGGAGGCACAGTTCTCACCCACCTCATAAACACAAAAAATCTTGGACATGTAGTCAATGATGAGGACTTTTGCCCAGTGGGGGACCGGTTTGGCTTCTGCACCACAAAAGTGGATGTTCATGATGAAAATGGTAAGAGATGTGGAGGCTGTGACCATGGTCATAGTAGCAATATAGTACTTCCCTGTGTGATGCACAAACAGAGACAGAAAGAGACGGAAAAGAGAAGAATTTTTTAAAAAATGTACTTTAAAAAATTCTGGATAAAAACCTAATTTAAAAAAAAAACATCATGTCCTGAGCTGTGAGGATGCAGGACTGTCTAGTGAATAAAACTGAAAACACTCCCTTCCTTGTGTGTCTTTGTTCACTTTGAATTATTAATCTCTGTGTCATCCACAGGAATAGCTTCTATATGAGACTGATGTAGTCTTATTTACTGTACATTACCTTTTTTTAGACTGTTCTGGGTTTTTTTTTTCAACAATCAGAATGAGGAAATTATGGTGAATGCATTATGTTTCAAGTCCAAAGATGTCACATAAAAATCTATACATGTAAGCTTTAACAAGATACTAAGAGTCTTACCTATCAGAGGAACGCTCTCAGATGGAGGCATGCTTTCAGCCACCATCAGCTGGAATACAGTTAGAGCCAGTAGAACCGTCACTCCTAAGGAAGCCTTCTCCCCAGAGTCTGCAGGCAAGTAGAAACCCAGAGGAGCCAAGAAGGAGATGAGGAAGCAGGGGAGGAGGAGGTTGAAGATGTAAAAGGAGGACCGGCGCTGCAGGAGCACCGTGTAGGTGATGTCTGGATAGGGGTCGGCGCAACATCCATACATGATGATATTTTTAGTGGCTGGCATCCCGTGGCATTCCCACTCCACATTCTCCACAAAGTCTGAGAGGTCGCCGCTGTCCATGCCCATAATGACATCTACCTGCAATGACAGTCAATGGATAAGAAAACCCAACCACGTCCACTCACACACATTTTCCTATAAATACACGTACAGAGTGATATGACCACAGAACAAACAACCAATTGGTGGAAAAAAAATCCAGCATGTTCATTTTTGAAAATATTTCTGCTTACACTCCCTTATGAGTGTTTGATGCAAAAGCTTGTTAGAACTTGTTTTCATGCTCTTACAAAACCTGCTGTAGCAATGCAACCTTTTTAAGGGTTTAAATTAGAGTGGCTTGGAGTTCCTTTGTGATTTCTAGGTGTACAGGTATCCCTATCTAAAGAGCACTTCCAACAAATTTTTCTGTCCAGGAGGCTCTCCTTCCCTTACATTACAAGAGTCTAAGTATGTCTGATCCCTTTTTAAACTCTGCCTGTCTCATTTACCCCCTAATGTAACCCACACAACCTGGTGAGTATCATTTAACCAAGGATTCATCGAGGTGAAACAGATCATCAACCTGAAAGGACAGATAGACTGAACCAGGTGGTTTTATTCAGCATTAATATGCAGCAAGTGGATGTAGTTGCGTGTGTGCACACCTGGTTGCCATTGTAGGTCCAGGAACCAAATGTCAGGTTACATTCCTGGCTGTCGAAGGGGAAGTAAGAGACGTCTACCACACAGGAGCTCTTGGTGATGGCAGGAGCATCCCAGGTTATCTCTCCGTTGTAGCGCAGTCTAACATTGGTGTCCATCGGCCCGGAGAAGTCATCATCCGCTCTGGAGAAGAAGAATACATGACACAGTCCCATCACAGAAGTCCTATTATTGTTCCTCAAATCCTGCATTATGTTATTATTGTCTATGGATTGTATGATCTGGATATGTATTAGATACAACATTCAACATAATCCAATACATCAATCCTGTCTAGTAGTTTGGAATATTATGCTTTAGGATGTAATCTGTCTGTTATGTTTAAGGTACTTTGTTCTGGACTCGATCAGAACCTGATAAGGTTACAACATTAACTTATTGTTTTTCATTACATGTATCATATAGTATTAATATGGGAAGGTTGTACTTGTTAACTGAAGAACCTAATTCATCTCTGAGAATGAGTAATCATTGTTAATATCTCCCCACCTATATATTTGAATAAGCTCACTTGAAAACCTCACCGTGTCACATTTTAACTCCACCCACTACCTGTCAATCAAGTGCCCACCCAATCACGGCGCATCTGCCAGAAGCAATCAAATGAACAATATGGCGTAAGGCATCGGGCAGCGATGCTTTTTGTTGCGGTTACGCCTTTCGTCCACACAACAACGTAGATATACGGAATGAAAACCCTGGCCAAAGTGAAGTTTTTTGAAAACGCATTATCATGTGCACGCTGTAACTGAAACTTTTTCTATCCGGAGGGCATATCCCTGTGATAAAAACTGCAGTGACGTTAGTGTGTGACCCGTGTCTACATGTACATACAGAATGGATGGAGTTAAAACCGGCTATTTTGCGACGTATAACAGCTCCACATCAAAGACGCGTCGATAAACATGCTTGACAGTTGGATATTTGTTCGTCTGTTTCTTGCTTTATGAGTCATAAAGTTTATATATTTATTTATTTAGTCATTTATTCACGTTTTTCACCAAAGACACCCATGACAGTTCTGGGTCAGACCGGGATGCGCTGCCTGCTGGTGGGAGAAATCTGTGATGGGTGCACTTGGTTTGTAATTCCAATATCTTTGTTTTCATATGTTTAGTATGAACTCTGATATTATTGTTTTATCATGGAATTTCCACGGGTCCCCGCTAATACATGTATAATTTTACTATCCCCAAGGAACGAACACTTGCGATGTTTGAAAAGTAAAAGGATTATGCTGCAGTAAAAGCGTGTGTGTGCGTGTGTGTGTGTGTGTGTGTTAATTTGTCTTATGGGTATACTTGTTATACAGGACGAGGTCCGGCCTCCACACCAGACTGCTGGGGATGTGGATCACCTCAAGTCCATCATAATCCTCTTTATTCCACTTCAGGTATGCATCATTCCACGTCTGCCTGATCCAAAGGTACGCAATCAGCACCTGGTTCCTCTCATCCTTCATTCACATGGGCAAACACGCACACACACACACACACGCACGCACGCAGCACGCACACACACACACACACACACACACACACACACACAAACACGCACACATTCTCATTTTTATGTCATTCTCGTTTCTGTTTTGCTCCTCACTGATCATTAAATGAAAGCTACTGTTCTTATTACCACAATGCCTGAAATCTAGACCTGTCTGTCAATATCAGGTGAGGGATCTCAGATCTCAGTCTCAGGCTGACAGGAGTGGTTCTGATATCACTGTCAGAGCTTCACTGAAACACTGAGTTAAACAGAGCATAAACTCTTTGGGTAATAAGATCCTACAAGGCACATGCTTATTGTTGTCTGACCCTCACTGACAGCATGGAACACTGCAGAGACAAACACATAAGCAAAAGGCAGAATTCACATTTGGCTGAAACTGTCTTCTGAGTCTAGTCCCACTGCAATAGTTCTGTCCTTTCAACACATCAGCAGACTAACACCTCCTTTAATCACTTCTGACTTTGCAAAGATTAAACCGCAACACCATTGTCTTTTTGTAATACTCATATCGGTGGTGGAAGCGTGTGACCTCCGCTAAAATAAGTCATAAGGATTGGAGACTACTTTACTTTGATCAGCCAAGACATGCTGCAGTTTTTTGGTGTAATGAAAAACTAAACACAAGATCCTAAAATCTCAGATCTTGATTGAAACTCTGCATGCATGAGGGAATAATTACATCCCACGTCAATATTGTAATTGTCATTGTTCATGTGTCCGTGTGTTCGTTAGTATGTCTACCAAACATCTTCACAACTGTTGCAGATAGAAAGATGAAACAAAAAAGCACATTACTCGGGCAGCAAAGGGGATGACAATGAGATAATGACCTTGAAAAAACTAGGTCAAGGTCAAATTTCAACTTTTGTACATTCAGGAACCAGATAAGATAGAAAGATGAGGGAGAAGGCCAGTGTAAGACCGTAGATCAAAGCAAGTGCTTTGATCAATGACAGTAGGTCAGAGCACTAGCTTTTTAATCTTTGACCAATGCAAGTAGGTCAGGGTAAAATTTTGAATTCAGGGGTGTTGCAGGATGTTGCAGTCTGTGACTGCATTAGCTCTTGTTTGAACTGTAATACTTTTTGCTGTACTTAATTTAACCAAACTGACTCTGCTAAATTAAAGAAATAAGGTTTATTTTGAAGTTCCTACTTAGTTAAACAACACGTTAAGTGCCAGTGACCTCATACCCACCATGTCTTTGATCTGTGAGAGAGTGATTCGCAGGGTGACGTTGAGGGCTTTGTCTGTGTCCTCAACAGGTCGCAGGGCGCTGGAGTAACTCTCCATCAAGTCATTCAGAAGTTTATGTGCGTAATGACCCTCAGCCGATTGTGCAACTGAAGGAAGAGAGACATCAGCCAAGTTTTCATATTATATCGTTTTAAGTACTAATATGTACAATTATGTAAACTGAAACAGTGACGACTATGAAGATCTAGGAAGCCTTTTGTTTCATAAAACCTCAAAAATTGTTTACTGTGTTTCTTGGTTTTCATCCTTGTTTATGGCACAAATTCTAGACATTATATAATAGTTTATCAATATTTGATGTTCTTCTTATGGAAATGATTGTTTCTAAATGAGAAAACATGCAAGCATCCAAGCGTGATATTTAAATGTCACAAGGGATTTAAATACAAATGACGGCGTTCTCTTTGATAACATTATTTGTTGTGTAAATAGTTTGTAAAACAACCTAATTCAAAATTCACAAACGTAATTACTGTTTGTTCGAAATGGCATTAGATTCCGAGTAATTGTGCACACAGCATTGGGCTCACCTTCAGGAAGCAGCATCATCAGACAGATTATTATCATCATCTTGAGCATTTCTGCATAATCCCAGGGGGGAAAAAAACGCACTATTTCACTGTAGCCAATGCTCTAATGGTGTAAAGACATAGTCCCCTTATAGTTCCACATACTGCTAGCATTGCACCATTTCATCTGGCCGTCCTCACCATCAGTCCAGCTCTTAATACTTGGCAGGGGACTCAACATGTCTGCTCATTGAGACAGGGAATAAAACTCCGACTATCACATAGCAGCGGCAGACTGAGAGAAACGGGATGCCCAGGAATCATCGCCTCACCACACACTGGGCTATTCACCTGTCAGTCAAATGTAGAACGGTGGGCTCCCGGCATATGGAAGACGAAAAGCAGGAAAATTAAAACTTAATTATTAAAACAAAGCAAGGAAACCCACTCGGTCACGTGGTTTAGATTAATATCCTGATTCGTTCTTCCAATGAAGAAATTCATGTGCAGATTTTCGTCCTTAATCAAAATGATTGTTTTTGCCACATTAAATTGTGCAGCATTTAATGCTACAAGCAACATTGAAAGGATCCTCACACTGACACTCAAAAAATTTGGAACAAGCAATGTGCAATATTTGAGTTGCATCGATCTCCCGTTTCATGCAATAACATTGCAAAACGATGTGTTGTCATTGTCACCACATTCAAATGAAAACTTGAAAATTTCCTAACAAAATTTACATCACTAAGGTCATAAGATTCAACCACCAAGTGTGACTTTGGTTGAGTGAAATCTGTAAGAGTTTAGTTAAAGGAGAGACACTGAAAGTGCGACAAATCCTCTATGAAAACTGTAATAAATTGTAAAAATCAGAATTGCAAACTTCTCCGTGGGAGGTAGTGATGCAACATTAGAAGAGCAAATTATATTATTATATTAATCAAATGCAGAATGCAGACATTTAAGGAAATCACGTCAGTTGAGTACTGTAATCTCCAACCAGTAAAATGGCTCAGTGTGCAGCAGGTGCAGGTCTGTGCAGTTAAATGTTATAAATGAGTTCATTTAATAGATTCTAGGTAAATCCTGCTGGTCATCGGTAGCTACCCTCCTGCTTGGCAGCAGCAAGCTGGAATGTATTGCAGCGGTCAGATTAATGCTAATGATTCTGGGTGGGGTCTATCATGACAAACCGTGCTTCTGAGTTGACCATCTGCTGTTGGCTAATTTGAACATTCCGAACAGCTTAGGTGCCCGCAACACAACCTTGCCTGGACTCTAAAAGCCCTTAAAACTAGAATTAATGTAATTGGTCACATGGTGCAAAAGAAATCACCTGAAAGTCAATGTCAGAAAACCAATGCACTTCTGTCAGACATTCAAATCAAGCACATACAATCTGTCCTTCGTTTCCTGGGTTTGGTTTTGAACAGTGACCTGTTCATATAGAACACTAATAATGAAGATAACTTTGTAGATATAAAATCATCAGTCATTAGTACTCTATGGGTCACAGTGCCCTTGACTTTTGAACACTATATTCTTACCAATTCATCCATGAGTCCTGGAGGAAATTCCCTCAAAAGCATTTTGAAGAACAGGACAGAAGAACAAATGGCTCATTTTCAATGTTATTCCCTGCAGTTTCAATTTCTGCTGGTCAATTTAGATTCCCATCCTCATTTAATTATCCAAAAAAAAGTAGCAGAAACACATTCTGGATCTTAAACAAACAGACTAACTGCTATGATTAGTCTGTTTAACAGACTATGGGCCTGTTTCACATGAGTCATTAATTGATTAAAAGTAGTGCTGTCAGGCGATTAAAAAAATTAATCTAATTAAGTACAGGATTTTCTTCTCATACCTGCTAAAGGCCCCAATATAAAGAATTTGAATTCTTGGACATTACAAAATTGTAGTGCATGACTAATCAATAGAATGCACCAAGAAGAGAAGATTTGAAATCCACATTTTCATTGGTTAAGTGTGCTTTATAAATGAAATTTAAAAAAGAAAAAAAAAAAAGGCCAAGCACGTCAGCAAACCAATTGCATTTCTCAAAAATGCAATACAAATACAGTTAAATAAATCAGATAGGCACATAAGCAGACTCTCAATCAAAATGAATACTAAAGCTGACTCAATACAGCAATTCAAAATGAATAGTATAACATGCCTCTAAATAAGGCAACATCAATGGCAAGATGCCAACAGGCATTTCCTTTAAAAGGGTAAGCTAACGTTCAACTCTGTCCTTGACATGTTTTGCATTTAAATGATACTTTAGGCTGGAGCTGCTTCAGTGATATGAAAATTGTGTTTTACAAAAGATACAAATAATAATAATAATAATAATAATAATAATAATAATAATAATAATAATAATGGATTAGATTTAAATAGCGCTTTCTCAAAGACGCTTTATATTGGATCCATTATTCATTCACTCCTCATTCATACTTGGTGATGGTAAGCTACGTGTGTAGCCACAGCTGTCCTGGGGCAGACTGGCGTCTACAGCGCAGAATCATTGCGTTTTTGTTGATAGTCCCGTCTTTGTTCTTTTTATAAATAAACTTTCCGCCCAAAGGTCCGAGCGAGCTTGCCTCGCTCTCCTTTGTCGCGTCCATCTCTGTTGTCAGTCACCCTGCTTTTGACTAGTGGCGCCGGTACGAAGTGACGTCACTGCAGCCTACGGGTCCCTCAATGGGCCAAATGTAAAATGCTTGTGCATTGACTTGCCGCTCACGATTAATTGCGTTAATTTTTATAGGTTAATTTGCAGCGTAATTAATTAATTTAATTAAAGTGACAGCCCTAATTAAAAGTAAAAATTATTAAGAAATTGAAGAAAACGAAGGCTGATCATACATCCGTGAGTCAGGAACTGACCCAGACCTCCACATCAGAAATGTAGTCTGCAGCATCACATATGATCTGGACTGATGTTAGTTTATGATGTGATGCAGTCTTTAACATGTTCAAACATAGTCAATCTACATGTACCATGATGGGAATGTGGGTACCATCTATGCAGCCAATTACATTTGGAAATCCTAAAAGAACTTGAAGTTACTAATCCAATTCTGAGGTTGCAACACAATGTTATTAAGATAATATAATTTGAAATTCACTTATCTGATTTCTACATCATTCACCTGCAATCCTGTGGAACTCCTTGATGATTATGACAGTTATCTCCAGGGAAATAGAAAAACTGGGGTAAAAGTTTCAAGGCGAGGCGCACTGAGCATCTCCCACATTAAACTGCAGTTTGCAAAGAAAGAATAAAAACTGAACGCAGTGCTACACACAGTGCTGCTGAGGTTCAACAGAACCAGGAAATGAAAAGGCTCGAGCAGCTGTGAAAGGGGGCGGAGTCAGAGGAAACCCTGGGTTTGTGGAATAAAACTTGCTCCTAACCAGGTTAGCTTCGGAGTCTGTTACTGCGGCAACAAACCTAGAGGTAGGTCAGGGTTACTCCTCTAACTCTGGGTTAAGTTACCTCCCTTTGTGAAACCAAAATCCCTGGTTTTCCCCGATTTCAGGGTTAACTTACCCTGGTTTTCCACTAAAACTGCTTTGTGAAATGGGCCCTATAACTCGCTGATTTAATATTTTTCTTTTGTTGTTTGTGTTCACTTCCTAGAGTAGAAAAACTTTTCCAGTTGAGAAGGCTCATACAGCACTGCAAGAATATACCACGAGACAGAGAATGAATTAATTTACACAGACTTTAATATCTTTATTTACAGATGAATCATTGACAATTATCTGTAGGCATAGTTAAAATTATGCAATATTTTTCAAACATTTTTGAACCAGTTCCGTCTAGGATTATGACAGCTTGCAACTCAATAATTTTGTTTTCTTGACTTTGATTTTGCTGTTTAAAAACAAGCAGCCAAATCTATTCCAACATGAGGCCAAAACCAAATAAAAAAATTTTAAAATGTAGGGCGAGGACAGGTGAGGTAAGCTGTGTCATGGACAGGTGTGTGGGATTGGGCGCTGGTGTTTGCTGCAGGAGTCTTGGATTTGTCACATAGTTGATTAGGGCAGAACGTGACATGAGAACAAAAGATGGCGGCAGTGAGAAAACCGACTGACACTATGAGCTGGAGTCCAGGACAGGGAATCAGTCTAGTCCTTACAAGACTAGAATGAGTTCAAATACTCCCAGAGGAGGAACAAGACCATAAACCAAAAGGGTCAACAAATTTCAATTAACTGCTCATTTTGGAATAACCACAAATTATACAAAAAAAATCATTTCTTGTGTATAAGTGAGTAAGAAAATTAAAGTTGCAATGCTTGAGGCGAGAAATGCTGTTAAGTTTTGGACTTGACTTATTCCCTGTTTAGTTACTGGTAACCAGCCCAAAATCTGGAAAAACAACAGCCAAGTATAACGCATTCTGAAAGACTTTTACTCTCTTCCACAGCATAGTTTTAATGGCTGAAAGCAAATGCACTGCATAGGCAAGGATAAGCCGCCGACAGCCACTTCTTGAACTCAGTCAGAAAAGCAGAGACTGGCGGGCGCGGGTGGTCTTAAATGTGGCATTTGCTTCGAAGAAGGTGAAAGGTGATTGAACTTGACTGTTGGACAGAATGGAATGTTGAATAAACTTAAGAAACCAGAGGTTAAGAGCTCACAGAGCAATCAGAGTGTGGTACAGCAGAGGTGATGAGCAGGAAGGAGAGACTCCACATAGAGGAAATGGGCTGATACGAAGGGAAGCATGGAGATGAGAAGTCCACTGTGAAACAGAGGGTGCAATGGGGGACAGACACCTTGAGACAATGGGAGTTTGGAGGAGAGAGCATGTCAATGTGTGAGATGGGGCTCAACAGGAACATGACAAGCGTGTCAATATTCAGTTGTTGAGCAGTAGCTCTGTTGCAGTCTCTACGTCCCAGGATTTCGATGACAATGCCACTATTACTGCATTCTAGGAAACACACAAAACACATTCAGTATTAAAAAAAAAAGTTTTGTAGTGCAGAAAGTTTCCACAAGGTCACAAAGCCTTACTTCTTCAAAGCCCATGGAACAGAGTTTGTCTATTTTGTGTCTGTACTCTGGACTGGAGGCAGGAGCGCCTGCATAGACATACGACCAGAGCTTCGCTGTCTGTTTGAACATCTCTGGGTTCTGCTTGTACTGTGTGACAAACAAATGGAGAAACAAAAGGTGTATGTAAAAGTTTTAGCATTCCAGAAGCAGAAGAGAGCACCTATGACCCATCTGGAACACACTCTTACAAGAAACAGAATTCTGTGAAAGTTTAAGGCTTCTGTCAATTCTAACCAACATTTGGTTTCAAGTCATTCACAGCAGGAATAGGCTCCAGCGTAAACCCATGACCTGCATTTCTGAAAAGCAAATAAATACGAGACAATTACGATCTTCTTGTCTTTAACAAGATGAATGAAATGCTATTCTAGTAATATCTTTTTCAGGGTCATTCCTGCTTTGAGGGCTCTACTCTTAAACATCTTTCCATCAGTTTAAAATGTTTAAAGCACCAAACAGCTGCAATAATTTTTGCATAAATCTTACAGAATATTACTGTAATTCAATTAGGTTTCTCTGGAATGTGATTTGATGAGCTACAAATAACTATTACTCAAAACTGCTTACACTTCATTGGTG
This sequence comes from Antennarius maculatus, assembly GCA_013358685.1. Lineage (NCBI taxonomy): Eukaryota > Metazoa > Chordata > Actinopteri > Lophiiformes > Antennariidae > Antennarius > Antennarius maculatus. The sequence goes on along the minus strand of CM023614.1, from coordinate 12,904,540 downwards.
TTATGTGTTCAGCAGGGGAATAGCTTGACGCTTATGCACGATTTCACAACACTTTCATTCAACCTTTAGCAGAATGTGCAGGCAAGTCTTCCACAGACAGCCTTTAATGTTCAGCCATTTGTCAAACCATCCATAAGAATTTGGCACTGCTGACACAGCAGATGATGTGTGAGGTTCATATCACAATTTTGCTAAATTCAGGATTGCGGTCTTCCAATCATAGACGTTTATTTACACTTTGTTTTTGTCAATAAATAGTTCAATTAAAAAAATAGAAGAAAGTGAAATATACCTTCAGTGACTTCATTAATCACATTTCTGTCTCTAAATCAGTAGGAGCAGGAAAAGCTCCTCCCACCATAGTAAAGTTAGGTTTTCTCTAAAACTAAATACAAAACATAACAGACTCGACAGAGAATTAAATTAGAAGAAAATGACTGTCTGTTATTCTTTTAAATTCCAGTTTTATTGGTTGAAATATTGATGTCACTGCATTTTCTTATTTTTAGCACACTGCTATTGTTGTAGTCTGCCTTCATCCCAACCCTACATTTTCACATTTAACTTCAAATATGCTGTAACTTTTCATTTAAGAGAGACTGGCAGAAAACTTTTGTTTCTGTTATGCCTTTTAATTTCAATTTTTATTCATTACAAATAAGAGAAAATTTTTAGATTTAAAACAATATTTAAAATAAAAATGATAAATGGTCTTAAATAGCAGAACGTACAGTTTCGTTGTTGCACTGCTGTGTGAAGAAAGTTGTGGGGGGAACAAAAAAACTGAACATTTCTAGAATTCATCTCTTCTCCGACGACTAAGAAGACAAAAACTGTATACATGTTACTCTGCAAAAACAGCAAAACTGCATATCCACAGTAAATTTGTAAAACAAAAAACACGAGCACTCTCACCTGATTGGCTACAACTGCATCCTGTGGATCATCTGGTTCTGCGGCTGCGAGTAAAGCTTGTAATGACAGGAGGACTGTCCGAAGTGTCATAGCTGCTGCCCTGAAGGGACATACAGGAAACATTCAAAATTTTTCTATGACGTTAACAGAGTTGTTTCCAGTATGACAGGTTATCAGGTTCACTAAATACCTTAAATCTTCTAGTGTTTGAACAGGTTTATCACTGTAAATCATGTCAGGTGTAGTTATGCAAAGTATGCAAAGTATTTATTTTTCTTAGCCGATATACATAATCTTTATTTTCATAGCTTCATCAAGTTAACGCACAATAAAGGGAAAGAAAGGCTAAGAAATTATGAGCAAAATGGTGAAATATTATGAGTTAATATTTCCTACCTACAATAACTTTCCTTCTTCCAGATACATGTATTCCAATTTAATGAGATAAATATATACTGACCATTCTTCTTTATGGTTGATTACAAATTAAACAATAATCAGGTTGACTTACCTACTTTTATTTGCTGTACTTAACTGAATTATAATAACTTCAACTTCAGATCAGTGCATTTTGAATAAGATTAACTTGAAGCCATTTGACAAAGGTCTGAGTGATATGTGAAATTATAAATATATAATATGATCAAATCGATGAAACCGATAACTGTGCAGCAATAAGTAATTGGAGTTTCTTGTTTATTTTTTCTAAACTACAAATAAAAACAGTTTAGAAAAAAGTTCTGTGTAGTTTAATTCTGAATCGAAGGGATGTCTAATGGCCTCATTTATTGAATTACACATTTATTTAACCCTGCAATGAACTGGTGTCTAATCTAGGGTGTACCCTGCCTCTTGACTATAGCCAGCTGGACTGATCTTCAAGAACATGAAGGAATAAGTGCATATTTTACAAGCATAAAGGAAATTATTCTGACCGTCAACGTCAGCCAAAAATAAAAAGTGAGCCACCAAAAAAGACCTGAAGTGGTTCCGCCATTCTCTTTAGTGCCAATATTATATCAGGCCTGAACACCTGTCCATCAAGACTGAAAACGTGACACGCAACTACTTTGATCACTGCAGTTAACAACAGCTATCCATCAAACTGTGAGATGTTTTTCATGGTGAGTGAAAAAAGTTGAAAGGTATACAGTGTTACTCCACATTCACTCACCACTGGTCTTTGAGAATGTCCAGACATATTGCACCTGTGACTGAGCTGATGTTGGGATGCCAGATCTTTGTGATAAACCGCACCTGAGACAATGATCAAAAACCAGACACTAAAAACAATGAGGATTCAAGGAGTATTGGAAAGGTTTTGGCATCAATATCAACAAGGACAGGGATGATTTATCAGAAAATATAATGCATGATTATAATGAACCTCTACCTTGGGAGGATTGAAAGGATAAGTCTCTGGAATTTTAATTTCTAGTTGATATCTACCCCCTGGAAGGAATGAGAGGTGTCAGGGTTATTGAAGAACAATGACAGGTTTGTCTGAACATGAAATACAAGACTGGCTGGTATGATCCAACTTGTTCTGGTCCATATTATGTGGGACTATTTAGGATTAACAGCCAGGTTTGGGGCCTTTTTTAAAAAACACTCACTGACAATCCACAACACTCAAGGAGCTCTTGTGTTCACATTAGTGTCTAAATGCACCCTTGCCTTCATATGGAGTGTCTGGTGGCCCCGCTATCTCCCCTTTGAGTTCTGTGAAGTTGTCGTCCACCAGCTCCACCTTTATCTGGTTTTTGCTTGTCTGAAGGAGTAAAAAGGGGAAAAAAAATATACATTTAAACTCCAGCAAACCGAACTAAACTGCTGTCAAACCCCAAACTTGCTAATGCAGCAGAAATCGACACCTCGAATTGACCTCAACTTGTTGCCCACATCTTATGTTACGTCCTGTCATTTAAATAAGTCTACATATATGAACCTATGTAGACTTATGTAGACTAACGTGACAGCAAGCATCCAACCACACACGGACATCAGACTCCTACTAAGCTAGCTCGGTTATCATTACAGGCATGGGACTCGAACCTCTACTGTTAACAATACACGCTGTAGGTTTTAGAGACAGAGCTCCGATGGTCAGATACATTGCCTGCTAACAGCTGCTACGCCCTTGGGTTTAACTTCCCTGCAGTGTCGTATTAAAAAGCCAGTGCTGGTAAATAAACGTGAGGGTGGTTTCACTACCGTGCTAAAGCTAGCAACCTAATCACTGGAGAGCTGACAGCTGAGCCAGGGCGCGTCATTCAGATTAGCCCCGCGGCCAAAAAGAGGAAAGGGGAAGCCAAAACAAAAAGAGACAAGACATGACAACCAACCTCTTCACTTTTGAGCACCTCCTTGAATTCCCGTTTTATCCTCTGAACTGCGATGTTGGCCATGGTTCCCCCGGGTTCCCGTACGGTTGGGGCCTCGCCGCCGTCCGAACTGACTAGCTAGTTTGTTCTGCGTACAGCAGCTCGGCACTTTTTAGATGTAACCTTAAAAATAACGGCTGCAACGTTGCTCACCGTGATGGCCTCAGTTCCGGAAGTCAATGCGATGTTAAGTTTGGTCAAACTAGCTCAACGTGTATCTATCATCTCAATTCTGTTATGGCACAATGGTTGGTAGTACTGAAAACATTTTAATACCAAACTGCATGTAGTCTGGAGGAGAGGGGGTCATGTGATCTGTATTGCCAACCTGACCGGCTTCTCTCATTGGTCGATCCATACGCCATCGTCATTAGTATTAGTATTGGTGTTAGTACTGTATTGTATCTGTATTTGTATTATATAGTCTTTCCCAGTACTAGGGTAACTATTTCTCATTCATTTAATGATTCCAATTAATTCAATGTGTCTCATATACACATTATGCAAATCAAAGATAGAAAACAGTGGTTTTATGTGACTGACGACAGCCAAAACGAGTTTAAAGTATATTATTATATTACTGTATTCCCATATTCCTATATCCTACAGGCAGAGCAATAAACCAGAACAACTCCTTGATCAAGGGGGTGGATGGGCATCAGGCAGATGTGTTTTACGCTGAGCTGGTAATTTTGCAGCGTGGCAAACATTGCTGGACAGTACATTTTGTTTGTTTGTTTGTCTGTTTGTCTTTGTCGGGTTGTCGGAGTTCCTAAACAAAATACGTGTTTTCAGTTGCTCAAAGAGACCATTAGGTGGCAGCGTTGTCCGATAGAATAGATGACTTTCCACAGAGCGACAGACTTTCCACAGTTGAAGCCGAGATAACATCTTTTTGCACTATTTACATTCATTAAGGGAATATTTTAGTGTAATTGCCACAATAAAAATTTCAATTCAACGACAGTATTATTATGGCGCTATTTTCTCCCCAGGTGATGATTAAAGTTTTTATGTTAGTTAAACCTTCTTCTCTGTGAATACTACGGCTCATATGATCGAATTTCATCTTTTGTAAAAAATTTAGTAACTTAAGTAAATGCAGAAACACAAGCAACATAATTGCTTTAACAATTCTCAGTCATTATTCTTAAATTCTGCTTTATTATCGTAAAGTGGATACTTCATTCTCTCTGGTCAACTGCACATATACAGTATGAGCGTTATTGGAACAAACAAAATCACAGATCATTGCTCCTCTCATTCACACAGTTTGTCACGATATGATGGTGTCACTACAGCCAGCACTATAAATGTCCTAACTCATCCTGTTTCTGTTCCTTTACATCCTGTTAACACCATTCCTCTTGTATCTTCTTTGTTTTCTCTTTGTGGTGATGACAAAGATGATAAGTGCTGTCAACATAACAGCTGTTATTAGGAGACAACCTCCAAAGAACAGCATGGCTTTGTCTTTTAACAACCATGTACATGTATAGCAAGGTTCATTTAGCTCAGTAGGCCTGCAGGTCTTGGTGGTGTTATCCTCAGGGAAACCACCACGACTGATGATCTCTCTGTAAGCAGTAGTGGAGGCTTTAGCTTTGGATTGATGGTGGAGTGAGGTGAAGAGGCCAAACTGGGGCACATGTCGATCCTGCAGCCTCCACACGTAAAAGCCCTGCAAGTTGACTCCATCTAATTGATGAGCTGAACACAAATAGATAAGGAATAAATGTGAAATAAGATTCACCCATCCACTTCCAGCAATATGACTAAACCAGTTTTGCTGTAATTTATTGTTGGAAAAACAGGTCAAAAACAACAGCTAGCTATGTGCAAAGAGAAGGAAGCTGCAGGCCATTAAGGGCAAACTTTGAACACTTCAATGATAAGCCTTATTGCTGAACTGGTTATCTCCCCTCTCCTCTTTTTTATGGCCTTCAGCTTTTTATAGTAGAAAGCAACATGACAATTAAATTTATTTTGCTGGTAGACAGGTGCTCCTGTCCCACGGCCATTAACTCTGAATATTATTTGTACTCACAGAACACACTACGGATCAGTGATGATCATTAAGAATTTACAGACTGAAAGAGATTCAAGATATGAAAATGAATGTCTCACCTTTGAGTGCTTCCTGTAGATAACTCCTGAGAAAATGTTGCCTGATTTTATCCTCCAGAGGAGCCTGGTCATCTATACCGCTGGCTGTAATAATGATAGGCAGAGCCTCTCCATATCTGTGTTTCAACCAGTTTAGGACTTTCCGCAGGCCCCAGGGTACAAGGGCCTGCCCCAGACCAGACAATGGCCAAGTGGGATCAGAAAGAAGAAGACAACTGTGATCAGGGGGCTGGTTCTTCTGTGAATTCTTCTGTTTGCGGGGATATGGAGAGACCAAACGGGTAGTAAAGTGATTCAGTGCAATGAAACTCAATGCCCCTTTCACCTCCTCCCTCTCAGTCTCAGTGAAGTCAGGTAGAGAGGATCCATAGATACCCTCTTCTTCAGCTCTGCCCTCCAGGTATGCCTTCATTTCCTTAGGGTAGTCACCCTTGCTGTGCTTCTCATTTGTAGTTCCCAATAATGGGTCTAAGAATCGACCGAGTTCAAACAAAAGGAATCTCTCTGCTGCTGCTATATGCGAGTCAAGGAAGGGGTTTGCTGGTTCAGCCCAGTCAGAGTGCAAAGCCAATGAAACCAGTGCTCTCCACTGACTTGAGAAGTCCCTCTCATATAGCCTCCAGGCTTTTGCATGAGCAAGAAGAAGATTATGAGCTGCCCAATTCTTGTCATTCCCACTGGAATACACATCTATCAGTCTGTTAGGCTCATTGATTGTGATCCAGTATGGCACCCATGCTCCTAGCTGCTGGTAGCACAGTACTGCGTATTTTTGAAAGGCTTCCACTGTGCTGTAGTTGAGCCAGCCACCGGATGCATGCAGTGGCCCAGGCAAACCAATATTTGGAGCTCTGTGTGTAGGGTGGTAGAGTATAACAACAATGTCCACGTTCAGCTTTTTGAGTTCGGTCAAGATACAGCGGTAGTACCTTTTAGAAGCAATAAGAATATAGAATTAGGAGTTAATATTTGTAAACAAAATGATATGTAAAGGAGATGTTTGTGTATTTGTTGACTTTAGAAAACTTCATTGTAATTTGAGGACACATGTGAAGAACAGTCTAATAGTTGTACCTCAATGCCTCAGTGTTGACATTAGAAAGGTCTCCCTCAGGTAAAATCAGTGACCAGTTTAGGGCAAAGCGATAATTAGACGCCCCAGTAGACTCAATCAGGCGAAGATGGTCACAAATGGCCAAGTAATCAGTGCACTGCGCTCGCCTGGTGAGGACTGTCACCCCTGGGACTGGATGGAATGATCCATCTCCAGTCAGGTTCCAGCTGTACAAATGGGTGTCAGTAAACTGTGGTGAGGAAGGGAAGAAATGCACCTAGAATAACAAAGGAGACAGACAATAGCATCATGGTGAAAAAAGACATTGCTGGTGTTGTTGGTGTGAAATGTTTTCTAGGATTCTATCTCTTGCCTGTAAAATGGATTCAGAAATACCCCAGTGAAATTTGCAGGGAAAACGGCCTTTGACCTCTTTGGAAGTTTCATCACTAGGGAAACCGTTATCAGCAACAACACGCCTGTAGTACTGAGCAGTGGTTTTCGGGGTCCTGGTTCGATTTGGTGAACTGAAGTCAATGTAAAAAAGGCCTCGTCTAACAGTGAAGCCATCGGACCACTCAAATCCATCCACCAATGACCAGACAGAGTAGCCAAATACCTGGACACCATCTAACTTAATAGCTGCAGAGGAAAACACAACATTAAGAAGAGGGGGAAATGTTGTGTTGTTTTTTTACACTCTGTCTTTTATTTGTTTCCTAATTCTTTGCTTACCTTGAAGGGCCTGGTTGAGAAACTTCTTCATCAGGTAAATGGCCACTGTGTCCTCTTTTCCAACACTGGCTTCAGAAAACCAGCCTCCCTCAGCCACTAGCACCACTGGGTCCCCATACTCCAGCTTTATCCAGCCCAGTAGGCGCCTCAGGTCTGGGGTCACTGTCTGCCCATATTGGACAAGGCTTCGGCCAAGGCGGAGGTTGTTAGGGCCAAAGGACAGTGCAAAAAAGTCAGCTGTTTTCTGCACCAAGAGCTTCTCCTTGGGTGAGAATGTGGGCAAGAGGCCTCCATATTTGATTTTTAAAGAGATTGGGTAGTCCCCATTACCAAAGATAGGGTTCGCAAACCAGCCAACAACAGCCTCTATTGATTCCTGGCAAAGGTTAACATTAGCAGTTGTGGCTTGGCCTCTTTGAGGTTCAACCCAATGGGATCCCAAAACTATGGATACTTTTCCCTTCTGACTTGATCGGAAGTGGGTGTTGTAGGTGTGCCATGCTTTGGCATGTGCCTGGAAATCAAAGTGGATAAATTTTTTATGATGAAATACACTGTAGTGCATAATAGTAATGAGTCATCTTTCACAGAGGGCATTTTGATGAAGAACACGCACCCATTTATTAATTTCCTGACACAGAAACACACAGAGACATACACACACACACACACACACACACACACACACACACACACACACACACACACACACACACACACACACACACACACACACACATTATTATTTTAATCATTGAAAACTTTTGTAAAAGCAACGATTGATTAAGAAATATCAGTTGTTGCTTTAACTCAGTTTGAGCAAGAAGATAAAGATCAAACCAACAGGAGGACATCTTCTGAGCAGAGGTGATTGTGTAATCATAGAAACTATTGCACACCACAGAATTACTATATAATCATACTAATTGTGCTGTGTTGCACACATGTACGGATGTAACCATATTATCCATGGTAAACTACACAGTGATTTTTAATGAGGCATATCTCCATGACATCCTGTCATAGACTGTTTCTCTTCATCATAAATGTGCTGATGTGGCGGACTTTGACCTCAATTTCTTTACACAGTCTCTTTAAGTGTCCCATTTACTTATCATAACCCTGTCAAAATAAAATATGATCAACTTGTCATTGAAGAGATAAAATGAAAAGTGAGAAGTACAGCTTGGCAAAGCTGCCGCTGTTTAATGCCACAAGGCAGAAAATCAATCTTTACACCCTTTATTGATGTCTTTGATTGCAACAAAACATCAGGAGGAACCAATGCAGTCTGGGTTTGTTTCACCGTTGTGTGTACTTAAAATCATATGGAGGATACAGACACTAAATAAACAGATACTGCCGCTAAAAGTCCAAAGTGTATCTTCAGCGAAATTCCCCATATGCTGACATTTACATTTACAGCCTATTATGTACAGCATGCAGCATTATTACAGACCATACTTCAGACCCTGACAGATTTATCAATTGACCCTGTCTGACTTACCTTGATTAGATTGTGGGCCACAATGAGAGAGCCAGCAGGACCCCCTGTCTCTCCAGGAGCATGTCCACCTGTACCATACCCTTGTACTGCCACTAGGTATGGATTATGCATTGTGAGCCAGTATTTAACATGTTTCCCAAATGTGTGGAAACAAAATTTACTATACTCCTCAAACATCCCCACCAGTGTTTCATTTTTCCAGCCTCCATGTTTCTCCTGCAGGGTTTGTGGCAGGTCCCAGTGATGGAGAGTTACTATTGGCTCAATTTTCTTTTCCAGAAGCCTCTGTATGAGACGGCTGTAGTGTGCCACAGCAGCTGTATTGGCTGGACTTCTTGCATTTCCATCAGGAAAGATTCTGGGCCACGAAAGAGAAAAAGTGTATGATCTTACACCAAGATACTCCAGTGCCTCAACATCTTCTTCCCAGCAAGTGTAGCTGTCACTCGCCACATCTGCAGTCTCCACAGCCAAATTAGTACTAATAGTGGAGTGGGTGAAATGGTCCCAGATGGATGGACCTTTCCCCTCCTGATTCCAGGCTCCTTCTGTCTGGAAGGCAGATGTCCCTGAACTCCAAAGGAAATCTGAGGGGAAGTTGTCATGAAGAAAAGACTGGACTCTGGCAATTGGGTCCAACTTGGGTTGCTGCCAAATCTTCCTGCCTTCCCCAAGAGAACAGGCTGTCTTTTGACAACCACAAACCAACAACAGAAATAAGAGGCAATGACATGTAGGAGGTAAAAGATGGTTCAGCATAGTGAAGCAGTCTACCTTGTTTCAGAAATCCAGTTGAAGGGGATAGCTGCTGTCAGTCAGAGAAATAGCTTTGTTCATTATCATAAATCCTCCTGATATCAGTGATGCTGGGAGCAAGAAGGAGAATGATCATGTTTAGGAGAAAGTGACATCTGAAGTGTCGAGGTGCTGCAGTATCAAAGTGACAAGCTGGTCAGACTTCCTATCTCTCCCTACTTATGCTCCCGTTCTGCCCCTCCCCACAATGTTCACACAAAGGAAGGTTGACTCATATCCACACTTTCTTGTATCACTAAGCCTTTCGAGTTTCCCTGTATTGTTTTTCACGATAATTCTAAAAAGGTTCTGTCATCCTACAATCAGCCTTTATAGTGGATCAGCTTTAAAAGAGGGAATTAACACTTCAGAAGACATTACTGACACACAAGGGAATACTCCTGTGTCAATAATTAGCTTGTACTCTGATCTCACCTCTATGACTAAATAGCGGTTCTCACTGTTAGTCTGTTTTCAATACACATAATAAAGTTTTACACTTAAATTGTGTTTTTGTGTACTGAAAAACATGGGCTTGAATTGAATTTCATTTTTCTTATGTAAAATTATATTAACATGCATTGAGAAAGAAGAGATGATGTACATCATAAAATTTATTGAAAATGAAAAAAAAAAATCTGTTGTTTTTGAGACCACAAGTTGCAAAGCACCTCTATAGTGATACTCCAAGACTTGTTGTAACCATAATAAAACGATAGGAGATACACATGCTCATATGACCTTATTCAATTTAGTTCATTTGCCATCAGTCACAGACCCAATGAACCAGCAGCACTACTAGCATAAATGAAACAATGCAGTTGTGTGTGTGTGTGTGTGTGGCTATATTTGATAAAGCCTCCACATGATGATATAACAGGTCAAAGCCTCTCAAAAAGACTGTTTCTCATTCTCCTTTATTAAAGGTTGTGTCAATAGCTGTTTATACTTAGAAGTGCAGTTGCCCAGGATACACTCTGCCTCAAGGCATTAGTGAGAGTTAAGTTAATTGATTTGGGAAATGGTCATCTACCACCCTGACTGACCTCAGTGTGGGGCCCATGATACCACAGAAGAGATGACATTGAAAATTTGTGAAATTTAATCAAACGTTTTTTTCTCAATGTTGAATGGAGGATCAACATCTTTAGTCCACCCAATAAGGGAATAAAACAATAATACATTAAAAATATTTACTAGAATAAATTCAGAATCAATTTAACCATGGTTGTTTGTGCATGAAGTATCCCACCATAAAGATAGAAAAAACAAATAAAGCCTGCTTCAATACAGCTGTAATCAAAGGGAAGTGAAAAGAGGATGTAATGGTAATGGTTGAATTACTCTCAAACCAATTTTCATTTTTGTTCGTAAAACAAGGAGACGTTGTATAAAAATTGGAGAAAAGCAGATGCACATAGATAATTTATGAGCTGTTGCCTTTTTTTTTATCGATACTTTTTTTTGTTCTTGTATTTATCACATTTTAAAAAAAAAATACTGTATTATGTAAAAACTATGTCTTCTTCTTCTTTTCCTTTCGGCCTCCATCTAACCCCGTCTTCTGCATCCTCTTCTCTCACACCAACTACCTTGATGTCCTCTTTCACTACATCCATAAACCTCTTTGGTCTTCCTCTAGACCTCCTGCCTGGCAGTTCAAAACTCAGCATACTTCTACCAATATATTCACTATCTCTCCACTGGACATGTCCAAACCATCTCAGTCTGGCCTCTCTGACTTTATCTCCAAAACCTCTAACATGTGCTGTCCCTCTGATGTACTCATTCCTGATGCTATCCACCCTGGTCACTCCCAGAGAGAACCTCAGCATCTTCATCTCTGCTACCTCCAGCTCTGTCTCCTATCTTTTCCTCAGTGACACTGTCTCTAGACCAAACGACATCGCTGGTCTCACCACAGTTTTGTACACCTTTCTTTTCATTTTAGCTGAAACTCTTCTATCACACCAGACACTTTTCTCCACCCGTTCCATCTTGCCTGTACATGCTTCTTTACCTCTTTTCCACACTCTCCATTGCTCTGAACTGTTGACCCTAAGTACTTAAAATCCTCCACCTTCTTGATCTCTTCTCCCTGTAACCTCACTCTTCCACTTGGGTCCCTCTCACACACATGTACTCTGTCTTACTGCGGCTAACCTTCATTCCTCTCTAGCTTCTCCTCCACCTGTTCCCTGCTCTCACTCATTGCATATTCAGAGAAAAAATGTTTCAAGGGAAATTATCAAAATAAAAACATCCTGTTATTTCATTATTTAAAGGCTTTTATTAAAAAGCACCAACAGTAGTAAATTATTACAACTCCTACAGCTGAATAAACACAGGAAAGGAACTAAACTTATGACAACATAGATACAATTAGAAAATGCAGGAGTTGTACAACACACACTTGGTTGAGGGGATGAAAAGTAGGGTCACAAGTGGACAACACAACAATGCAGCTGGTAGAGAGGCACAGCACAACTTGTCCTGGTTGCACTCGTGATGGTCGATTCAGTTCCACATGTGCCAATGGAAAAGCCCCACCAGTCAGTAACAGTTGTTATAAACGTGTGCCAGAAATATCAGCTAAGAAAAGGTTTATGAGTGATCAGTCAGGTGTCATGGGAGAGACTGGATGATGATGATTTTCTCGTTGATGCAAAAACGGTGAAGTACACTTAACAAGTTCTCTCCACAGCGCGATACCTGCCTCTCCATGGCCAATCGGAAATCTTCTTTCACTCCTTTGGTAATTCCACGGGTGACTGTATGATGTCTGGAAAAAAAAAGACAGGATAAAAAAAAAATACATGTGGTCAAACATTACAACACATAAACAGAAAGACAGATGATCTACATAGTTGAAACAAAATGATATCAGCAGCATGTTACAGTTTTGTTACATCCATAAATCAGCCAATCAAGAGTACACAAAAAAAGTTTTATCACAATCAAAAACCACATTAAACATGTCCACAAATGAAATGAGATCAAGTGTTATGAACGGGCAAAAAACTAAGTTGATTACACAAGACCTACATCATTCTCAAAAAACAACAACAGTGATGGCCACATAAAGACGAGCAATGGCTCAAAGAAACAAACGCCAACATGAAATCAAATAACGGCCGACTCTTGATGTAAAATGACAGGCCCAAATCAAAACTGGGGAATGACAAGCCTTGACGCTGGGAATGAACAAAGGGTGATTGGTGTGGGGGACAGATGGGGCTATGGGAGGAGGGGCCTGGGGTACCTGTCCATCGTCTGCACCCCTTGTAGCAGAAGGGTATTTAACTCCACCCCCAGGGCGGGACTAGGGTTCCTGAGGGACAGCAACATTCAACAACTCTCAGTCAGTGAGGGTGCATTCAAGTGTCTTAACTTCTACAGCCTGAAGGAGTTTGATAGAAGTGTTATTTTAACTGCGAACCCTTCTTTTTCTTATGCCCACTCCATTAACAGCATTTGTAGTTCAAAGTATCCTTTTCCCCACAGGCCATGTCAATAGATCATCATTCAATAGCACTGTTCTCTTTGAAAACAGCCACAGAACGGGAGTGTGCAAAGTGACGATGCCAACTGATAAGATTTTGAATCCGAGTTGCTTACTTGATCAGCATTCCCTGATTAGGCAGCAGCTCCAGTTGAATCCTCCCCCCGTCTGGAGTGCGCAGGTACGCAAACTCCTCCAGCATGTCAATGTCTGAGTACAATCATGAACTTATGGAAATCAACATCCATAAATGCAAAATACCATCAAGTAATTGGTTCTCATATCATATTTGCCAAACCATCCGGAAAAGCTGAATGTGTTTGCAGATAGAAAAAAAGGATACTGGTGACATAGTTGAAGAAATTCTCATACTGGAAACTGCCTTGTTGACAGATTTTATCAACTGCCTTTAAGAACAGCATCTCACCCTGTGGCCAGTTGAGCTGCAAAAGCACCACCACATGACCGAGGGACAGGTCATCTCGACTGTCTGTGAAGGCACGGAGCTGAATGGACAGAATGGAAAACAGAAAAAGGGTAATGCAGACCTGGCAACCTGAGAAAAACATCATGAGCAGCACAGTACAGTAACTGCAATGCTGAGTTTACATTCACGTACGGACACACACAAACACACACACACACACACACACACACACACACACACAGTAAGTTCAGGAGTTATTTCTGTGACAGGTGTACTAGAGTTATTCATAAAGTCACATTCAACTCCTCTCATTACATTGCAATAACACTTGAAAATCAAATACAATATATAATAGTCATATTCAACCATTTATGACACAAAGACAATACAAGTGAATGATTTTGTAGATTTAAATGGATGGTGATTAAGCAAGTTATCTTAAATAATCCCATAACAATAGACTGAGTATTTCATTTCACCTTTTTCCTCACTTGTTAGACCTGGCATGAAGTCAATTCACAATTTAAGCTGTCGGCATCCACCCAAACTCATTTTTGTGTGCAAATAACTTAAATTCTCTGAATTTCTTGTGCAATCAAACTCAAAACTCTTCCTCTTCTGTGGCTTATTGGCGGGTTAAACACTACTGCTGTTTAGACAGTACATCTGCAGACACGACTAGAGTCATGGGCATCACCGGCTTTCTGAATAATTTAGAGTGACAAGTTGGAACAGTGCACTTTGCTGTCAAAATATGCAGCTCATACACAAAATGAGCATGTTAGCAGGTCAGGAATGTCAGATTTAATACCAATGTTTCATGCCTTTTCATAAAAATAAGTTTCATTACCTTGAAACAAGCCAGCATCAGCTGGAGACAGAAAGGTAACACAGCTTTGCTGGTGCATGGAAACAATCTCAGGTCATTGCCTGAAGAGAACAAAAATAAAACACTCAATAAATATGCAGCAATAAACTTTTTCTTTTCTTCTGTCAAGAACACATTGTATCATTTAATTTCCAATGATAACCTTTGCCAGTACTTTGAATATATGAGGCCGGCAAATTTATGACTGTTGACTTAATATAAAGCTCTTTTGCACAGAGTACAAAAGTTTTATCAGATGAGTTCAGTTTCATATAACAAATTAAAAGCTGTTCATAGGTCAGAATCTGTGGCTGAACATTGTTTTCCAAAAACATCAGACGACTTTACCTTTCCTTATTTTTGTAGTGACTTTACCAAAATCTTCTGTGGTCTTTGTTGCTGGATGTGTTGGGGGAACAATCCCACTGACCACATCAAGCAACTTCTCACAGGCCAGCTGATGAAAGAATACAGGACAATTTACACAACCCAAATTTCATTATAATAATTCTTCAATTTTGCTGTCACCTGTAGTTTTAGGTGTCATGTCAAATAATGATGCATAATAGCATGTATGTTTAATATCTGATATGGTATATAAATATCACAAATGTGGAAGTTCTATGCCTCTATGATTTTGTGTGTGTGTGTGTGTGTGTGTGTGTGTGTGTGTGTGTGTGTGTGTGTGTGTGTGTGTGTGTGTGTACCCTGTACTCTCCCAGTGCATAGTGACAGGAAGCCTGCTGGATGAGGGCCCTGTGGTGCTCCAGACTGACTTGACCTGAGGCGCTCTGCTGCCCAGGCTGGGGCTGCTGCACTGAAGCCATCTGGTGCAGGCTGGAGAGGGCCTTACGGTACTGTCCCTACAGACACACAAACAAACACACACACTTCATCAGAACATGGAAACATTTAACATTACGAAATATCTATGTTTCATAACCACCATTCCCCAAATTTAAATATATGTATAAAAATAATTACAGTATATTTATTTTTATATATATACATAACTTACAGTATATGTATGCATAAATGATATGCAATGTAAACAATGATAAAGTATGAAAATAAAGGCAAAAGTCAAGAGCACACATGTTATGTCTTTACTTCACAAAAAAGAAGAAGATCCGGTCTCAGATGATGTTGTATTCATCCGCCAACTAGCAGTGGTGTCAAGCAGCACGGCTCGTGTCTTGGCTTATGCTCATATTTCCAACAAAGATATGGACAGAGCGACGGCTAGTATCTCAAATAACGTATGTCGAACAGCTCATATCTTGAAATAACTACGATAGGTGCACTGCGGTCCAAAAAAAAGTCACCCCCTGGATTAAACTAAGCAAATACATACAAGCCTCCTATTGGATTACTACTGAATGGGTGTTTATTTTTCATCTGGCAACATGTTATTTAACCCAATTGGTGCAATGAGTTGCTTCTCACAACCTTGTAGAAAGACACATCCCATGGTCAAGGAAAAGATGTTAGTCTGTTTGAGAAGGGTCAAATCATTGGCATGCATTGAGCAGAGAAAACATCTAAGGAGACCGCAGAAACTACTAAAATTGGCTTAAGAACTGTCCAATGCATTATTAAGAACTGGAAGGATTGCGGGGACCCATAATCTTCAAGGAAGAAATGTGGCAGGAAAGAATTCTTTATCGATTTAGTAGAATTCATTTGATTAAATCCAGTATGAAACAAGGCAGTCAGAGACTGCAACATCCCGCGACACACCTGAATTCAAAATTTTACCCTGACCCACACATTTTTGTGCCTCTGGCTTCCTGAAGATGTTGCTTTTTGTTTTGTGGTTATATCTCATCAGATTTCAGAGATGTGTACCTAAAAGGGTATAAAAGTGAAAATTCGAGCTTGACCTAGTTTTTCAAGGTCAGGGTTGTGATTTAATTTTCATCCCCTTGCCTCCCTGAATATAACGCCTTTTGTTTCGTCTTTCTATCTTATCCGGTTCCTAAGACATGTGCAAAAAATTGTACTAAAGTTGAAATTTGACCTTGACCTACTTTTCTCATGATCAAGGTCATCATCTCATTTTCATCCCCTTTGCCGTTCAAGTAATGATCTTTTTTTTTCTCATCTTTCTATCTGCAACGGTTGTGAAGATATTTGGTGGACGGATGGATGAACACACAAACACTGACAATTACACTTCAGTACATCACCGCTTCGCCACATGTAATTACCAAACACAAGAAAAAATACAAACCAGGGACATAAAGATGGTGTGTGACTTGCCTGGTATATGATCATATCAGTGAGGAATATTCTGAACCACAGCCAGCTCTCTGTCTTCCAAGATGCACAGATCTTCTTGAACTCTGTTTTTAAATTGAAATGATTAAAACTCTTCCCAAATCTCTCTATAATCAGAATTAAAGAAATCTTTATGAAACTTGAATTCAAAAGCTAGCTAAGCTTAATTTTTCAGATGTTGTGCTTAACAGTTTATGATACTGTTACAGAGTGCCAGGTCCCTTTGTATGGGCAGAGGAGTCATTTACCACTTTCCAGGCCATCGTGGGAATGGAGAAGATCCCAGCATTCCCTCGCTGTGTGGAAGCTGTCCATATTCTCTGACCAGTTTGGCATCTCAGTCTTGTTTACTAAAATATGGCGACCTCGACCTTTTCCCAAACCTTCTTCATCATCTGAGCTCTACAATGACACATAAATTAACAGCAATTAAAATACATATATAATACAACCACACATCCTAAAACTAGACAGCAAAGACAACAATCATGTACAGGAACAGTGATTAATAAGTCTTTCTCGGGTTTCATACAATTCAACTAAAATATCGAAATTATTTCTGATCTGTCCTCACCATTGTTTTCTCTCTCCCATCTGCCAGTTTGCGTTTTTTATGCATATGTTTCACTACTCCTCTTTCAACCTCCACATCATTATACACTGAACTCAAATCCTCGACAAGGATCCAAGGCCCCGAACTTAAGGCATTCACGCCTGTCAAGCATATATACAAGCTTTGTTATGAAATGATTCAAATAAAATATGACATAGTGAAAAACCTGATGTAAAATTAACAGAGAATTTTGTGTTCTTCAGACAGGTAGAGGTTGACCTTGAAACAGTGCAGGCTGTACAGCTGCAACATATAAGAAGGCACTGCGGAACAGCACAAGTGCAGCATAGATCACAATTTGACTACAGCAACGGGATCTTGTTTCTCCTTCTAGACCGGGCAGGTAGCAACACAGCTCCTTCACTCTCTGCAGCATGTCCACATAAGTCCTAGAAGAGGCACACACACACAAATAAAAGCCACACACCTTCTTAAAAGCACTTATACTCACCTTCAAACAACACTGCTACACATGTCCCAGTGTGCATAACATGTAAGTATTGAGAGGAATATCAGTCATTTCACTTTGATTTTTTGTACGATGGACTTGAATTTTGAAATATTTGACCCTGAAATTGTTTAGTTAATTATTCAGTTGTTAATGAATAATTGTATTATTAATTTTCTATGTTTATTGCTAACTATTATATTATACAAAATAAAACATGCATTACTAGTTAACTTGCCTGGCTTGACTGAAAATGGGATTTATGGCAGTCTTGTCATATTAGTTACATTAATTTCAGACTGTAATATTTAAAAAACGTTTATTAGGTGTGCCCATTAAGACCTGTCTCGTAAAAAAAACATGCGTGAAAAACATTGCAGGCCGATTGATAAGCAGAACTTTGAGACTACCTCTGTCCCTTGTCTCCTTGCCACTCGCAGCGTACTCCAATGACTGAGAGGATTTCCAACAACCTCTCCCAAGGTTCTGCAACCAGTGATGATTTTTCTGACAAGCCATCAATCACATATCGCTGGGATCCACGGGATGAACTCGGTGACTTCAATGACCCACTTTCTTGAGAGCCTGAGTCAAAGAACAAAAGCAATAGATACGAAATGTCAGGCAGGCAGGGAAAATATGTACAGGTGTAGGGACACAAATCTTCCTGCACAACAACCAATGCTTGAATTTTAAACAATCCCATTGGTTTAGCACTTATAGAAATTTACAGTATAGCATCAACCAGTAAAACTTTACCCTGTTTCTGTATATCAGGTGAGGGTCCACGGGTAACATAGCCAATGTAGAATTCAGCTGCTTTCAACATGTACTTCTGCATCAGACTGGCTGGCAAGCGCATGTCCATATTTTTTATGACCAAAGGAAGAACATCACACACTGTAATAATAAAAAAATACTAAGTGTGAAAGGGATAGCACAGAGTAAGTGGGCTTTTCAACTGAATAGAGTGTAAGTTTCACTTACCAAAAAGTTTTCTAAAGCAGTTAACAGGAGTCTCAACATTCTCTGATGCCTCTGCCTCCAACAATGTTTCTCCTAGACTGATCTAAACATTAAGTAAAATGTTATGACTATTTAGTTCTAATTATACTAGGGTAAAATGTCATTTTATACATTATTACTACATACCCCATGTTGGACCACAGACTCTGGAAAACGCTTAAGAAGAAGGAGCAGCATCTCTGCTTTCTCCAAAGTGTTGAAACACTGCTCTGTGGCTTTCAATAGCATCTCACATTGGACACGACCAGGTAAAGTCTCAAACAGCCCTTTGTAGATATTCATATAGTAAAGATCAATTTAAATGTAAAACATGTAACATTTCATGGTGGGAAAGAAGTGGCAATGTATGCTAAAGTATGATAACTCACTGATCAGTATGTTAGCAAGGCAGATGAAGTTCTTACCTCGTAGAAACTGTGCATGTTTGTCCTGAGAGTCGCTTCGCAGCACAGCCGTAATGACACTTATCTCCCGCCAAACAACAGGCTGATCTGGAAAGTTTATAAACCTGAACGACAGAGAAATATGCGCCAAGTATGAACTCAGACTCAATAAGGCATGGGACAGTGAAACCACAATCAGAACGATTAGTGCACTTGAACTCACATGTCATACAGGAGTCTCCCTGCCGAAGCAGTCCTTTCTGCGTTGCGTTCAATGATGTACATTTCATACTGTAAAAACATGCAGACCATATTACACAAATTTTAAACATGAGGTGAATGTCAAACAGATTAATATCAAGGAGCTCAGTTATGTCTTGATGTTACCTGTATGTTGAAATCTGCAGGGTAAAGGGTTCTGGCAGTTATGAGCCAAGCTTTGGCTGCACAGGGATCATCAGAGACCAGTTCCCGGGCCCGTTTCACTAAAAATTCGCAGTCTTTTTGTGCTGACATTTCGCTTGAATTGGTATTTCGGTGCCGATGGAGACAAACTGATCCGCACGCCGCTCTATTTTAACGCATAAGCGTCACTTTTAAGCATAGGTGGATAAAATTAAAGTGAAAGTTGTTACTAACACTTATATTAAGCTAAAGCCAACCTTTGTATCTGAATTGTTGTAATATTGCTAGCAACACACAGCTAACTAGCATTACCTATGAGACTTTGAATTGACATTTTTGGTAAAGTAGTTCTCCAGACGATATTGTATTATTGAATGGTCTTATTTAAACATAGAGACACATCTTGAGAAAACGCGAACATACTGTTTAATATTAGTCTTCGGCAAAAGTCAGATAACCCTTTATTTACCTTCACGTTCTCGACAATGATTGACGTCACTGTCGTGAAAATGACCCTACTTCCTTCTTTACGACAAGTGTTCAAAAGGTCAAATTATTGTACCAAAACAAGGCGAAAATTATTTGTTTCTAGGTATTTCTAAGCGATGTATAGCGACGTTTCGCCAACCCACTCTTACTACCCATACTTACTCCATATTATTAAATTTGCAGTAACGACGTTTAAAGTCAGCTGCAGGCCCGTCCATTTACACTGAGTTTTTCGGTACTGCGCGTGCGTCTAAAATGAATTTCTGCTGTCATCACTGTCCGCCACTGTGCTGGCCGGGAATTCACGACACGACCTACAGTTGTGCCCTGATCACTCCGTGAATAACTACTGCGAAAGGACAGCAACTAGTGTGCACTACAGGTAACGATTATTTTATAAGCATTGCGGTTGCATGACCAAAACTACGAGGCACTCTTTTACTCCCTGATTTTTAGTTCCTGCCAATGAAGCTTACAACCGTTTGTCAATCACCGCTTGTCCTTCTTGGCTATAATAGTCTTAGCCATTTAGCATGTTATGTATTCAACTTGTTTTAATCAAAAATGCCACGACTTGGTGTCATGCTCGTTTGAACCTTTCCTTTTACAATTAATACAAAGATGACGAACTTTTGCTAATATAGCTTCGCAGGCCCAACAACTAGCACTATTGAGATAGCTAAATAAGCTAACCACACTTGCATTTCGGTGTCAGGGTATGCTAGCCCATGGGCGTTTTGTTGAGCTAATTACTTTAGCCAGCTCTGAGTTACTACTATAAACGTGTTTTGTGTCTTGAGTGTTACACTGATGTTTATGTTTGTGTCAGCCGTCACATTGATTGTGTGGCAGGAAAACCGAGTATCACACCACAATATAACATCATAGGAAGTACTGTAAGGAAAATCTACATTATATAGTAGGGTTGTTAACTATCAATCAAATCCATTTATTTAGTAATAGTATCATCATAATACTCTGACTTGTTTTTAATCCTGAGTAATGGAAATGTTCTTTTCCTCGAGTTTCAAATTCATTACTACACAGTCACATTACATCAGTAGTTTTATAAGATGTTCTTAGTATATGGATTCCTTTGTTTGTATAACAAGGTATTTAAGTTTATATGTATATGACCTTAAATGACCTCACCAGCTTGTCATTGCTACTATTACAGTACTGTATGCACCCCCTTCGTTCTACATGTTTTATGTACTCAAGATATTCAAACTACCTTTGGTATCACCTTGGTTACATGTATGCGTGTTTTGTCTTGCTGTTGCTTATGTGTGTGAGCTTCTAGCTTATTTAACTCTAAAAGAACAAGACAAACAAGACTATTCACCTTATATCACCTTTGTGAATTTCCCAGTTTTGGACCATTCAAGTATATCTAATCTAATTTAATCGTATAATCGTGTGGCGTTCTTCGATGCACTTTAACTTTCTGTTGTGTTCTGCTCAAATGCAACAGATTTGGAATTGTTCTATCCAACAAATCTATTTAAATTCATTACTATGTCTTAGGGCTATTTGTTCTCAAAATAAAGTTTGAGAAATTGTATTACATTTTGTATGTTAGATTGGACTTAAGTGCACCCGAGTTGTCCCTGGTCAAGATGAAACATCATATTACAATTAGTTTATAATATATAATCAAGTAAATATGAATACTATAATTACCAGATAACAGAGTTCAAGTACATTCCCACACTCTCCTTTTCCCCACTCCCACGTCAAGATCCCTTTGTTACACACACCTTACACCCCTTTTTTGGCTTCCACGGTAACCCCCATGGAGTCCTTCCATTGAGAAAACACATTTTGACACTTAGCTAAAACTTATCAAAAACAAGCACAACCTTGTTTCGGTGATATCTAGAAGTTTCTTGCACATTGGCGTAGGATAGCTTTTTTTAGGCAGTAATACTGTGGAGGAGGAGAGGAGCCAGAATACATTGTAGTTCTGATGATTTACTGATGTCATCAGTATTTGGAACGTGTTCAGTCATTACTTTTATAATATGAAGTTTTCACATGTAGATTTTGAATTTTAAACTCTTTACTATATAAATTGTACAAGTTAGTTTTCATCCACAAATGAAGAGATGTTATTTTTGCCAAAAATTGCAAAATTTAAAATTTTTAAATGCATATGTCCATGTAGCCTGGGATACAGAGTACAATAACCTACAAGTGAGTATTTGTTACTACTGCTATTTAATAAGAAATTAATACAAAGGGGAGTTTCAGTGAACTGGCATTCGTGAGTTCTGCTCTTCTCCACCATGACTCAGCTGATCCTTATCCAACATGTAGCAGTCTGGTTACGCAAGGTGACAGCAGGTGACTGAGTTTAGTTGTCCTTATAAGTCAACATCTAGCCTGTACAGACTACGTAATGTAGATTGTGACAATCAACACATTTTTAGCATTTTGCTGAATTGTATGCACACATATAGGTGGATATAGATACAGTAGATAGATAGATAGATAGATAGATAGATAGATAGATAGATACTTTAATAATCCCAGAGGAAATTGCACATATGCCGATATATGCAGATTACAATAAAAGGATTTACTCATTTTAAGGATTTCAAGCATGTAGTCAATTCAAAACTGTTCAAAGACAAAAAGAGCAATCTTCCCCCTGACTATCATGTTTCTAACACGTCAATCTCAGTGAGACTACCCCTAATTAATTACATTTAATTATAGTTTAACATATTGTTTTATGATTTGGTATGAAAGGGACACAACTAGAAGTCTCAGTTTGTCAGAAGCTATCATGCAAACAACATTATTGCGTAAAGGATATTATCCGAGCCATTAAACTACTCAACTCCTCTCTGGGGGAGATGAAGAAGGAGAAAGTCCACACGAGAGCTGAGGGATGACACAGACAATACAGCAAAAACAATACAAACACTATGGACATTTCACTATACCCATACTTAACAAGGCCTGTTTATTTTATATTTCTATGCCTATTTATGATATTCTATTTATATATTCTTGATGGGTTATTTATTACTTTTTCTATTTGGTGTTGTAGTACTTTCTATGTGCTGGTGTTTTCTGTGTGCTTTTTCTGTGTTTTGTGTTCTTACTGTGCTGTGTGCGATGAGAAATTAATTTCCCTGACGGAACCTCCTTAAGGGATAAATAAAGTTATACTCTACTCTCTATTGCATGCACCGAAGAGCACATCATAAATCTGTCATTGTCAAGGATTTTTTTTTTTTTTCAAATGATTACATTCTAATTTTATTTCATTGTTCCCATTATTTTTTGGAAAATCATTTAATTAAAGAAATAGCTTAACAAACACAATGACAATGAAGTATGGATGATTATTATTCCTTTCTTTCACAGGGTATATATTTCACAGAAGAGCGTGGCACTGATGTGATGCTGAAGGAGCAGGCTTTGGAGCACTGTGTCCCTCATGGCCGTTAGCACGATGGGCTCTGAGTCGGCCCGGACACCACAGCCTCAGACTACACTGGCTGAAAGTCACTCCCTGTTGCCTGCTGGGCTGCTGAGTGCCAGGCTGAGCCATCATGGGAAGCACTATGTTTGTGGCTCCATTGCAGCTTTTACCAACATTATGATTACCTTTCCCATCCAGAAAGTGCTGTTTCGCCAGCAGCTTCATGGTGTGTTAGCAATTGAGGCGGTTCAGCAGCTCCAGAGGGATGGGCTGAGGAATCTATACCGGGGCCTGCTGCCCCCACTACTCCAAAAGAGCACCACCGTAGCGATAATGTTTGGCCTGTACCAGGACTTCTCCAGAGTCTTACTAGACTTGGGGGATGGCAGTGGCGTGCCAGAACTAGTCACTCGAAGCTTTGCTGCAGCACTGGCAGGAACAGCAGAGGCCACCCTGGCACCATTTGAGCGTGTGCAGACTCTCCTACAAGACCACCGGCACCATGGCCGCTTCAACAACACAGCCCACACCTTCCGAACACTTCTGTCTGAGTATGGTGTTAGAGAATGCTACCGTGGCGTTGTGCCCATACTTCTCCGGAATGGCCCTAGTAATGTTCTGTTTTTTGGGCTCCGTGGACCGATCAAGGAGAGACTCCCAGAGGCCAGTAGCCGGGCAGGTCATTTGGTTATTGATTTTGTGTGTGGAGGGCTGCTGGGAGCAGCCCTTGGCATTATGTTCTATCCATTAAATGTAGTAAAGTCCCGAGCTCAGTCTCAGGTTGGTGGAGAATTCCAGTCCTTCAGGAAAGTGCTGCTAACAGTGTGGAGAGAAAGGGGTTGCAGCTTGGCCATGCTTTTCAGAGGAGCCCACCTGAATTACCATCGTTCACTGCTGTCGTGGGGTATCATCAATGCAACATATGAGCTTCTGCTGAAGATTTTATGAAAAAGAATGGAGATGAGATCTACAGAGGAAGAAGAAGTATAGGAAGGACAGCCTGCATGGAGTAATAGAGACATTTTTGAGAGGGAAGAAAATCGAATGCACTCGCTGTCTACAGTTGTTGGGATGCTGAAGGTTGACTAAATGAAAGACAACAACGAAGTTGCACTTCTGTGAGGGGCCAACAGTCAGTTTGAGATAATCGACCTGCCATTGTTACTACTGTATTTACTGTTTTGAAAGTTTGGAGAACAAGATGCATGCTTTAGCTTAAAAAAATGTGCCAGGGTCCAAATGAAATGCCCTTGTTGGCACTGTCTTCAAAATTCTGGTTTAAGTAAGTAAGTTTAAAGTAAAGGTTATGTCATTGTATTGACTGGTTTGTTGGTAAAGCTGTTTCTTTATTCATTTTGTGTGCTGTGATATGTCTTGCTGACATTGTCAGTCTGACCAAAAACACTGTGTTTTATGCCACCTAAATGAAAAACTTTTGTACTTCTGAAATACAACATACATTGGCAAATTTAATGTTGGCCATGTTTTTTTTCTTTAGACTTCATCGCCACAGTTACACCTGGTTAATATGTTTGTGTATGTTGAAGACATACAAATTTGATCAAATTTGGTGATACATGAATTTACTATTTAGCAGCCATAGGCAGGAAATTTTAGACAACCTCCTTTCACACATGATCAGACTCAACAGCAGCAATGAACAAATTATCTAGTTGCATTTTCTGACATGCTACTATCAGGGTGTATGATTAATTTTTTTGACAAGTTCCAGTTTTGTTATTTGATGGAAAGAAACATGTAATATGTAATTGTCTTGCAACAAATAGGCCCACAGAAAACAATTTGTTCCCGTCTCAATTTTTAGGAAAAGATTTGCACCCTGTGAAAGCCTTTTTATAATATGCCTCATTGCTGCATTTGTTTAATTTTAAGCCATTGTTTTTTTACTTTAAGATTGTAAAATTGTCAAGGTTTGCATATTTTTTATAAACTGATAAAAAATATGCAAACTTAATAAAAAGATTAAACATATATCAAACATTTGTAGTATATATATATACAAACTCATATTTCTGACTCTTTCTCTTTTCGTTACTCGAGATTTCAAGCTTGAGTAGATGGAAGTCACCATGCAGCCATTTTAGTTAGATATGACAGCCGAAAGAGGGAGGGGATGCTGCTTGTACAGCAAGAGTTGCTAAAGATTAGAGAAGATGAGCAGAATCCAATATTCAGTGGCACAAAAAGCTCGAGCTACTGTATAAAACTTCAGTTGATGAACACATTAAAGTTTTTTCGTGTTAACCGGCAGCAGTGTACTGTTTAATACATCTTTTCAGGATGTTTTTGATTTTCCTCTTTGCAAATAAGCCTATATTTATTTAAGTTTTGGGCGGAGGTGACGCTCTTACTTACATGAAATAACGCTTTATGTAAATGCCATTTCACCCTGAAGCACAAAATGTCATATTTACATTTACAACTGCATAAACTGTTTCAGATACGCAAAGTAAAAGTGTTGACATTGAAAGTCCTATGTCCATGTTTGTTGGTTTTTATTTTTTTTGACTAAAGACTAGAACAGTATAAGTCCTTCATTTATGAAACCGCACCTACACTTTGAGCTGAATAGCCTGTCTTGTGACCTTTGTGTCACTGCTCTCTGGGATACTTTTAAGTAACATACCTTGCAAACCCTTATTCAAATATGCACGGCAATCTCTTCTTTGTAATAAAGCATACAGATTGGATCACCATAACAAAGGTGTATTGTACGTCAAACTGAACACTTTACACTGAATCTTTGTCAATGATGTCATGAATGCACTGTACATTACCATGTGTGTTACTTGCACAACAGTGCAGAGTGCAACCATCAAGATTGAAGTCCGATGGTGGGAAACTGAGCAAGGGGACTTCACTTAGGCTTTAACTGCTGTACTTTCTCCTGCTGATACTTTTCACGCTCACAAAATTCTTCCAATCATCTTGTGTGAAATTATGGTTCTTTAAATTACAAGTCATCATTAATGTGTTTTTATCACGAGACTTTTAATGTTGCGCTTGACTTCAGTTGTGCATCCGTAATTCAGAGCCATCTTCAGTATCAAATGAAATAAAAATAGAGAAAGGATGGTGCAGTGCGACATGAGTAGAAGTAGATTCATTGTTGGAAGAGAAATTACAGGAATCATCAACAGTAGTAGAAGCGAAGTAAAACTACAATGAAGTTATTTCAACTGGAAATCTATATCTTTGTTATCTAGGTTATTTCTTAAATATTTGCCCCTGGTTTTAATGTTAGGTTTGAATCCTAAATGTATGTCTTTTTTAATTAATAAAAACAAAACAAACATGTAGATGTTCAACATCATGAGGGTCAATGTGTAATTTATTCCCAAACAATACATTTCCTGGTACATCAACTTCATTATATGTGGGTATGGAAAGTGACCGCTTGTGTGAAAACACTATATCGCCTATAAAAATGAAATGCCGTTGAGTACAATTGAACATACAGAGGAAAAAAAAACAGTGGACACAGGCACGGTTTTCACGACTAGAGATGCTTCCGAAACATACAACGTCTTGGTGTTTAATACAATGGTGAACATTGCTACAGGACATAACCTCCATGGCGTCTGGAAGCTCTAAAATCTCACAGGATTTTTATTTTTAAACAAAGACAACCAAGGGAATTTTTGTCAAAGTTGTTACTTAAAAAATTAAGTACATCATCTAATTCAAAACCATCCATCTAAAAACGCTTTTTCTCTTTTTTATTTCCCTTTTTTTTTAATAAGTATTTGATTACCGATTTGGCGTATGGCTCATTTAATTGTTATGTGATATGGACGAGCTGATCGTTAGTACTGCACATCAACAGTCTCACCAAGCAATTTAACTGTTTTTTAACAATCCCAGACTTCAGTAAAGACAGGAGTATTTATATTGACATAAATGCAAATCCCATGCAATTTTGCAGATTTTTGCAACCCATAAAGCAGTTAATTTTTCAAGACAAAGGCCAACATACCAAACAAGGGAAGCATTTGTCATATTCAGAGAACCATAATGCTTGTTGTTTTTAATGTTACCACAAATGTATACAGTATGGGGGGGTGAATGGGTATGTTTGCATAGCCATTAGCCATAAACTAGGACAGAAAAAGACAAAAATGTATTTCTACACTTCTGACCCCAGCATACAGCACTCAGTTCATCATCCAGTCAGTGTGTTATTAAACAGAGCTGTCCAATGGGAAAACCGTAGCGAGGGAGAGTTGTGGCTCAGTGTTGTAAAAACTTTGGACCTCTGCTACATCCGGACATAGTTTAACAGTCACCCTTGTGCCGAGTCAAAAACCTCTTTCTAACAACATAAATAAGATCCCATGTTTTGCTCATTGGGCTGCATCCACACATTTTCAAAAAATATATACTGTATGTAAGTTCCTTTGAATGAAAATTATATCAATGTAATGTTACTGCATACTTTTGGGTAATGGGAATATTTTCAACAGGCGTTCACTCAAATTCAGTCAGGCCCGTGCAGTAGAAAAAACATTTTACACAATGTTTCATAGAAAGATGTAATCTGTAACAGTCAAAAGTGCTCTCCCTGCTTTGTAATGGTATAGATTTGAATCCCTTCATATTTGTAGTATTGAAAAACTAGTTTATTAAAAAGGTGAGATCCCTTCACATATAAAACAAATCTGTTTGCTATTTTGCAATTGTGATATAACTGTTTTGAAAGTATATAGTATACTTTCTGTATTTTGTCAGTAAAATGTACTTTTTAAACTTGAAAAGTGACAATTTACAGATTACACCTTGTTCAAATGGAAATAGTTAAAGCAGCAAAAGATAACATAATACTGTCTAAAAAGAAGGAAAATAAAATTTACAGTGACATCCATAGTTTTGATCTTTTTTTTGTTTTTACCAGATACTTGCACACAACAGACCAGGTGCAAATATTGTAAAAATAAATACATAAATACATACATGGGAAATCCATACTTACATACATACACTTATTGTATCATAAAATAAGAGAATTATAAGATAATTACAAAATTCAGATGTACAAATGCATAGTCCACATGCGTCAAAGAAGAGACCAGGAAATTAAGCTCCTTTTCTTCGTTTAGGGTTTCGTTTGACAAATGTGACTTACAAGTGGGTTTGAGTAATGTGTGGTAACGTTTGTGTGATGTGGTGTGCATGGCACTTACTATACAAGAACACATGGGTTACACACCAGATCACTCTGTGCTGTTTCACGTTGAGAGTCTGTGGGTTATTAGTGGTTAAGACTTCACAGGTCAAAAGTTGAGAGGTACATGTCTAGGCGTGTCTGTGGACCCCAATGTTTGTGTTCGGAAGAGCTGCGTTAGGGCAAATACAGAGGAGATGAGTACAGTGCAACGTTTGGCAAGTAGCCTCACTCCATCACTCTCTCCCTGACCCCGTCCAGACTCAGTGAGGCCCGTACTCCTTCCTCCAACCCGAGCGCCAGTTCCGGCTGTCTCAACAGCCACAACAAACTCTCGATACAATCCCACAATCTCCTTCAACTTTTCCATTGGTTCCTGGTTGTCATCAACCTCGTCCTTGTGGATCAGACTTGCATTATGGCAGATGTCACAACCAGGGCAAGAGTTTGTTCGTAAACACGCTGCTGACAACTGAACCAGAGCACTGAAGCTGTTAGACAAAGAACGCAGGGCTTCATCAGGAGCCCAGCCTACACGTGTGGCCCGCTGACACCCAGATGCTAATCGTCGAGCCTCTGCTTGGAGAAGACTCCTTTCAGCCTCAGTCATGGTAGTGGTGCTTGTTCCAGTACAGCTGAAGCCAGGTTCTGGTGTGGTGCTACCTTCATTTCCGTTGTGATTTAGATCAGGTTCTACTTTCATACCTGTGATATCCTGCTTTGAGTCATGACATATTTGTTGGGGTTGTTCAAGTACTCCCTTCTCTAAGACTATCAGGAGTTGGTCTATATCGTGACGTAGGGAGGTAAACCCTCCTTTCAGTCTTCCATAATTCTTATTGGTCAGTGACCGAAGAGGACAACCAAGTGAAGTTGTTGGGGAAACAGGACATGAAACGAGGGGACTGAGTTCAGAGGAAGCAGTGGAAAGTGTAGAGAGCGGTCGCGGGTTGTCCTTAAGTAGTGACAGAATATTGGGGTTTGGTGATGGTGTTGAAGGAGAGGAGACAGGTGAAGTTTGCGTTGGTTTGGGACATGTGCGTCGGGAGAATTCATAAATGGTAAGCTCTTCATCAAAGCTTACGCCATCTTCAGTGTCTCCACTGAAACAGTTTGCATAAACGGTACGGCAGCCACAAGATTCCCGGTGCTGCTGGGGAGGAGTGCTGTCTGCAAGAGAGGAGGTTGGTGAGTCACCCCCAATTTGCATGCTAGACACACCTCCAAGCCCCACTGCTGAATGCGGCCTTGACTGAGGTTGTTCTGAAGAAACACTACCATGGTGTGAACTGTTATCTTTGAAACTAAGATTAGGATGGGAGCCGTTTGTCCCACTGGACTTTTTCAAGTGTGAGGCCACTTCCTTAGCCTCTTTTATGGTGGCTATGACAACCTCCACTCCATCCTCCAAAATGTTATTTTTCCCTCCAGATTTAGATGACATGGACTCTTTTTCCTTAACAGGGGTCTTGTTTAAGTCTGACAAACCGCTAGCTACAGACAAACCAGAGCCAAACCCAGACGTGTCTCCATTGATGGAGCTAGTGGAGGGATAGTCCAGAGTTCCCAAAATCTCTTGGGAACGGGTCATATACCATGGCAAAGCTTGGATCTTCCCTCTAAGGGAAGAAGCTGGTAGTCTGCCTCCCAGGCTGGAAGAGCTGGTCCTCAAGTCAGAACCTGATCCAGATCTTCCAGGCTCTTTGTTTTCTAAGCACCCCACACCTTTGGAGTTTGTGGAGGTGAGGGAGGTAGTAAGGGTGAGAGGTGCATCTGTATTTTTTGGTGACAGGCTTTCGTGACTCAAAGACACCCTCCTGGGTGCTGACTGGACATTGCCATTGCGGCTGCTCCAAGAGCGGTTACCATTTGATGGACCTATGCTATCCTTTAAGATTCCTTTGGTTGGATCAGTTGGGGAAACAGGAGAACTAGCTGGTAGTGATAAGGGATGGAAGTTGGAGGCAGAAGTGGGTTTGGGAGGCACTGGAGGAGGAAGGGTTAGCTTTAAACCACAATTAGAACTCGAGATAGGGGGTAGGTTAAGGGGCTTTTTTGTGTGCAAGGGAGACTCACTGTTTTTCCCCTCAGCTTCAGGGGTTTCCTTTTCATCAGGTATGCATGGTTTGACATTGGAAATAAGATGTACTCCATTCTCATGTATCAGATCTTCATTCTGTTTTGGGTTATTTTGTTTCTTCTTTATCTTTTCCTCCACTCGTGCAATTTGTTGTGGTTGCTGGCTAGACCTCACTGCTGTTATCAAGGGTGATGAGAGAGGGAGTCTACCTGTCCCAGATGCGAGAGATTTGAACTCCATGGTGTCTGGCTCCATTTCCAGGAGGTCAGAGGACAGACGTCCAGAGGCATCCCCATTGCAGTGAGAATATGATCTTCCATGCTGAGGGGATTTGGGAAGAATGATATGAGGTTTAGGTGGAATTTGGGGCTTAGATGCCAATGGTGGTTTGACCTTCACTTCAGGTTTTTGAGATGGTTTCGATCCACTAGGCTGCTGGTTGGTATCTGGATTTGTGGGGCCTTTATGTTCCTCACTTTTCTTTTTCATAGAGAATTGCGCTTCACTGGCAAGCGGGGAAGATAGTACTTTTCCTTGGAGACCGGAAAATCCATTCTTGGTTCCACTCAACCGATTGGCATTCCACTGATCAGCCAGCTCCATGTCTGTGAGAGCCCAAGACATAAGAGAAACGTGTTACTGGATTTGCACAAATCCTATCTCAACTTCTTCAAATCACCACAATAGCTTAATGGTGTCTTATACTGCTATCATTTTTTTTTTAAAAAGGACCCAAGGCCCACCAAGGATAAACTGCACAGATAAACAGAAGAATATTTTTCTAACTAATCTACAAAATCATAACAAACAAGCTGCAGACAAACCTGATAGATCAGGAACTGGGGGAGTAAATCTCTCCTGTGCATCAAAAAACTCATCTTCAGAATCT
This sequence comes from Antennarius maculatus, assembly GCA_013358685.1. Taxonomy (NCBI): domain Eukaryota; kingdom Metazoa; phylum Chordata; class Actinopteri; order Lophiiformes; family Antennariidae; genus Antennarius; species Antennarius maculatus. Next base: position 12,872,995 of record CM023614.1, on the reverse strand, counting down.
GAGGTAGTCTCTTTGGAAAGTAGAGATGGTTTGGGGTTGGGTGAAGGTGTCAGGAAAAGACTTTCTTCATCCTTGGAAAGGCGTTGCTCAGCATGTCCAGATTTGTGTCCAGGAATTGAACTTGTTCTTAATGGGACTTTGGGAGGGGTCTTTTTTTTTTTTTTAATGGATGATCTTTCAAAGGGCATGCTGTCAATCATTCTCAAGTCTCTTGAACTAGGAATCTTACTAATTCGTCTGAGTTTCTCTATTCCATGCTTTTCATCCTCCTCCTCCTCCTCATCATCATCATCATTTGTAGCCCCAGGTGGACTGGGAAGGAAATCAGATTTGGAGAGATCAGCAAAGCAAAGGCAAGAATTGTCAATTCCGCTGTAATTTAGATTGGTCGGCCGCAGGGGCCCCTTATTACGTTTTGGCTCTAAGAGGTAAGGTTGGTGAACGTCCATGCTTGCAAGGTTTTCACTCATGTGTGGTCCGTTGCGTGCATCCACAGAAGGTGAGACTGTTGCTATAGCATTGCTGTCTTCTAGGGCAGCACTCAAAGAACTACTGGACAAACTGGAGAAGCTGCTAGTGACTCGTGGGTCAGTGTGGTACCAGCCACTTTCCAGGTTCATTTCTTCATCCATAACACTAAATTTATGTAGACCACTTCCTGTTGCTCCTCTGTCTTCTTCACTCTCACTTTCTTTACCTTCTGTTGTCACTATTATCTTTACTTCCTGTTTACCTCTGTACTCTTCTCTCTCTTTTCTTTCTTCTTCTTTCCTCTTTTCTTCTTCTTCTTTCCTTCTTTCTTCCCAGTCCTGACTTGCTGGGTCAGGGCATTTGTAACCCTGAGCATCCATTGGGTCATCTTCATCTGTTGAGTCATCTGAGTCACTGCAGCAGCGAGACACATAACCTAATAACACCAGGGAAATAAAAAAAATATTTTACTCCATTGTTGGAACAGAATAAAGCTCAATTACTCTGAAATAACATGACTGGCTTGTCTATCCTTATCCATACAGGCTGACGACAGCAGCAGACAACAACATATGATGTGAAAAACACGTATCAATTAACCAAAGCCAGAAGGTGATTATTTTAAGTGAAACAATTTTTGCTCACTTGATAGGGACTCATAGCACACGCCCTCTATTACGGCGAACTTCCCACACACACCTTCTTCAGCAGGAATACGGTGCACCCTCACTTTTGGGCGCCCCAGTCGGAAGACACTGACATTTGGATCCACAAGGAGTTTGTAGTAGCCTCCCAGCAGACACCCTAAGTCTTTGGCTGCCAGAGAGTCCATGAATAAGGCAAATGGCTAAGAAGTGGAGGGAATAGTAGAAGATTGGGTAAAGTTGTAGTGGTCATGATTAAAGCCAGAGGGTGAGGGACAAAAAGGGAGGAAAGGCAAAAGAGTGAGAGATGGAGGGAGAGAGAGAGAGTTGCCTTTGAGCCAGTGAATTAGCTCTGTAATGCCACCACACACCCCATTAGGTTGCATACGGTTTGTTTATCGGAGGAGAAAAGACTGACCTATATTTTTTCAAGCATGAGATTTGATTCAAATGTGGTGTGGTGAGTGAATATCTATTTTTTCTATCTGTGTCAGTATATACAGTAAGTGCCTACAGCTTTATGAATTATAAAGTCTAGATTCTAGATGACCATGCACTGTATATGAATTAAATGTCTTCTATACCTTCATATCGTGTAGTGAGATGCGCAGCAAGCTGACTTTGTCAGACTCCGACAGCAGCTCCACTCTCGTGATGCTGCTAAACTCCACCAGAGTAGAAATCATGTTTAGCTTGTGGTTGATGACTTGGCTCATTCCATACTTGGCTCCCACAAGCAGGTTGACTGACACCTCCCTGTCCTGAAGCTGTGGTGTAGATCAGAGCAAAGGTCAGCATTTTAATTTGACTGAAGTGGTGATACTGTGTTGCAATACCAAGCAGGCCACATCAGTCTCCTGAGTCTTACCATCATTGTGGCAGCATAGGATCGTCCACCATATGAGATGAGCTCTCCCAGCTGAGTGAGGTAGGCCAAACGAGCCTGAGTAGCAGATATTACCTATAACACCACAGGGGACACCGAAGAAATGAGAAGATTCATTGAGGATTTAAACTTGAACCCTCACACTTTCTGTGAGTCATTGACTATGAAACAGTTATCGTCTGTCCTTTTACACAATTTTGATTTCCATCCATTTTAAATCAGACGTACCTTCTGGCGTGGCTCTAACAGGGATTGAATCTTTTTGAGGTGGTAGCTAATGGCTTTCCTCAAGTCCTTGTCCCTCATGTTGCCCAGTAAAGTGGGGGAGATGAAGCTGTCGAGGCCAAACTCCTTCCTGTCACCACAAATACAGAAGATTAAAAAGCACATAGTAATACTCTTCCCTTAGACCAGCTAATGTTAGAAGTCGGACTGCAGTACTCAAAATGTAATTTGGTTTAAACCCAAAAAATGCTGGTGCAACAGTTCATAGGTGGATATACAGTGCCTTGCGAAAGTATTGGCCCCCCACAAGAACTTTTTGACAATTTGCCACATTTCAGGCTTCAAACGTAAAGATAACAAACTGAAAATATTTTTCATGAATCAACAACATGTGAGACACAATCATGAAGTGGAACCAAATTTATTCAACATTTTATATTATATTTACAAATAAAAAACTGAAAAGTAGGATGTACAGAAGTATTGGCCCCCTGTTCTCTCAGCTCAGCTAACTGACTCCAGAAGTTCTCGCATGACTTCTGAATGATCCAATGTTGACGTAAATGACAACAATGACAAACAGAGTGCACCTGTGTGTCATTTGGTCTCACTTTTGCACATCCTACTTATAGCCTGTCATCATGAAAGAGAGACAGAAAGAGCAAAATTGTTAAAGTTAGAATTACAAACTTTTGATCTGCATGCAGTAAAAAGGACAGATACCCATGAGTGCGTGAGCATGCATCCTTACACAAATTACAGCAATTGCAGGAAAAGTTCAAGATAGCTCTTTAGTTTAGTTACCTCTAAAATGACATCCACAAGAAAAACACACATAAAAAAAAAAAAAACATAACTCACGTAATACTCTTAATAGAGGTCCTGGTATGTCCACAACTATCTAGTCTCTCATGCATGTGCAAGGCAGCCAGGCGAAGTGCTGTGTTACACTTCATTTCTAACGCAAACCTCTCCTGCAGCACGTCGCCAACACTCTGGAAACATAATGACAGACATTACAATACATACATCACAACAAATGTACCAATTTTATAACTGAAATGTATCAAACTTTCAACATTATTTGTACAGACAATGCAATACAAAACTTATGAGCATCTTTATAAATAAATCCTGGGACACCCACGCTGGCATTCATACAGTACAAATAAACACAGCAGGAGGGAAAGACCTCCTTATAGAAAAATAAATCAATGCGACATGAGAGGCACTCTGTCTTTGTGGTAATGTTTTGAAGTGCAGAATTCGGGCACATGAGAGCAAGTCGCCAGATCCACTAATCATTTGTATACAGTAATACCACATTTGACGAGTTAAGCAATGTGAGCAATGTGAGCATTCAGACTTGGTGTTGACATGACAGTAAAAAAAAAAGGACGAATGTGTGAATGAGGTTCTGAAAGACAAAACATTTCTGAAGCTCCGGAGGGTTTTGTTGGGTTTCTCTGTCCGATAAAGTGCATGAAATGTCTGCTGATGTGATTAAGCACTGTACAAATAAAGGTTGATTGATTGATTGATCGATTGATTTCTTAGTTGAATAAACAGAGGAAGATGGAACATAGTTCTGCTGATGATAGAATTTGCCCCTCTAACCTGTAAAAAGAAGTACTCAAATGCAGAGGGGTCATCCTGCAGCATGTCTGAAGGGTCTCTGGGGATGAAACACACCCTGAACAGACATCTGTAGTCATGGGAGTCTTTTTTCTGCACCACCTGAGAAAGAAAAAAAGTGTAACGTGTAAAAATGTAGGTAAGACCTTACAATTGAAGGCACATGCATGGCAGGCATTCTTTACTGTGTCTGTAGGTCTACAATAGCTGTTATGCTTGTAACAATGTGAATTACACCTAATTTAAACAGTCATTGACAACTACTGCATATGTGTGGATTGGTGTATTCATTGTTTCTTTCACCTTCTGTATAAGTTCATCCTCGTGCAGCAGCAGTAGTTTAGTGATACTGTATTGTTGCTCTAGCACCAGAGAAAAGTACTCAATGGCCCGGATGGACAGTTTATCCTTCAGAGTCAGAACAATGTCCTGGAATGGTGAAAAACCAACAGATCAGACCCATTAGACAAACTTGTTTCATCTCTGCTGGTTGATGGTGATGCTCAAATCTGTTTCCCTTTGCTTCCATTTGCAAACTGATAGGATATCTAACAACAATGAACAATTTTCACGATACAGTAAGCATCACATCATGAGAGTATGTCATATAATTAATTTACATCACTTCACCATTAAGAATAAAGGAGCAAACTACACACACCCTAATCACACCACAACATGTCGTGTGGTAGAGTTCAAAATACACCCACTTGTTTTAAGGGAGCCTTACAGAACAGAGTATGCACCATTTGATCTGATAGTACTCAGTTAGAAGGGCTACATAGAATAATGATGTTAGCAACACACCAGATGTTGTCATTTAGCATTTTACAATATGTGATACAGGGGTTATAGAATGTATTTAACTATTCATCCATTTTATTGTCTTCAGCTGCTTGACTGCCTTGCTGGGCACATATCTGCTGGAGCCTATTCCAGCTGGATACAGGCAAAATGTGGGGTACACCCTCGATAACATAGCAGCACACTGCTGGGCTACACAAAAGTCAAACAATCACTCATGCTCACACTCACACCTACCGACAATTTGGTGTGACCAATTCACCTAAGCTGTATGTTTTTGGAGGTGGGAGGAACCTAAGGAGAACCCACATAGACACCAGGAGAACATACAAAATTTGCTCAGAAAGGACCCGAACCCGGAATCTTCTTTCTGTGAGGTAACAGCGTTACCCACTGCGCCACTGTGTCACCGTTATCTAACTATATGCCATAAATAAAACTAATTTCTCAAAAAAATGTGGTTTAGGGATACATCAAAATTGACACAGATCCTGTACTATGCCAGTGTACTTGTATTCATAATCCTAATAATTGTCTTCTGCTAAATTTCAAGATCCCTGGAAGACTGAAACAGCACCTATTCCATGCAGTAGTTTCTGAACTAACAGAGGTGACCCCTGGGAATACCGTACTTGGATCCAATAGTCACACCACTCACCAGCGGACTGGAATTTCACTCACATACTGAATTAATTTTGTCAAGCGATCGTAAAATAACTCATCCTTGGACTTGTTATACACAATACCAAATGTATGTACTGGTACAAAGTACATAAACATAAATGAACATATCACATGTGTTGTATCATCGGTATTGGTACATAACATGTTTCAGTAGGGATGTTTCCCATCAATGGTTTATGTTTTTTTTCATTATCAGTGTACACTCAGTCCAAACATTACAGTAGTGATTCTTTGTCAAGATATCTCTCTCTTATTTACTCATCACACAAGTTGATACACACCTTGACAGTGGTGGTAGTGTCAAACTTAAAGGCCTTGGTCTGTCCATTCTCTAAATAGACTTTCAGGACATTGGGCAGGAAGAGAAGAGAGTTTCCCTGTGGAGAGAAGTGAAACGAGAATTGACATCAGATGAGGAAAGGCAAAGGGAAAGACATGTGACACGTAAAATAACAAAAAGTCATTCATTAGTGGCTCAAGAGAGACTTCATTCCCACCTGAGTGTGCCCATTGACCAACACCTCCTCTGCAAAGCGCACTTTAACCGGATTACTCCTCAGACGGGCCCGCTTCTCAGCTGACATGATGGATGACTTCGGATTCTGAAACACAAAGGCATGCAAAAGGTCCATTAGGTGAGGGATGGCTCCTAGAAAGGGTTCAATTAATTCTTAAAGCCACAAAGTTTAAGACACAAACAGACACAGCCAAACGTTCAACACACACGTGTTCAAGTTGGAATAACACAATATATGAGGAGTGAAGATAATTAGTCCTGTCAGAAGCTTCTAGTCCAACCCTAGGAAACACAAAGGGGCCTTATAGAGTATTTAAAAGACAGATGGCCTCATGACGTGAAATTGTGTGTGTGTGGGGGGGGGTGGGGGGGGGGGTGGGAAGGGTTATCAATATCTCTTTGTACTCACTGTCATGTGCCTCAGGATTGTCACCGTGATACAATCCTCAAAGTCCCTGTGCAGGAAAAAATAAACACACACACAGAGAAAACGGGAGAGTGAAACACAATCAAACACACCCACAGACACACATGAGATCAATACCTCTCTGTCCTGCTATCAAGGAAATATTTTCACCCCTCTAACCTGTGTTCCTGCCGTTCTCTCATCTACATACTCCTGTGGATGAATCATGTACGTGTGATGATAAAATAATGCACAAACTACGAATGAACATTTAGTTATTTTATGAAGTAGACACACTGGCAGAATAAAGACCTGACACTGTGTCTCACCTGCCACAAAAGTCAATTTAATTTTTTTTATTCTAGATTTATAAATGTGTCACAATGATCAAATTTTTTTAATCCTTTGGCTAATAAAAGGCCTTGGTTACATAAATACACTTAAACAAACTAACAAGACTGGACACCACTGACAAAAAACATACACTACCAGTCAAAAGTTTGGACACACCTTCTCATTCAATGGTTTTTCTTTATTTCTATTACTTTCTACATCGCAGGTACAAACTGAAGATATTAAGACTATAAAGCAAGATAAATTGCATTATGTAGCAAAAAACAAATTGTGAAAGAACTCTAAATATGTTTTATATTTTAGATTCCTCAAAGTAGCCATTCTTTGCTTTGGTGCTAGCTTTGCAAACCCTTGGCCTTCTCTCAATAATCTTCATGAGGTCGTCACCTGAAATGGTTTTCGGTTCACAGCTGAACCTTGTCATGGTTCATTTGCTGGGGACAGTTGGGGATTTATTATTAGTTTGTGAGAGTGAGCGCGCATGGTTGTCTCTGTGAGGCTGCACACACTGCACTGGCCTCATGCCCAGAGTTTGCCGCGCCTCTCGCCCTAAGACAGCTGGGATAGGCTCCAGCTCCCCGTGACCCACAACGGTGGATAAAGCGGTGATTAGAATATGGATGGATGGATGTTTACTGCATAATTCCATATGTATTCATTTATAGTTTTGATGCATTCAGTAAGAAACTGCAATGTAAATAGTTATGAAAATAAAAAAAAAAACATGAAAAGGAAAACGTGTCCAAACTTTTGACTGGTGAATATCTGACATACAATGTATTAACACATTTTTTCCACAGCAGTTTTAGTTTTAGCAGTTATATAATTTTCTATAACTTTTTCAGAAATATCCCGCTCACACTAAACGGTTAAATGTGTTTACCACTTAAGAGTTGTCATTTCAGCAGAGTCACACAGCTGCCATGACGTGATATGTTTTTCCATTTCTTCTGGAATTAAAAGTATGCTTGAAACTTCCTTATTAGCATTTGGTGCGTTATAAAATAAATAAATCTCCTTACCTTACAATGTTGTCCACCTGCTCGTTGCTCAAATCCTCCAGCGCTGTATCATTAATCTGCAGCACCTGGTCCCCTGGGAACAGTATCCCATCTGCTGGACTCCCTGCAGCCGCACACACACACACACACACACACACACACACACACACACACACACAACACACACACACACACACACACACACACACACACACACAACACACACACACACACACACACACACACACACACACACACACAATCACCAACAACAAAAAAGTGGATGTTTGCATAAAAAAATCCTGAACACAGGTTTAGTTGAGTTCTCTGCAATGTGAGGAGTTTATTCTGGGTCTCGTCCAGACAGCTTGGCTCTGTGTTTTCTAGTTATTTATATTCATTTGTCTTCAGGCAGGAGAGCACAACTGAGGCACAGCAGTTTCAGCTTACTCTAACACTAACAGACATGCAGGCTCACACATGTGTTTCGAAATATTTGCACTCACCCCATCTGTTTGTCCCGTCTGCCTCCGATTGTTGACCCATTGATGGTATCCCACACACTGCTTTGGAGGCTTACATAATGCACACAGCGCCCACTGACTGCATGAGCACATATTCTCTTCCTCCTGCCAGAAAAGCTCACTCCTCCTTCCCATCAAGCTTTCATGTCAGCTCTGCCAATACCCTCATCTTTTTGGTATTTTAAGTTCCCTCCCTCCTCTTTTCTTTTTTTAACCTTGTTCAGCCACCACTTCCCTCTTCCTCACACTTCCATAACAACAGAACCTTGCTGACTGATCCCACAACCACATCACCAATCTACTGTAATTGCCATGTGCACTCTTTCACTTTGTTTAAATATTGTCCATCTATGAAAGTGTGTCTTTGGTTTCTACATCTCTTTTAAATTACGGAGATGGTGATGTGGTGGGACCCTACTCTGGGCATTATTCAACATATTTTACAGAATATATAAGAGTGTTTGATCGGCCTCTCTTCCTCTTTTGCTCTTCCCTTCGTCCCATCTGCCTCTCTCTCATGCACATCACTCTCACTAACCAATCAAAGCTGCCTTAATAAAAAATGATGGAATTTAGAGAAGTTAAGTTGTTTCTATGGCATCTCTGGTACTCTGCCTTACAGTGTGAATACGGGGAGAGACTCAGCGTGTGTCTGTGTGTGTGTGTGTGTGTGTGTGTGTGTGTGTGTGTGTGTGTGTGTGTGTGTGTGTGTGTGTGTGTGTGTGTGTGTGTGTGTGTGTGTGTGTGCAAGTATGTGAAAAAGAGAGCATGAGAGAGTGAGAGAGAGAGTAAATCTGGAAGGCAGCACACTGCTGCTTAAAGCAGGTGGTCAGCACTCTTCTACACAGACAAAGGAGACACACATGCACGCACACACACACTCAATCACACAAATAGATCTACCTGTAATGACATCCCTGACCAGCAGGGGTGGGTTTCTGGTCATGGTGAATCCATGTCCCGTGCTGCTGTCCAGGACCGGGTCCCTGTTGATCTGGAGTGTCAGCTTGGCCTGGAAGTTTTGATTGGACAGACTGTTGGAGCGCTGTGACCTCCCATCACCTAGCAATCGCTCTCTGCAGAAGTCAGACAGTGTCACAGGTTACCAAACTGGAAACTTAACACTGACATCATCAAGAAAATATTCCAGTTGATCACGGTGAACACAGTTCACCAACATGTCCCTGTATGTCAACTATTTCCTTCATTTAACATAGAACTAATAAAGTTTTCCCTTACTGACAGTTATTGAATAGTCAGCTTGTGATCACGTGAAGAGTCAGCTTGAAATTCAATCAAATAATTTTCGGTGTAGTTGTAAAGTTTTGCAAAACCTGAATTTGGTATGATTTTTAAAAAATCTTTAAAAATATTCAACATTCGTTGTCCCTTAACTTGATCCTTTATTTTCTCATTTATAGAACTTCACAATTTGTCTATGAAATCAGAACATTCTAAATACAAAAAAATCCCATTTCCCATACAGCCAAAGGTGACATTCACATATCTCAAAGAGATTCTGTTTCCTAGTACACAAACAGAGAAAGCAGAGCTGTGTCATTATTGAAATTCATCCTGCGAGGATTTTGTTGCGATTCTCAGAATATTCTATAGTTGGGACATCTTCAGAAGATCAACATACAGTACGAGGACTGTCAATGTGTGCCAAGTTTTGTACCAATAAATAAAGTAGTGGTCAGTTATTTCAATTAATATATGAAGTGTTTGAATCGTGACCACTTTCAGGATTTATCTTCTGGACTCTATCGTTATCAAGCCAAGCAGCTGTTTCCGCAGACTTCAGACTTCTTTAGAAATAGACAACTTTGTAGCATGACATCAGAAATTCCTTTACCTACAACCTGCTACACATCATCAGCTCAAATATTCCCAGGGATATGAATTATACGTATATGTGAAATCTGATCTAATAGTGACATCCTCGTTTGTTCTGGTCACTTGTTTGTGACATCATGAGACTTTCCCAGGATGACACACAGGAAATACACATATCTTCCTTTCTGGACTGCCTCCTCTCTTGAGAATTAGAGACTACAAGGCAAAAGAGTGAAAGACTTGGAGGCATGGTTGTGGTTCATTGTGGGGTGTGTTTGTGTTTGCCAGAGGAACACAGAACTTCTAGGCTTAAAGTCTGACTAATCACAACTTCCAGGCTGGTTTTAAAAATGTCCTCAACTATGTGGTTTTCCTCTCCATGAGTGGGTATGAAAAAAGATGGGTCTGCATGTGTGTGTGTGTGTGTGTGTGTGTGTGTGTGTGTGTATGTGTGTGTGTAGGCGTGTGTGAGTGTGTGTGTGAGAGACGATGCCCTTTTTTCTTCACTCTGTCCTAAACTTGATTGTTCTGATTTTTTATTACACAAGTGCTGATGCAGTCACGTGTGTGGTGTCTGCGTTTTCTGCTACAGCTGTTGTGTGATACCAACAATGTCTCAGATGGTTTCAATATCTGAACAACACTGATGGTAACACACCAAGATCAGCTGATGAGTCAGTATTCATGTGTGAATATTAACTAATTGTGTAAAAATGTACTAAACTAAGAGGTATTTTTCACAAATATTTCCTGAACTCTGAGGAGGATCTTCGTCCTGACCTCTGACCCGTGTTTACTGTGTACCTGCTGAGCGACTCTCGAGTGCGACGTATTATCGTTCCCACCACTTGCTGCACCCGACTGGCCCCCCGAGATGGAGACCTGCTCCTACATCGCTCCTTCTCCTCCATTTATCTAAAGAGACAAATACAGAGAATCGTATCTGTTTGCGATGCAATCCCAGTAAGCAAAGCAGAGAGAGAAAAGGTTTTGGAGAGAGAAATGCGTTAGAAAGCATTTGTTTACCTCTCTGGTCACAGTGTTCATGCAGCGACAGAACCTGTGTAAATTAGCCTATATTTAAATTCAGAGCATGTAGCCTGCCTTGAGCACAATGAATAATCAGACATGCAAACGGAGAGGCAGAGTGAGAAAAAAAGGAGAGAAGGATGTAGTCAGCTCCAAGAACAACACAAGTCACACACATATTCCTAAATGACTTTTCTCAAGACTAAATTTACCATCAGAGTAAAACACAAGTGTTAGAAGCAGCACTTTTCTTCATGAGCACAACATAATTATGCTCTAATCTGCATTTTGGCAATAACTGTAGTTTTTTTTTGTCCTGGTATCTTTGAAATGTGGGGGTGTTCGGGACGTAATGGACACTGGAGGGCTCAGTGAGACATGGGGGAGGCAAAGATGGTCGCATCAAATTCTGTCCCAAGACACAACACCCATCGACTGCTGATCTTGTAGACTCTCTATTATATTATTACTATTACTTTAGATGTATTCTAAGAGGGATACTGACTTACGGAAGTTTGTATTTTTTGTGCCAGTAGCTGAAAAGCTCATTGATGTGCTTCTTCCATTGTTAAGGGCTATATTGGAGTGTTTGATCCCATGAGGCACAAAAAAGTAAGCAAACACAGGCAGCAAAGGGAAGAACCGTGACTTGCACCTAATCAATATGACTAAAGATGATGGATGCGTTCCTGGAACTGAATGATTCACACCATGTCCTCCTAAATCAGGTGCAGAGAGCTCAGTTTGATAACTCTCAAATGTGAGGGAATCTTCTACAAGCCACAACGTTTCCTTCCCAAACGTAAAATGTATTTTCCCCGCCACCTGCCAGAGATGAGGAGAGCCAAGAAGTATTTGCCTTTTAACCTCTGAGCAATGGTGAAACAACGCTAATTACACTGTAATCAGTAGAGGATGTTAAGCAGTGCGGCTGTGAGTTAAGTTTTATTCACAAGGAAGAATACGGTATTAATTCGTTTATTTTTCACCAGGAATTCCTTGTACTGTATCTCCGTTGAATTGATCACTAGCTCTAAATGAGTGTTTACTAGCCTCCATCTGTGGTAACAACAGACATAGTGTGGGTCTGTCCTTTAAGAGGATTACAGCCCCTTATTGTACGCCGACCCACACTGATCACTGAGTGTCACTTTAGCACCTCCTGCTTATCTAGATTGATGCAGATTGATGAGGATGAAGGAGGATGATTGAGGCTTGGAAGCTGACATCTGCACATGACATAGAGATGACAATCACTGACAGAAACGGAATCTGACGTGTCATCATATCGATGGTGAAACGTGTTTGCACTGCTAAGACATTGTCAAATGTGCCATGCTTTCAAGTATACAGAGGTGTGCGCGTGTGGCATGTGACGTAGTTCTTTTCTCCCCTTGTTCCTCACCCCGACTGTCCTTGCCATGGCAGGTAGTTGTCTCAGGTGACTCGCCTCTCTTAATACAGCCAGCAATACATTTTTAAATATATGCACATCGTAAGTACTTGGTCAACGTCTTTCCATACATCTTTTTAACTCTGCTGAAGCAAATAGTCTTGCAGCTGTTGTGGCAAAAATGCGGCACTGCCCTTAAATCCTCACTTTTTCAAAATGTTAATTATTTCGCTTAAATCCTACACATCCATTACATGTAGTAAGCTTCTGGAAATGGCAGTAAATGATTTTACACATATTAAGTCCTAAGGACATCAACACCTCCAGCAGCTCAAACCTTGTCCACCTATTTCCAGTTAACAACACAACATCCTGAGTTCATACAAAAGACTGGCAGAGTGACTCACTGTGATGTGGCTTGTCTCTTCAGGACTCCAGAACATAAATACCCTCTTGCCCTCTGAGACATCAGCTCTGCAGCCCCTCCAGGATTGGCTGAATAGAGGTGGAGGGGGGGTCCTTGTGATCATCAGGGCCAATCCCGGTCTATTTCAGCCACCTGTGCGGAGCAGAGCAAAGCTATCAGGGAGGCCTGTCAAATCCAATAATCTACATTCAGAAATACATGACAGGGTTATAATTAGAGTGAAACATGAAATTACCAGTTATCAGGTCTGATTGAGTTGTATCAGCTGTATCTGAACTGCTTTTTTTTAACCTACTTTCATGTAACTGAACTATATTCCAGTTGGTGATGTTTCAAAATGCACACGTATGTGTGTCAAGCCAAGCAGATGTGAGTCCAAACCAGCTCTGCAGTTGTGGTTTTCAAAGAGGCCCCTCCTCTCGTCCCCCAAGGATCTGTCGTGCTCTGTCTTTCTCTCTCTGTCTCTCTCTCTTTCTCGCTCTCTCCACCTCTCTTTCTCTCACTCAGAAACACATGGTGATGTTGAGACGAGGCACTCCATCTACGCGTAGTTGTCTAAATAAAAATTTCATACCACCCAGTTCAGTTAACAGTTCTTACTGGGCGTACTCTGAAAGCAAAGAGGACGGCCTGTGAATTCTGATGTGGTGGGGAGGGGACACGCTTTCAGGCAGACGGAGCTCTTGGCCAACAACAATGGAGGAAAGTATTTCATATCAATATCAGGCCAGAAATGTAGCATGCCTCTGGTCTGTAGATAACAACGCTTTGTTGTGCAGAGCGTGGTGTTTGAATCAGGAGGAACACTGGATAAACATTCTTCATCTCGTGTCAAGAAGCTGTCTCATTTTGAGTTTGAATTTTGGTCTGTGAAGTAAACTCTCACTCCCTGGTGCTTTCATCTGCAAGACAGAGCAGGAATCAAACTGGTAGTCCCATTTGCACAGCTCTTCAGCAGGCCCTCTGTCACCCCCACCCCCCACCATCCCAACCCATAGACACACAGCTTTTTCACAAGGCCCATGTGTCCCTGTAAAATGCCAGCAGAAGACCCAGACCCATGCAGACTGCAGGGCACATGAATAATGCATCGAGCTAATGCGGCTAGCCAGGCCTCCGACCGCAGCCTTCTGCCACCTTGCCAACACAGGCAACATGAGTGGAGCGCAGATGAAGATAGAATGGGGGATGCAGGGGTTGAGGAAGGGTGGGAAAGAGGAGGGGTGGCTGGGAGGGGCTGGGAAAAGGAGAAGGGACACAGAGAAAAGAATTGGTCAAGGAAAAGAAAAGGACGAAAGGAGTGGATTTTTGGGGGAGGATTTAAAGCGGGTGAAGAGGGCAGTGGCAGAGAAACAGAGAGTACAGCTGCAGAAGAAAAAAACAAATAAAGCCTCTACAGTGAAGCGGAAAGCAGTTGAAGCAGAGAAAAAAAAGATGATCAATGTGTTTCTCTATCAGCTGAGGGCAAACAAAACCAGACACCAGACAGTGATGTATGGTCAGAAGTTAAATAAATAAATAACTAAATAAACCAGCAGCTCTGCTCCCAAGCTACTTCTCTTCTTCCTCTTTTGCACTACAATATGGTGTTGTAAATAAAGAGACTCTTCCTTCCATCTGATGACAGGATTTTCATTTGGTTAAGACTGTAAAGCCTGTGTGACTGCAGGCTGATGATGATGAGTCTGCTCTAATCTGATTCTGAATCAATAGCAACAGAGAATCCGTCCTCCATTGAAATGTCCTTTAGGTCTCCAATCTGCCTTCACACACACAAACACACGCAAACACACACACACACACGCACAGACGCACACACACACACACACACACACACACACACACCCCCATACCCCTTGTTACCCGCCCATTCTTTCCTTCTTTTATTATGCACCTGTTCATGGAGAATATCTGTACATCGTGTCCTTAGTAAACTTTCATACACAGTGTCTCCCCACCCATGTTGCTTTTTTTCTGCAACATCCTTCTGAGTCAGACAACAACAGCCACTTCTTCAATCCTGTCATTTTATGAGCACATGCAGTTCTCTGAAGTACTCGTCTCCCTCCTCCAGGGCTGAGATGTTGTACTGAACTTGCCACCTCTGTGCAGCCAGGTGGAGAAAAAACAGCCCAATTAGCACCGCTGGGCAAAGCACAGGTCACAGCAGGTCCCATCAACCTGGACAGGCCCCAAAGCAGTGTACTAGGACACAAAGTGGGGGAGAAATAGCCTGGACACAGCTGCTGTTCTGCTAAATAAAATAATCCAAAATACGGCAGATGACTGTCAGGGTGAATTTCTCTGGGACAAAGTTTAACCATCCTTTTGCACAGGTAAATGGAGAATGGACTTTAGAAACTGGATCACGCCTTTAATGCAGGTCCTCTCACGCGTGCATACACACACACGTCCGGCTAAATAAGATACACCAGAGACAGCTGCTTTACATGTGGCCCAGGTTTGAAGGAGCAGCAGCAGGAGTCGGTTTGGCACCTGAACATTAAAATTTTGGAGACTGAGCTCAGTGAAGATTCAGTCCAGCAGCAGCATACTTGGCAGAAAATATAGTGTATGAGTGAATATCTGGATGACTTGTGGTGAGGGTGATTTAGGTTTATGCGAGGTAGCTGTATCGTTTCAGATTTCACAAATGCAAAGTTGTGAATGTGAGAGGCAACAAATACAACAAACATCAACAATTTTTGTCTTAGAACAGGATTACAACTGGACTATACAATAATTTTAAATGGGGGGGGGGGTTGACCCCCATCTGAAAACACATTATGTCACAGTATTTAAGAAAACGTCACGTATTATCATCATTTACTGAAAACATCTGGTCTTGGCATGGCGAGGGGGCTTGTGCGTTCCAGTGACCCTGGAGAGCGATATTGTCGGGAGCTTTCTCCTGGTAGGGTCACCCATGGCGGGCCAGTCTCCAGGGTAGATTCCAGATAAACAAAGACCCCAGCGTGCGAGGTGGCAGCCCTACCAGCCGACTATCCTGCAGAGGGCTAACAACCCACTGAGGAGAAACCCCTTTGTCATGAAACTGACCAGAAAAAGAAGCTAGAATGCTCAACAATATAACGGACCCCAGCCTGCCCCTGACCAACCAATACGGATCAACCTTCCTCCTTGGACCCGTGTCACCACATGGAATGTCCAGACACTCCTTCACCCCGGAGCTGCCACTCTGCTATCCCGAGAACTCAGCTGCTATAACATCACCCTAGCAGGGCTCTGTGAAGTACAATGGCAATACAATGGCGAAACAACAGCAGGCGACCACTGCTACATCAGGAGCGGCCTCGAGAGATGGACAGACCTCTATGGCATAGCACTTACTTTCCCAAAGACCCTCTGTAAGTACCTCATCAGCTGGACTCCTCTGAGTGACAGACTGTTGTTGGCCCGCTTTCTTCACCAACACAGCAAGATAACAGTCAGTGTTGCCTATGCTTCCACCGATGTTGCTGATGAGGATACGAAGGATGCTTTCTTTGACCAACTCCATCAGGCTGTTGGCCAAACCCCACCACACGACATCACCATTATTCTCACTGACGCCAATGCCACTCTTTCCAGCAGTGACCGGTCCACAGGCTCACCTGTCGGCAAAACTTTTGCTGACAGGCTTACAAACGACAACAGTCACCGCCTTCTTCTTCTCTGACACCACAACAACCTCTGTGTCGCTGAGGTTTCCCCGGAAACTGATCCATCACTGGACATAGTACAGCCCAGATGGCAGAACCAGGATAGGTTTGGACCACATCCTCATCTCCCGATGCTGGAAGTCGTTTGTCTGCAACTACCATGTGTACAGAGAAGCAGAGCTTGGCAACACTGACCACTGCCTGCTTGTGGCCCAGCTTAAGTTAAAGCTGCAAGCAAACCAGCACACCAAGAGTCAACCTCGCCTGGACTTCTCCCTACTCAGTGATCCAAACATCACCACTGAGTTCAGTTGCACCATCCACCGCACCTTCGATGCCCTGGCCACTGACAAAGTGAAAAACTGGAAGACCCTCAAGAATAGTGTCATCTAGTCAGCTCATATTGTCCTTGGATGCTCCCGATCCTCCCCCAAAAAGCCTTGGATATCGAAGAGGACACTCCACATCATTGACCGGCAGCACCAGGCCAGGTTCCATGGCGACCTGACCAAGTACTGGGCAACAGGACTGCCATTAATACGCTTACATTGATGTATCCGTTCAGATAAACCATAATCACTCTGTTGATTAATCAATCATCCTGTGTTAACGGGACATATATTGTTTTAAGATCGTCTACTTTATGTTTGGGCTACTTTGTTGTGTTCTGACCTTAAAAATGGAAAAAGGCAGATTTTTAAAAAATTATTATCATGTTAGTATTATTGTACACTTAACATCTACGTAAAAATAACAGTAGAAACATTTAAAGACAAAGGTCTTGTTTCCATGAAGCTGCTCTGTCTGACCTCAAGGAAGACTCCATCCCCCCCAAACTAACGTTTGCACAACAAATACATGATAAGAATTTCTGTCCCAGCTGTATCCCCAGGTAACAGTTGAATAACCAGATTATCTGTGGAAACTCCACCCTACTAGGGCTAAAGAAACCCGCTGACAGAGTGACAGCGGATATAATGTCACATGGTTTCTGGCTGTTAGCATTAGTTATCCAGCTGTCTTTGTGACAGAGCTGTCCATAATAAAATCTCCTGGAAACACTAGAGGTCTGTTTCCACATTCACGTCAAAAAGGCCTTCTACTATACGTCATACAGTAAGTGGCTCCGATTGTTGCTATGTACTTGTCCCTAGGAAGATCAAACATTAAAACAACCAAATCGCTGGAATAACAGGATGACCGAGGAAGACATCATGAAGTATTGGGAGATCATAGGGGCTTTCTTTATTATTAAGAAAACAACTTTGTTTAAATTAAAGGATCATTCTCCTTTATGACTGGTAAAAACAAATGATACTTAACATAAGGCGTGGCTGATTGGCCAACCTTCCTTAAGCTTCTTGTGCATCCAAAGAAAGTCAAGCACAATGGACATATGGTGAAAGTGACCGGTGACTGAAGAAAACGCACCATTAGCTTGTATAAAAGTACAAATTTCTCCTGGTTTGATCATTGTGGAATTTAAACCTCCCAGCCAATACAGCCTGCATAGGTTAAGATTTCTAATTCAGAAATATTATATAATATGCCTTTAAGTCCAAAAACATTAATTATGGGAACAATAATATGGTAAAGAAATCAGTCAATAATCAAAACCAAACTTGTGAGATGAAGTCTGTTGCAGCTACCGCTGCTTGAGCTTTGTTTTTCTCTACCTTACAGATATAATCACAATTCTTGTTTTTCATCCAGCCTGTCAGCTCATTCCATTAGCATTATGAAGACGGGACTTATCATGCACCACTCATTTCATTTCCTCTTAGATCAGCAAACTGGTGAGGCTTGAGTTCCCCAGTGCCCTATTAAATAATGGGTCTTTTGTAGATTAATAGCACGCTGCATTTCGTTACAGATTTCTATTGATGGTTCTGGTGGTTCCAGACAGAGACAGACAGCAACACAGGGAGAGGGAGAGGTGGATTTCAATGTCTGAGGAAGGTTTTTGTACATTAGACAATGACGTCTAATGTCAGACTGCTGTCTGAGCTAATTTCCTCTGAGATATCCTTCAAACGTTGCACAATAGAGGTCTTAAGTTTTAGTAAAAATAATATGAGAGAAGCCAATAAGTCAGCAGCTACAATAGGCCTCTGGGCTCTGGAATAATCCTCACATATCACCATAGTACAACTTAAGTACTTCAAATAACAAGGAGGGCAAAACCAATTATTTTAAGGTTTGTGGCTTTCATATTTGTAATATTTTATTATCTGTTCATAAATAGAGATGGCCTCCATTTTGATGCTTCTGCCAGTCAATTGTGCCATCACTATGGAGCTGTCACATCAATGAGGTCACATCTCATTTTCTCCTCTGCAGGAGCAACACTGGTGGAATTTAAAGGAAAAACAAGGCAGTCAGAGACTGCAACATCCCGCGACTTACCCTGACCTACCCTGAAAGTAGTACCTGACTAGTGCATAGACTAGTGCATATGGAGAAGGCCAGTGTGAGTAAGACCATAAAGCTAGTGCATAGGTAGATCAAAGCACTAGCTTTTATCTATGGTTTTACTTACACTGGCTTTCTCTCTCGTCTTTCTGTCTTATCCGGTTCCTGAAAGTACTAAAGTTGAAATTTGACCTTGACCTAGCTTTCTCAAGGAATAATAGGATGACCGAGGATGACAACGGTTGCGAAGATATTTGGTGGACATACTAACGGTTGAACGAACGGACAAACACTGACAATTACAATACATCATCGCTTTGAAGGGGGATGTAATTAATAACAGTCCCACCTTTATTCCAATATCTGTGCTACACATGTGAGTGCTTCTACCTGTCCATCCATCCACTGGTCATTTCAAGATTATCAGATGGAACCCTGGAATGATTAAATTAGTTTAATTACTGAGAAAGACTGATATTTAGTGATCAACAGCTTCTAATGGCCACAATGTGAAGAATCTCATTCAACAAACAGCTGGTCTAAATGTTGAGCTGGAGCAGCAAGCAGCAGCCATCATGCACCATGGCCTGGAGACATGAAGCTCAGACTAAAGTCGAGTGGGGGAGAGGATGGCTGACGGTCTGGCTGGAGCAAGTGGGACAGAGCAGCAGTCATCTGGGCAGATTCTAGGTTAATGCACGTATCAAGCCTGTCCTGATGGACACGTTCTGCACATCTAGTCATGTTTCTCTTCTTACAGAAGGACCTTACAGACAAAAAACTTCATGATGTAACATACATCCCTGAGTCATTACACAAAGCCTGCAGCAGCAGGGGCAGCGGCAGCAGCCATAAACAAACAGTACACAAGACTGTAAGCAAAACACTGAGCACCCACTGCTATTCTAGAAATGCAGGGCATCATATGACTAAAATGACGTTCATTCATTCATTCGTTCCTCCGTCTGGGGGCTAGCAGTAGAATGCATGGCTGTGTTTGTAATGATGGTTGTCGTATCACACGTGTCTAAATAGAACCGCGATCAGCGGTCACGTTACAACATGTCATGCATTAAATCGGGGCCCCAGAGCAGCAAAACGCATTGTTCCGGTCTAGTTGTGTTGCGCTTATCACGCCTGGCACGGCACGGAGGAGCACAGGGTAGAGGCTGCTGTTGGCCAAAGGGTATGAGGAAGACACAGAAAAAAAAAAAAAACACCAGGCGACTTTCCTGGAGTGGCTGCACATCGCCTACGCCCATTCACAATGTGCGTGTTTTACTACCCAGACTGCTGGCATTCCCTGATCCGTCAGGATTTAGTCCGTTCGTTTCCAATCTAAGCCCAGTGCCGGCGCTTTCACTGCGCATATGGCAGCGTGGGTTTTCAAAATCACTGCACAAAACAGGTGTTTGTCTGTCAATGCGTATTGTGAATCTTCTTTATTCAGAATAGTGTCAACTACCCATTAGCTTTGATTTAAATATGAATTGTGGTAATGAACTATGGACGGATCGTCTTTTTCCACGCATAAATACTCGTTGTCCTTAAAATAATCATCATTGAATTGATAAATACTTAACTTCGATCAGTGGTCGCACCCATGATAATCATACCACAAGGCTTAACAAAGAAAAAAAGGTCAATCTTTTGTTGGCTCTTTTATCATATTAATCGGATTTAAATTTTTACACCACCTCTCTCAAGCGGTCACACGATTCCATCCTGGAGGCGCCGTGGAAGTAACCATCGGTTCAATTATACATTTCGATGTGGGGAAAAAGCATAAATATCAAGACGGGCGCAAGGTGTATGTACATCCGTAGAAAGCGCTATCTGACAATAACACCGGGAAATGCCGACAAAACTCACCTCGTGGTCTGAAAACAAGACAGACGGGCTAGACGAACCGGGAGGCTGAGGGGGTTATCCCCAACAAAGATCAATGATGGCGGAGAAATTGAAGGGAAAGGATATCCGTTTCTCAGAAATATCTGCGTCCTCCCGATGATGATGGTGATGTGGAGTGTGGGGGGTTTGGCTAGTTGCTGGATGCTGTCATCACACTGGGACTGCTCTCTAATCCTCGGCCCTGAGCTCAGAAATAACCCACCCCCGCCTTCTGCTCGTCTCCCTTTACAACCTGCCTCCTCCGCTCACAGACCGGAGGACCGTCAGTCCCTCTTCAAGGTCAGTTATTATTATTATTATTATTATTATTATTATTATTATTATTATTATTATTATTATTATTATTCACACTCACTCACATGTGTGAATAATAATAATAATAGCAATAATAACAATAAAGTAATATAAATTAGCATATTTATTTGGGTACGTAGGGTGCGATTTTAATTTCCACATCCCCTTGCTGATTACCTTAATTTAATGACCACATAAAAATAACAAATTTGAAATTACGTGAAGTATAAAAAAAAAATTCTATGTTTAACACCAAGTGCTCGCAATGCGATTAATTTGAGGTGTTGTACTGAACGTGCCACTTTATTTGTCGTCTTAACGTAGTTTGTCCCCCCGTGCTCGCCGTCTTACATTTGTAACTTCCGTATTACGTACTTCCGTTGTAGATCATCGCGTCCATTCACCCTGAAGCTTTGAAATTTCAACACGAGACAGACGAGCAAGGCTCAGTAAACCACTTCCAAAATGTTTAAATTGGAGGGACTCGGACCAAAATTGGATCCGGAGGAGATGAAGAAGAAAATGCGACAAGATGTCATTTCGTCTGTACGAAACTTTCTAATTTACGTCGTTCTTCTGAGAGCTAGTGAGTACTGCGAGCTGACATTGACAATGAAAAGCCTAATGCACATTGTTGTTACAGTATTAGTAACTGGTCTGCAGTGGTATGTAAATGTAGTTTGGTCACGTACGTCCATGCATCAACAGAAGGTCAAAATGTCACCTTTTACAAGGTAATAAAGTTATAATACCATTAAAGCACCATTGTAGACTAATCAAAAATATGGTGGAAAAAAAAAAGTATGAGATTTCAAATACTGTACATATTAATAGAGAGAAAAAAAACGCACACTCCATAAATTTCTCATTGGACATTTGGTAATCACTGTTTCCTATCAGCAGTAGTTACAGAAGTTACTGTCCCCATCATGGACTGGCCAACTTCCAGATGTCATCATGTAGGATGTTTGCCATAGATGTTAAGAATTATTAAAAAATCTCATCCACAAGTTGACATGACTGTATTAAAAACAGAATATGTTTTTTAAAATATATTTTATTAAATTGTGGTGTGGTTTTAAATGACTTTCACACTCCAGTTTACACATGAAAATCAAGGTGGACACAACTCTGAGAGCCTATTCATGTTCCAAATACAATGAGCTCTTGTCTGTGTTAACAGCTCCATATGTGTTAAAGAAGCTGGACAGTATATGAATGGAGCAGCTGACCATTTCCTTCAGCACCCTCTGAGAGATTACCAGGAACACTGGAACACCATCTGCAAACAGCAAGGGACAGTACAAGAGGACTGCTGTCCACCTCCCACTGCGCCTCAAGAAACATCTAGTTTGAATTAAATCCTAGTCCTTGTTGTTTTTTAAAAGTTTGAGTTTCTTGTTAAACATATTGCAGTCATTGTTGAATGCACAGATTGATAGTGTCCATGTCTGCTGTGTTCACCCAGTCAAAAGAAATTGTTTTTTCTGTTCATTTGTTATACATGGCACACCTGCTCAGTCCATCACAGATTAAATGGAAAATGACAAAAATGTACTCTTCAGTAATTACTTTAAATGTCTAAGAAATAGAGAACAATAAACAAATGCAAAGCCCTTTGTTTTCTGTCATCATTGATACTTATCCATTTAAATCTGAACTTTAAAAAATTAAAATTTAAGACTGGTCTTCACATGCATCTTTTTCACTTGAGTTATGCAATGTTAAAAGCAAGTTTTTATTTTGAGGACTTAATTTCCTCAGGGAAAATACTGTTAGTATTGTGTTCTGAAGTGCATGTTGTGATGGTTCTATACAGTGTATATTTTGTTTATAAGAACCCGTGAACTTAAAAATCATCTGCACAGAATGGGAGTCTTTCATAGTAGAGTGTTCTAGAAACAAATGCTTTACTTTTCATTGAAATTCTCTTTTTTTGTCCAATTTAACTTTTGTATATTTTTAAAACTGGTTGCATGTTAAGGTGCTACAATTGATAGTGGTGGTGATACACTAACTTATTGATTGTTGTATTCTCCAATTGTGTCATCTAAGCCATTAATGGTACTTACACTTAGATTCTTTTAGTTAAATCTTGACATAGGGTTGTGTTTTTTTATAAAACACTATCCAGAAAAATCTGCATATACACACATTGGTGTATTTCAAACCCTTGAATGTAGAGAAAAGATATTGCCAATCACAAATATACATACAATTTGAATCAACACTACTCAACATTTCAGCAATTTTTTGTCCATTTTGTCCAATGCTAACATAAGGTAAAGTAAATGTGACCCAGATTTTGCAAAAGTAGTTTGAGATGGGCCCACTGCTATCTGTACTTTTCTAGTCTTTGTACTTTTCCTCATTTAGTTTGTTTTTTTTTCCATTAGTCTATCTAGTTGTGTAATATGTCCTGTAGTGTCAATGTTATTATGTCCCACTTCAAAGTGGTGATGTATTGTTCTCTGTGTGTTTATTTACCCTGTTTTGTTTTGGGTTGTTTGCATTTATATCTGCTGTGCTGTCTATGGAATTGCAAGGACATAAGCAATTCATACACGCAATTTCATCCTGGATTAATAAAGTATATCTATCCATCTATCTATCCATCCATTCATCTACCCCACCATGCATCCATCCACCCATCCATTCAGCTGTACCGTCGATGCACTTCCCTCCTGGCGACAGCCAGGAGGCGGTGCACACTGAAGAGTGTTATGGAAGCGTTGACTCGAAAGAAGACGATGCGTGATCGCGAATCAGTACAATGAATAATAGCGATGATCAAAGCTAATATATTCGAGTTTTTTTATGTACAGTTGTGTGGATATCAAGGCCACACGCAGACATGTAGCCTGAGACCAGGACACATCTTCCCGTGTTCTAGTTGGAATCGACCCGCCCACACTCCCGAGCATCTCCAAGAAAACCGGCTCCAACTGACAATCCACCCGCTCACACATCAGACCTACCGGAGGTAGGCTTCTGCAAAGGTCAGACCGACCAGCCTGCTTGCGATTTCAGCAGTGGAGATACGAAAAACTCGAGCAGATATTCCCGAGCAGCGAGAATGTCTCCTACCCGCTTTGTGTGACGGTACTGCCGGCAGGACCCCTGATGTTACAAAATACTATCAGCAATATTAAAGAACAACAAATCAACTGCCTGCTATGGATTTCCCAGGTCATTTCCAGCATATTTTCAAGGAGCTCAACCACCAGCGCCTCCATGCTCAAATGTGTGACTGTGTGGTGGTGGTTGGAGGCCAGAGCTTCCAGGCTCACCGCTCCATCCTGGCTGCATGCAGCTCCCACTTCAGGGCTCTCCTGATCTCCAGCGATAGTAGTGAAAAGGTTGGAGCTGACATAGGTGTAGTTCCTGGTGTGATAAAGCTAGATCCAGAGGTGGTGACCCCAGAGGCCTTTTCCACCCTCCTTGACATGATTTACACCTCTACTCTTTCATTGGGGGCTTCCAATGTGATGGATGTACTGTTGGCAGCATCAAACTTGCATCTCAATACTGTCGTCAAGGCTTGCAAGCTCCACTTGTCCAGGAAGAACTTCCCTTCATCACCACCTAAAGGCTGGAGATCAGTACACCACCAGCAGCCATGTTCCCAGGCAGAGAGGCTGGTTACATCCGGTATGAACGAGAAAATCAATGAAGAAGAAGCAGGAGGGGAGGTTAGCCAGTCTGTTGGGTTTGAAGACCAAGGTATGAGTAGGAATGTAGTAGGGGAGCACAGCAATCCATTTGTGAGGCACAAGAGAAAGTCACAGGAGGATTTGCTCAGTGGCGGGAAGAGGTTCTGCAGGCCACTCGAGGGAAACTTTAAAGAGTGTTTGCCGACTATAACCAGAAGCGCCATCAATACAGAGGAGCAGGGAGAGGAACTCCTGTCTCCAGACTGCCTGAGAACAACTGAAAGACTCTGGGACGGCCGAGCTGAGGAGGAGGAGAAATACGAAGCGACAAAGGGAGAGTCGGAGGAGTTCCAGCTGCCAAGTCAGTCAGACTGCAGCACAGGAGGTGTAATTTTGTGTGAGAAGGGTGAATGCACAGGAGAAAACACTGTGGTCAAAGTGAAGGTGGGGGAGGAAGGAGAAGGTTCTGACAATGAGCAGAAGATTCCCATCATCGAGGTGAAAAAGGAAAATCAGAACTCCCCAGATTTTGACATGGAACAAAATAGTTTTCCGCTATCTCCACCGCAAGTTCACACGGACAATTTGCACATGCCAGGACATGATGAAAAAATAGCCAGCGCCTGTCTGACAAACAGTGATGCTAGAACTTTACAATCTCATTTGTGTGCAGATCTCCAAACTGATTCACAAGGAGAGGGTGGCGGTTTGGACCAGGAGTCGGTGGACACAGGTGAAGGCCTGGACAGTCTGTCAGAGTTGACCTTCTCCTGTCTCCTCAATCCTAGTAGTGAAATAGGAGCTCTGGAAGAAGAAGACAGTCTAGCCAGTCTCACTGATGCTGCTAATGCCGCTGCTGCTGCAGCCGCTAGCAGCGGTGGTCCTGCAGGTGACGGGGGTGAGCAGAGTCAAAACTCGGAGGTCCAGTCCTCTGACTCCTCTTCTCTTCTCTTTCCAGTGCCACAGCAGCTTCTCCCGACTCAGGTCTCTGGTTTCAGTGACACACTAATCCTCCATCCCACCAATAGTCCCCTGGCAGGGTTTCTGAGTGGCATCCGACCAAGCCTCTGTCTGAGACCCTCTCTCATCAAACCGTCCAGGGCGGGAAAAAGTTCAGCTGCAACGACCTTCCGTCGCATCGCCCCCAAATTGTCATCTGGATCAGAAACTGATGCAGAACATTGTTCTGCAGGAGACGCTTCTGATAAGCCACTTCTCACCAGAGCTTCGGAGGATGTTCTGTCTAAGTGCAAGAAGGCGGCAGCTGAAGACCTTGTGCTGCTGGTGGAAGGGGAAAAGAAATATGCCTGTAAAATCTGCTGTAAGACCTTCTTGAACCTGACGGATTGTAAGAAGCACATCCGCATCCACACAGGCGAAAAGCCCTATCCATGTCCAAAGTGTGGCAAATGCTTCAGCCAGTCCTCCCATTTATACAAGCACTCAAAGAACACCTGTTTAAACTGGAAGGATGATCAGTCATTCCCAGACACCCTGCCCTGACAAGGATTTAAATAGCAGATGTTTCTTCTTTTGGCTTCTTTTTAAACATTGCACTCTGGAAGCATGTAAAGATGAACATTTAAAAACTATTTATTACTCCTTGCACTTTGTTTTTATGCTACTGTTACAGAAAATCAAAGGCAATTAGCTGATGTGACTGTTAAGTATTTTCAGCGATGATGCAATTTTTTTCTTTTAGTTCTGTTTAATGAAGACTTAATGAACTCAAACTGATGTGAATGCATTGAAAATATTCCCATAAAATAACATGCTTTTTGACTACTTTAAATAAATGATGAACTCAGCAATTTATATTGATTTTAAATTTATTATGAAAAACAGGAATTTATGAAAAAGACATCAAATATTGCATGAAAACTAAGCTGTCCAGTCTAATTTCACACTAAAGTGCTGAATTTTTTACAGTCCTAGACTACAGAGGAATTAACATATGTAATCTTGGAAGAAAATGATAAAAGGTAAAAAATAATCATGCACATTGTGTTTTCATAAGAAGTATGGTTGATGACTGTTGGTTGTTTTTCTAATTGTCTAAACCTTGGATTGAATATATTGTGTATGTAATCTGTCATCCATGCAGCACCGAAATTCAGCACAGTAGTTCAGTTCCAGGGGCTAGAAGCTGAGTTCGCTCGGCATATGTGTGCCCTGTAAACCTGCCAGTAGGTTTCGAGCTGCCAAAACTGCCATGGCGCCTCTTGTTGAGAAAGTGGCACTACCAATGTGTGGCAACACCACTGCACAAGACAAGACAATGAAGACAGAATTTTAAAAAGATGGGAAAAAAAGTATTCAATGGGGCCACTGTGGGAAAAGAACATGTCTACTTTTTGTATATTCTATCTACTCACCGCAGTTTGTAAGTGTGAGGAGGGGGTGGTTTGTTGGGAGGGGCTCAGGTGATGTAACATCCAGTCCAGCTGCTGCTATCTTGCCACTGGACAAAACCTTGTACAGATCCTCCTGGTTTACCACAGCTCCTCTAAAACCAATAATTCACCTCATTTTCATTATTGTGTGCTCTTTTCAAACATGGCAATATACAAATGACAACTGTTTAAACCAAAATCAATGTGTTTCACTCAACACACACTCTGGTATGCAGTGTTTTAGAAATCTACCTGCTAGAATTGATGAAGACTGCTGTGTTTTTCATCTTGCTGAAAAAGGCTTTGTCACACATCCCTTGGGTTTCTGGAGTTAGGGGGCAAGTAACAATTATGAAGTCGCTGTCAGACGCGAGTGTGTCCAGGGGTACTGTTCAACAAAGGAAAGCA
Organism: Antennarius maculatus; assembly: GCA_013358685.1. Taxonomy (NCBI): domain Eukaryota; kingdom Metazoa; phylum Chordata; class Actinopteri; order Lophiiformes; family Antennariidae; genus Antennarius; species Antennarius maculatus. The sequence continues at coordinate 12,845,426 of CM023614.1, read as the reverse complement.
CAATGAATGAAACAGGAGAAGAGGAAGCACATAATATACAGTACAATTTTTTTGATTTTCATTACATTTTAATTACATCTGTCCATTTTCCTCATTGTTCATTCTCTTTCAAGTTCACTCCATCACCTTACCAAACTCTCCATTCACCTCAGCAGCCTGGGTCTTCACTGTTCGTCCAGAGTAGAGCAGCCTTTTCACGCCAAAGGGCATGAGCCTCTGAGCGATGGCAAAACCTGAATTCAAACACAGAATGTTAATCTACAAAGAACAAGCTGAGACCTTACTGAGAAAACAGGCATGAAAACTTACTCCTGTTTCTGTGTCAATAACAACTCTAGCTAATTGCATACAGGAGAAAACAATATATCTCATTCATTCATTCATCTTCCGAACCGCTTTATCCACAGTAGAGGGTCAATAAATCTCTAAAATTGAAATTAAATCTACAGATGGATGGAACCCAGTCCTAAACAACCCTTAGTTGTTTTTGCGGTAGAGAGAGTAATAAAGTTCAATGTGCTATTGATATGATGACACAGGATCTAGTCATAAAATATAATGATGAAGTTGCGGCACTAAAGTAAATGATTAACAGCAGGTTTTACCAATGCGACCAAGTCCAATGATCCCCACTGTGCTGCCGGACAAACCATAACCACACATCCAAAGACTCCCACCACGTTCACCTCTGAAAAAGAAAATGACCACATGAAGATAATGATTTGTACTGATGGTTAAATTTTAAAGACAATCTTAACAGACATTGGTTTGGGTCAGGGTGTTACTAGTTGAGACTAACTTTTTGACCATCTCCACTCCCTCTGGTATCCTCCGAGATGTGGCCAGCAACAGCGCTATGGTCAGTTCTGCTGTAGCATCAGTCAAGATATCTGGAGTGTGTCCAACACGTATACCACTGTTGACAATGGCAAAGTGACTTAGACAATGTGACACAAGTCCCTCATTGATTTTTGATTTTTGCTACCTACCGTTTTTTAATTTCTACAAGATCCAAATGGTCAAATCCCACGGAAAAGCAGCTAATCACTTTCAGATTTGGACCTGAAATCACAGACACCAGTCGAGACATTAGTACATTTGATCAACAGATTTTGGCTGTTTATATGTTTTGAAAATGGATTGATTAGTTGAAAACTAGAAAACACAGCCATGTTGATCACCAAATCCGACATGGCTGTGTGGATTTGGTGATCAACAGAGTCATATATTTAAAAATTACACTGTTGCCAAAAATATTTACATCCATGCAAGTTCTCATGTGTAATTGTTTTCAAACAATGGGTCAGAGTCAAGTTGTCTTTGAGCTATAATACAGATTGTTTCTGTCATTTATTTTTTGTCTCTCTACTACCATCTGTGATATAGGCATAAAAGGTCCCCAAATTTCCTAATATATGACATCAGTATCAAGAGATCTCAACATACCATGACAACTTAAAGTAGTGGTTAATAGACCCATTCTGCCCTTTCAGAATGGGCCTTGTGATGAGCATGTGACACTGCAGGCAGTGGTATTCTTAAGAAAGACTCACTGACACAACTTCAAACTCTGTACTTCCTTGGAATGACAACAATAAAGCTACCATCATGTAGTTACATTATTTAGCAATGCAAGAATCTACATATCATTTTCATGCAAAAGAGGAAAGCAATCAACTGAACTACTGCTAACACGTTCTAATTGAGCATCGAGGGTGAGGAGGATTAGCTGCAGCTTGTTCTGCAGAGGAATCACACAGGGTCCTGGAAGAGGTACAGTAAGTCAGCCTTCATGCCTCACTGAGATCTAAACAGTTATACACCTATAAATATGAGATTCACATTTTAAGCCAAATGGGAAAGTTTAGTTTTTCGTTTTATTATATAGAGAATCATTTTTTGCCTTTTTTTACAGTATTTACAATATATTTTTTGCATAACAAACCTTCAACAACATGTTTTTAGACATTTATTTACTTTGTTCCATGATGCTTTGGGAAAAATATGACATTATTAATAAATTCAAACAGGCTAAAACACAGTCGCTGAAAAGCAAACATGAAAAGCAAACATGAAAAGCAAAGACCAACAAGCCCTTTTTTCTCTAAATTTGTGTTGTAGACAAACTCTTTTGGTCCATAATAGCCCCAAAGGAAAACTTAATGAAGTTTTCTTTACACCTAAACTCATTCTGACATCCACAGATGGAAGAACAAATGTAAAAAAAAAACATGTATCTCAAATCCCACGCAAACATGGAGTCTCATGCATCATCCCTTAGATTTCAGTGGCAAAATGCCACACATACAGTATTTAGAGAACCATACCTGCCAGCAGTTTAACCTCTTTTGAAACTGGTTACTTTTCTGACCATAAAGAGATTCTATATGAAATCATCTGCAAAGAAAAAGAGATCTGAATACAGGTTGAAAACTAATTTGAGCTATATTGAAACCTAATTCATTTTCTGAGAAAGGCTCCAGCTCCCAGTGACCTGCTACGGTGGATAAAGCGGCAGAAAATGAATGAATGAATGAAAGTCCTGACTTCAGACTTCAGTCAAGGCCCGGATGCCGGATTCGGCCTGCAAATAAATTAAGTATGGCCCCCCGGATGTTATTACTGTTACTATAAGAACCGGACTGCAGGCCACAGCCACCTGCTGGTGTTTAGCACGCACCAACATTACATTGCAATGGTAACCCATGAAATCACCTCGGCCTCATTATTCATCACCCATCAGAGGAAAGGTTAACTTTCAGCTACCCCCCTCCTCAAAAATAGCTAAACGGAATGTGGACGCTTAGAGCAGGGGATTTCAAGCCAGGTGGGAGTCAGAGGTAATGTTCAGGGAGGTAAAGGGAAAACCTGTGTGTCTTCTGTGTGGACAAAGTTTTGCTGTAACAAAAGAATATAGTTTAAGAAGGCACCAGGAAACGTCTCAGAAACACACAAGGATGTGATTTTTCTTAGAAGGAAGGCAATTTTTGTCTTTTTACCTGTTGAAAGACTGTATGTTTTCACTTGAAATTACTGACGGATACATAAGAATATATTGCTTTATTCATTTAATCATTTAATAATATACACTCTTGGTTAAATAGGTTATGTGCAATCGTTTCAATATGTTTTAATAAACATTGAACCAGTCCGGCCCTTTATTTGAAGCAAATTAGTTTCATTGACCTTTGTGTATTTGACTTTGACATCCCTGCTCTACAGTGATGAAAAATAGCAGTTGAAATTTACAGCATTCTTTGTATTGAAACAAAACTTTTGTTTTTGTGCTCCTGTTTTTGTTTTTTTTAATCACTTCTTAGTTTTTGAAAATTGGAACATTTGCCAATCGAACACAAGAGTGATCAGTACCTGCAGCATCCAGAACAGCAGAATCGATTATGTCATATGGAACACACAGAATCCCATCAACCCCATCCACACGTTTCAGAAGCTCTGCCTTCGTTAAGGTATCGTCTGAGTCGCACATAGACACCTCACACCTGTTTTCACGGACACAGAGAAAATTTAAAAAAACATGCAACAGCCTGCAATGTGGCAGAGAGGCTAATTAATAGTCTAATGACAGAATTTTGTGACCATGGACACTTAAGTACCACTGAGCTCATTTACAAATTTGTTTAAGTAGTTTGAGTCATTAGAAAATAAAAATCTACAACATTCAAATATTCTGCTCCTTGTCTCTAAAAAAAGATGTAAAAAAAGATGTTGCTATAGTAACGTTATAAAACGGTTCTCCATATGTCCACAAGAATTGAGAAAATGTTTCGTGGCTGCGAAATGACACCAAAACAATCCAGCTGTTTTTGACTCATCCTGTGAGGATTACCGTGATGTAGATGAACTACAATCTACACAAGCAATGTGATGACGTCTAAATAATCTACAGTGGATTATTAAAAACTGGTCTGATCCTTACACTCCAGACGCCGTCAGAATCTCCAGTCCCTCCTGTGGAAGACGTTTCGTTACGAAAACTTTCATGATTTTGCCACAGTCGTGTATCCGAATACGACGGTTCTAATGAAACGTCACGGGACTTCCACGCAATCTGAAGACCAAGACGTCCACTGCTGAGTCATTCGGCGTACACGGCCTATAAAACCTACTCAAAATGCACCGTCATTGAAGCCACGCCCATTCAAACTGCCCCCCACCCTCACCCTCAACCCCCAGACCAGAACAGACCAGACCCGACTAGAGACAAGACAATTATGTCAGACTTCAGCAAGTCACAAGGTTTGTTGAACAGGCAACATCAAGTAAATTTTTATTTATTTAGTTGGTTTTTTTGGATATGTTATTACAACAGACTTCACATCTTCATCACATTTGAATATCAACATCTTAAAAACAAACGGCCAAGGGGTAGAAACCATTTGGCTTATGAAATTCCCGTCCCAAATCATATCCTCTGCAGAGGATTCGGCATCGGATCTCACCAAGAGGAAGTTCGATCATCGAAGAGTCCGTACCAGGGATGTCAGAGGGCCAAAAAAACAAATTTGCTTCGAGCCGAGTGCCAGTTAAATGTACAGTATATTAAAATGTAAAATGTACTATTGAAAAGACTGCACATAGACTTTTGAAGCAAGAGTTTTTAAACCAATAATAAAGCAATATTTTCTGAAGGATCTGTCAGTAATTTCAAGTGAAAACATTTTTTTAACAGGCACACAGACAAAAACAAATTTCTTTAAAAGAAAAATCACATCTTTGTGTGTTTCTGAGACGTTTCCTGGTGCCTTCTTTAACTATATTCTTTCGTTACAGCCAAACTTTGTCCACACAGAAGACACACAGGTTTGCCATTTACCTCCCTGAACTTGTCCTCTGACTCACACCTGGCTTGAAACGCCCTGTTCTCAGCGTCCACCTTCCGTTTAGCCATTTTTGAGGAGGGGGGGTAGCTGAAAGTTTACCTCTGCTCTGACTGCTGATGAATAATGAAGCCGAGGCCAACTTGCTCCAGTGACTTTTGGGCTTCTGTTGCATTGTGGGGAATGTAGTGTGTTGGTGCGTGTAAAAGACCAGCAGGTGGCTGTGGCTGTTAGAATAGTAATTAAATAACATCCAGGGGGCCATAGATAATTTGTTCGCGGGCCAGATCCCGGGCCTTGACTTTGACATATATGGTCTGACCTATGCTCAGAACTTAAGAATGTTTCTGGCAGGCTCTTTTCATCTAAATCCTTCCTCCTACAGACAATGTAGAATGACCATGACATGTTTTGACTTTCTATTGAATGGTTTCTGCTATTTGAAATGAACACTTTTACATTTTATTACCCAGACCTCGAGTGTCCGAGTAAGTGGACCTTCAGAGCGACATACTTAAGAGAATATGCAGAACCAGAATTTTAAGTGATCAGAGTCCAATATGCTAGCTCAACAGTGAATGAACTGTTAAAGCATAGTTATAATGTACAGTATATTAAAGATATACATGATTAAACACATATTTGAGCAAGTATCGGGCGGCACGGTGGCGCAGTGGGTAGTGCAGTCGCCACACAGCAAGGCAGATCCGGGTTCAAATCCCGCTCTGTGCGGAGTTTCAATGTTCTCCCTGTGTCTATGTGGGTTCTCTCTGGGTTCTCCTGCTTCCTCCCACCTCCAAAAACATGGGCTTCAGGTAAATTGGCCAGTCCCAAATTGACCATAGGAATGAGTATGTGTGCGTGTTTGTGTGTCTTTGTGTGGCTCCGTAGTGCACTGGCGTTGCGCACGGAGTTTCCCCACTTCACGCCAAATGACAAGCTGGGATAGGCTCCAGCTCCCTGTGACCTGCGCAAGCGGATGAAGCAGGTTGAGAGAATGAATGAATAACAAGTTTGATAACAAGATTGATTAAGGCTTAATGTATTAATTATTTGATATCTTAGCAATTTACCCTTTTCACATTATTTATGATTTGGCCAAAATAAGCCTATAAATTTAATATGAGAGGGCAAAGCAAAATATGACCACACAATGTGTATAAATTCATTCATAATTTAACCTAACCTGGATTTGGTATAAGAGCCCAAAGAAAAAAAAGATGTTGACAAAGACTAGAACTTGAAATAACACCATAATAAACAAGTGGATGGATCCATCCACCTATCCAATTTCTTGGAGACGAGACAACAGTGATTGTCACCAGCAAATTGTGGATCCACATAAAGGACAAACAACCACTCATGAACACACTCATACCTACAGACAATTTAAATTGGTCACCTAAATATCACCTAAATTACATGTTTTTGGACTTGGAGGAAGCTTGAGAACCCACCCAGATACCACACAAACTCCCCGCAAAAAGTATTCAGTCCTGGAACCTTCTTGCTGATGTGACAGTGTTACCCACTGCACCACCATACCACCTGAATGCATGCATATTCAATATAAAGTGAACCAATGATTATATGAATCAGTGTGACACAGTGGGGCAGTGGGTCCTTTCTGTGCAGAGTTTGTATGTTCTTCCCATGTCTGCGTGCATTCTCTACGGGTTCTCCAGCTTGGTCACACCTCCAAATACATGCACTTTAGGTGAATTGGTCAGTCTAAGTTGTCCAGAGGTGTGAGAGTAAGCGTGAGTGGTTGTTTGTCTTTCATGTGACCCCACAATGAGCTGGCATCTTATCTGGGGTGTACCCTGCTTCTTGCCCATAAGCAACCGAGATAGGCTCCAACAGTCCCAAGGTGAATAAGCAGCAGTTGAGTATTGCCGTTGTCTCATCTAAAAGAAAATTGATGGATGGGGATGGAATTTATGAATCAGTGAATGTACATTATAGACAAAGACAGTAACTTGTGTAATCTATAAGGAGTGGCATGAATGTTGGTCACCATAAGACAGAAGAGGCATGCTTAGGAAGATCAGGAAAATCTTCCTAAGCATGCTTCTAAAGGAAGCAACTTGAACGGCAGCAAAGGGATCGCTATAACTAGGGCTATATGTGCAGTTACAAAGATATCTTTTGTTAATGATCCAGGGGAAAGTCATAATTACAAACTCAAGCCAAAGGAAATTCCTAAACACAATCACACATCCAGCCATCCATCTTCCACCGCTTATCTGTAGTCGGGTCGCAGAGGGAGCAGCTTCAACAGGGAGCCCCAAACTTCCCTTTTCCCCAGCCACATCCACCAGCTCTGACTGGGGGATCCCAAGGCATTCCCAGGCCAGTGTTGAGATATAATCCCTCCACCTGGTCCTGGGTCTGCCCCGAGGTCTCCTCCCAGCTGGACGTGCTAGAAACACATCCCTAGGGAGGTGCCCCAGAGGCATCCGCACCAGATGCCCAAACCACCTCAACTGACTCCTTTCCACACAAAGGAACAGCAGCTCTACTCTGAGCCCCTCGCGAACAGCAGTGTTTCTCACCTTATCTCTAAGGGAGACACCAGCTACCCACCTGAGAAAGCCCATTTCAGCTGCTTATGTCCACGATCTCGTTCTTCTGGTCATGACCCATCGCTCATGACCATAGGTGAGGGTAGGAACAAAGATTGAACGGTAGATGGAGAGCTTTGCCTCTCGGCTAAGCTCCCTCTTCGTGACAACAGTGCGGTAAAGCGACTGCAATACCGCTCCTGCTGCCCCAAACTCCTTCCAATCTCACGCTCCATTGTTCCCTCACTCGTGAACAGGACCCCAAGATACTTAAACTCCTTCACTTGTGGAAGGACCTCATCCCCCACTTGGAGAAGGCAGTCCACACCGGTTTCCTGCTGAGGACCATGGCCTCAGATTTGGAGGTGCTAATCCTCATCCCGGCCACTTCACACTCGGCTGCAAACCGGACCAGTGACTGCTGCTGGTCACAGGCCGATGACACAAACAGGACCACATCATCTGCAAAAAGCAGCAATGCAATCCTCAGGCCACCAAACTGTAACTCCTCACCGCGAAAATGCCTCAATATCCTGTCCATGAAAATCACAAACAGAATTGGTGATAAAGCGCAGCCCTGGCGAAGGCCAACAGCTACTCGGAACAAGTCAGACTTACTGCTGAGAACCCGAACGCAGCTCTCACTTTGGGCGTACAGGGATTGGACGGCCCTGAGGAGAGGCCCCCTCACCCCATACTCCCGCAGTACCTCCCACAGTATATCCCTGGGGACCTGATTGTACGCCTTCTCCAAGTCCACAAAACACATGTAGACTAGATGGGCATACTCCCAAGCCCCCTCCAGGATCCTTGTGAGAGTAAAAAGCTGGTCCGTTGTTCCACGACCAGGACGGAACCCACATTGTTCCTCCTCAATCCAAGGTTCGACAATTGGCCGGACCCTCCTTTCCAGCACCTTGAAGTAAATTTTCCCAGGGAGGCTGAGGAGTGTAATGCCCCTGTAGTTGGCACACACTCTCTGGTCCCCCTTTTTAAAAGGAGGAGCCACCACCCCAGTTTGCCACTCTTTTCGCACTGTCCCAGACTTCCACGCAATGTTAAAGAGGCGTGTCATCCATGACAGCCCCTCAACACCCAGAGCCGTCAGCATTTCCGGGTGAATCTCATCAACACCCAGGGCTTTGCCACCATGAAGTTGTTTAACTACCTTGGTGACTTCGCCACGAGAGATTGACTAGAATCCCCCATCATCCTCCAGCTCTGCCTCTGCAACAGAGGAGGGGTCAGTTGGGGTAGTTGGACTCAGGAGTTCCTCAAAGTGCTCCTTCTACTGACCAATAATGTCCTCAGTCGAGGTCAACAGTGTCCCATCCTTGCTGTATAATGCTTGGATGGTCCCATGTTTCCTTCTCTTGAGGTGTCGGACAGTCCTCCACAACAACTTTGATGCCGTCTGATAGTCCTTCTCCATGGCCTCTCTGAACTCCTCCCACACCCTCTGTTTTGCATCCATCACAGCCGAGGCTGCAGTCCTTTTGGCCTGTTGGTACCCTGCTTCAGGAGTCCCCAGGGACAACATGTCCCTGAAGGCCTCCTTCTTCAGTTGGACGGCTTCCCTGACCACTGGGGTCCACCATGGTGTTCGAGGGTTACCGCACCTTGAGGCACCCAAGACCTTGAGACCACAGCTCTCAGCTGCAGCTTCAGCAATGGAAGCTTTGAACATCGACCATTCAGGTTCAATGCCCCCAGCCTCCACAGGGATGCATGAGAAGCTCCTTCAGCTCCTGTGAATTGAAAGCCTCGTGAACAGAGTCCTCCTCCAGACATTCCCAGTTCACCCGCACTACTCGTTTGGGCTTACCAGGTCTATCCAAAGGTTTCCTCCGCCAATGGACCCAACTCACCACCAGGTGGTGATCAGTTGACAGTTCTGCCCCTCTCTTCACCCGAGTGTCCAAAACACACGGTTGAAGGTCAGATGATACGATCACAAGATCAATCATTGACCTCCGACCAAGGGTGCTCTGGTACCAGGTACAATTATGAGCATCCTTGTGTTCAAACATGGTGTTAGTTATGAACAATCCGTGACTAGCACAGAAGTCCATCAACATAACACCGCTCGGGTTTACATCAGGGAAGTCATTCCTCCCAATCACGCCCCTCCAAGTGTCTCCATCATTGCTGACGTGTGCATTGAAGTCCCCCAGGAGAACAATGGACACAATCACACAATGACAGAAAATATTGCAGGCTGATTGGGCTGGGGCTCTGGATCAATGCCTGTTTAGCATTTAGCCAATGACGCATCTGTGAAGTGTGTGCCATTGTTTGAATGGCTCCCTTCAAAGAACATAATGTGGAATCAGCTCTTTTGGTAGTAGTTTTATCAAGTTTTCTGTTTTACATGGGATGGCCTCTACCCATTTTGTATCTTTGTCTACCATTACCATGATATATTGACATTGTCTGGTCCCACATCTGTGTAGTTAACACAATATCTTGCCAGGGGGGCATTTGGCATTGAATAGGAACCTACTGGTCTCTTGTAGGGGAAGGTGCGGTTGTAGCTGTTGCAGGTTACACAGTCACAGTTACACAGGGATTTGAACACTGAAATTTGAATAGTTTGAATAGCTAACCAAATACTTTTGTCAATATAGTGTACATCCATCCATCCAAGAATACATATACACATACTGTATGTATTTGTCATATTATAAATCACAACATTTCACATATATTAATACCTACATTTTGCTGCTGTTTGTTTAATTAAGTTTATCTATAAATTGAATCACAATTTGCATGAATTACTGTTTGAATAGTGATTCAAGTAGTCAATTTATTTATTTTTTATTTAATTTTAATTTATTTTTATTTTTTTAATTAAAAAAAAATCACTTGAATCACTATTTGATTCAATTAGTCAATTTATTTATTTTTTATTTATTTATGGTCTTCCACATCTCAGACTATACTAAATCAAGAGTGAACCCTGCAAGATCAACGCGCAGCACACAAAAAGCCTATGAACAACCAATGCTCCAGGCTGCTTCCTACACGTTTGACAAATAAAAATAGACGATTGCTTATGATCATTACAGATATTGCGTGATACAGATATGCATTCATGTGATTTGATTTGATTGACTAACTAACAAAAACTAGAGTGTGCGTTCTTAATTTTCCTTCGGGGATTATAATAGTGTATTAAATTAAATTTAAATTAAAATTAAATTAAAAAATTAAATTAAATTAAATTAAATTAAATTAAATTAAATTAAATTAAATTAAATTAAATTGGCCATGGTTAAATTTTTTGCAAATACAGAGTAGTCATCATTATAATAATATTTATTTTTAGTTTAGTTTGTATTTCTGTACACGCATTGAATAATTAACATTCCAACAACACTGTTCCATTAGTGACATTGTGAGTTTTACTTGTGTGTGACGTCATTGACCTATCCCTCTCCTGCAGTCCGTTGTCCTCGTCCCGTCCAACGGGGCAGGCGCGCGCTCTAAACAGTCGAGTCCTCACCTTAGATAGCAACAGAGGGCGGAATAACAAGTCGGTAGTTGAGGAACAGAAGAGTAGACTTCCAAATCTGGAAACCGGAGCGAGGACCCAGTCTTAAAGAGGTGAGAAACCCACCTTCTTCTGGATAACTTGATATATCCGTGTCGTGGTTGTTTTGTTGAGGCAGGCTAACGTTATCGTCGGCTGGTAACATTAGCCGGGAGTGGTTTTTGCAGGCTGCGTCGTTACAGCTGTTTTCTTTTTTCTTAGTAGCTCATGCGAACTGTCTCATGGCTTCTTTGGTTTCCGTGTTATTGCATACAAGTCAGTATGATGGAGCTAGCTGGAGCTACATTGCAGATTTGCTTCCGTAACGTAGGCTCTACCAGACTGTTCATGCTGTCCACTCACTCGTAGAACCCTTTAGACGAAAACTTTTCTCTTTTACAACCTCTGGTAACTAATATTTTATTGATTTATATACATAGAGGTTGAGACCCATCCCCGTATTAACATTTTATAAAGCCATTAGTGAGTAGCTGCATGATTAATTTGTCAATCTCCTTGATTGTACTGTTATTATCTCTGTTCGTTCTGTGTGCACACAATAAAAATTGTGTGGCATTAAAGGAATGCAGTTTGGTTCCGGTGTACAACAAGAATGTCGAGTCTTCCCTTAATAAAAGATGGATAAAACCATCAGAGTAAGCAGTTTTATGTTATGTGTTGCTCTGTATGCTTTCTTGACTGATTTCCTAACTCTAACAAATGTCTGATTGAAGAAGGGAAATATTAAGTGACTTCATTACACTTGTCCACTAAATCCAGTAATATACTTATCATATCTGTATATATAAATATAGAACATCATCTAATCAGACATGTCACAGTATTTGTATTTAGTGGTATTCTGTAATGCGCATGTTTCTCAACCCCAACACTACTGCAAAAATTATGTTCTTGATTTTATTGGACTCCATGAATCAGTCAGCTGATATCTTTGTTCAGGAGTTACTCATAAAGTCTATTTATTGGATGTAATGGGATCTAAATATCCTTTTGTCGTTTCAGAGACAAATACCAGCGTTCATCACACCCACAGCACACGTGTAGTGGAGGAACTTGCGGAGCCTGTCTGAGCTTGTTACCAGCTGCTGGTTTTAGTTGAAATATACTTGCAGTGTGCTATGGCTCTGTTTACTCTTCATAGGACACCAACCAACCCCACTGCTGCAGTGAGTTCAGTTACACTCATGTTTTGTTATACATAAACAAGTTGAAGGAGTGGTGTCATATCATTCAGTATGAAAATGTTCATCTTTTCCATTTAAATGATAAAGTTCTCCTCCTTCCTGACCTTCCAGGTTTTTCATGTACTGTAAAGCAGTTGTTCCTCATTGACGATATCGTCACCAACATACCACAGTTAAAGGGTCATCAAAGTGGTTTAGCTTCCATTCTCATCCATTTCTGTGATGTTAGGTGGTGATTGTATCACATTCTGTTCTGACATGCTCTATAACGCTATGGTTGTTTAATGTATAAATGCAAACAGAAGTCCAAGAAGTTTTCATGCTGTGTAAATGATTGAAATTCTCTTTTAGCCTAATTGTACAAAGTTGCTCCAGTGGGATTCTGCCATTCCACCTTTTGCCTTCTTACTAGAACTAGAATTCCAACTCAAAGACTGGTGTCATTAGTGTTCTCTCTTCTAAAACTCTTCCACAATCATATGATTCTGTTGTAATCATCTCCTTTCTTCTCCTTCAATCACTCTATCATGGAGATAATTTACCCTACCTCTACATCTGGCTTTGTTTGTTTTCATTGCCAACTAAACCATAAATGATCTGATTGTAGGTCCATCACTCATTTTTTGCATATTTTAAATCTAATCACTCCAGTATCTTAACTTGTGTTCTCTTTTTTTTTTTGCCAACCGTCATTGTTCCTGTCTTGGGTCCTTCCCACTTCTCCTCATTACGTTCTTTCTTTTTTTCACTGTGTCTGGACTTGTAAGTTGCACAACAGGTAATGTTGCTGTCTCAAGTTTCTTTCTTCGTAACCCCTTGCCACTACTCCAACCTTCCCCGTTCGCTTGTCTCTTTATCCCTTCTCTCTCTTGCATTGTATCTTAAATTTCTTGTCCTTTGATAATTTCCCTGCTAACATTGACCTCTCTTCTTTTTCTACATTTCACTCTTCATGTCCGTCTTCTCACATTGGTTTTTCACTGCATCTTTGTCGCACCACCTTTGACTCGAAAAACAGATGTTTTCACATTATTTGTGTCCATGCAGAAAAACACTACACACTGCCTGGAATGCTCCCAGCAAGGCTATTATAGTCAACATCAAATATGCATTTTGGGAGTATTAGAAGTGGTGTGCAGTTGTTGTTTTTTTCTTTTCGTCTAATTACTATACTGTAATACAACTGTATCTGTTTAACTTGTGTTGATGTTGCTTACATTTCTTTCGAATATGTGTATTCAAAGCTTTCAAAACAGCCTACACAACACACACGTTATAATTTGCTGGATTATAAGAATGCTGGTAAACAAAGACTGAAACATACACAAAACACAATAAATGATTAATAATTTTATGATTGATTCTGCTTGATTATTTTTTTTAAGGATGACAGTCTCAAAAGGAGAGCAACACTTCAGAAAAGGTAGGTACTCGCTTGTGTGGCTTTTATACTTTCATTTTATTACAGTCCCACAGAAATCATTCCTTGTTGGTAGATTACAACAGTATGATACTAAGCAATCTGCCCAAATCCAGGGAGAGTTTTGCGCTTGTTAAGGGGGCTGTCCATCTGTTGGAAGAGGGTCGCAGGACAGACCTCAATGTGGAAACTTCTCAGCCTCTAGTTTCTCCTGTAAAAGAAGATTGCAAAGTGCCTGACACGCGCCACAAGCAGCTCCACGCCATGGTCGAACAGCTCAGGCCAGAAGACACCATCAAGCTGGTGAGGGCTGTTTTTTGCTTTTATGTTGGATGTAGCACTGTAGCATCAGAACTGATGCCAACACTGACCTTCTTTACTGGATTCATGTCCTTCAAAGAAACCAATTGATTTTTTTTGTCATAGCCATCCTGTATTACAGTGTTCAGTTATCAGTTTTCTGCAGTCAGACAAAGTCAACTCCCTGGTTTCTTGTTACTGAATATAAATATCTCCAGTACTTACATTCAGTGAGATTCAAGATTTAGAGAGGGACAACAGAGAACTGGTATCAGATGGTTCCTTGGCGTTGATATAAAGAAAGGTGGGCGGTGCATCCCTAATAAAAGCCATATTTTACTGCTTGCTATGGGTGGTTTATTGTGCTGAACATTTAGTGCTGGCTGGGTTTTTTAAAAGTGTGTTATGTTTAATAGAGAATTAAGATTCCAGATATGATTTCTTATTGAAGGTCAAAAAAAATATCTCACATTCCGTCTGATGATATTTTTATTGGGTTTAATGTGTATCAACAGACTTCAGAGGACCTCAGCAACATATTACATGTATGTTTCATTAATTCTGAATGACCTCACGTATGCTCTCTCTCCTGTCAGGCAGTACAGCTGGAATCTGTCAATGCACTCAGAGTCAGATACCTGATTGTTATCGCCACCCTCAGCAACAAAGAAGAAAGCATCCTGCTGGGCATGGATTTTCCTAACTCAGACAGGTGTGTGTGACAAAGATTCTGGTGTGCTGTGTCACAGATAGAGCTAAAAATATATGATTTATAATAAGTTACTGGTCTCTTGTTTTCTTTTAGCAAATTAAATTACTTTCCTTGTTGCCTCCTTGCAGTGATCAGTGTACAATCGGCCTGGTTATGCCGGTGTGGAGTGACACACAAGTGTATTTGGACGGAGATGGGTAAGATATTTTTGAAATCACTGATGGTTGAATTGTGAGTGCAGCTGAGGTTGTGAGGCTGCAGCACAGACTGGGCAGCCTGAAGTCTGGGATTCTGGCTGGAGAAAAAGTGAATGAGTAATGTCTCTAATTATGGAGCTGAATCATTCTCCACACATTACAACTGTGCTTATCACTCAATCACACCGTTATGTGAGCATGCAGCTCATGTGTTTTTATAGTTGGCCTCTTTCTGTGTCAGTAAGAAAAGTTGGTGAGACTTTAGCTGCTAAAAGCTATGAAATAAAGAAAATATCCTCCCAGCTCTTACTGGGTTGTACCCATAACTTCAACTGTTAACCCTCTTATAACATATCTTACACATAACAGGGGCTGAAACATAACTCAACACATGTAAAGCAATTTAAAAGTGAGCTGGGGGGGAGGGGGGGTGGTAGTGCATTGGTGTGTTGGACAGAGAAAGTACCCTAAGTGGATAGCAGAATGGATGAAGAGTTGTTTGAAACAAGGGAGAATGTCCTACCAGAGCTCTGTATCAACCTTAACAACATTACTATTCATATAATAATTAATGATTTATCTTTTTTACTTGTATTAAATATTTTTTCCATTTCTTAACTTTTTATCCCTTCATTTGTCTCCATTTTCCTATCATTTATGTATGTTTATGATTATTGTATAATTTTGTTATGACTGTAAATGAAAAATGAGGAATGACACAATGATTATAAATGGAACAATGTCTTCACAGCTCAAAGTAAATATTTGAAACAGAACCAAAAATTATTTGTTCTCAATGTGATGACTCCTCAGCCATCTGCAAAGAGGGAGATGTGGAGAAGCTGAGATGAACACGGTATTTTAACTCTGCTTCACGTCAGGCATCATGACAAACACTTGTAATAGCTGCCGTGTCAGCCCATGTCACCCTCATGAGGTTGGATCACACTTCCAGTTGTTCACTCTCTTAAAGATTTTCCTCCAGTCTCCTCACCCAAACCATCGCTAATTTACAGTGAATGACTATCTTATATCTCCCTGTGTGATCATTTGTTTGATGATGTTAACTTTCTTAGTATTTGCTTTCTTTTCTTGATCTTCCTGATTTAATCATTGTAAGTTTTGTTCTTGTGTTTTTTTCCCACAGTGGATTTAGTGTAACCTCAGCTGAAGACACCAGAATCTTTAAGCCTGTATCCATGCAGACCATGTGGTGAGTGACAGTGGATTAACATGTTGATGTTAAATCGTCAATGCTTTTACTCTGGTGCCCATGCTCCTTTCATAACTTTGTGACTGTGTTGCCCCCTTCCGACATACCTGTATTTCTTGACAATTCTTACTTCATGTGTCTTGCTTTTCTTGTCCATGTAAGGTCAGTGCTGCAGGTATTGCATGGCTGCTGTGAGAGAGCGGTAAAGGCAGCAGTGATTCCAGGCAATGGCCTGGAGTGGGCTGAGCACTACAAGAACCACATAGAGTCAGACCGTTTCTGCCTCAATGAGTGGGAGTCCATGTCCGACCTGGAGTCGGTTCGCAGGGATAGTGATGGACAGAGGTACAAAAAAGAAACATAGGTCAAAACTGTAGTTACCTTAGTCATATGGTATTCAAGTAAATAAATGGTACTCAAGTAAATAAATTAATTTGTTCAAATTAGAAGTGCAAACATGTCAGCTTGTACCCAAGTTTCACATGTACTGTACTGGAAGCTCGGCAGAGAGACTCTCCAATGAGGCGCAGATCAAAGAACACCTAAGAGACATAATGAGCACTGAAGACCTGGACAACCTCACTTCTAAAATGGTAAGACATGTGAGTCAGTGTAGAGAGGAAGTCAGCTTAAATGTAGTTAGAAGTGTTACAACACTAATGAGAAAGATTAAAAAGCAAAAGAATTTATGTGTCTATAATCAGATTTGTCTATTACTATAGGTGCACACTGCTTTGCAGACCCGGATGAGCTTTGACCTCAGACCCTATAAGGAGTACATTGACAACGAGATCATCGTCACCATGGCTCAGATTGACAAGCCCTCCAAAATATTTGACTACCTCTACCTGGTAACAGCTTAGCTTTAAAGACAGCTCTAAACTTTCCTTGAAAATTCTGTTCAAAAGCCCTTTTGTGCTTTAGTCAATAAACTGACGGAAGTGTGTTTCCACCCAGATGTTGTCATATGACTTTAACTTCCCCTTTGTGGGGCTCTGCGCTGGCAGCGATAGGGAAGATGTCTCTGTGGGCTCTTTCCTTTTTGTCTTCTCTGGCCTCAGCTTAACCTTTTTCTTGTTATCTGCTGTCAGGGCTCTGAGTGGAATGCTGCTAACTTTGAGGAGTTGCAAAAAAACAAGTAAGTGTTTTGACCTGCAACATGTACGTCAGGTCTGTTTATTGTCGTCCTGCTCTGTTGTCTCATGACATGGGTAATGCTCATTTGTGTATTGTGTTTTACTGAGTAACACCATGGCTCTAAGGTGGAATCTGTATGCTCAAAGAAGAGTATGTAGACAAGCAGAGCGCAGGTGGCGCGAAACCAAACTCCAGGTTCATTATGATATCTACGAAGACAATCTTGACATCTACAACCAGGAACTGAAAAATGCAACACAATCATTTTTCTCAGAAGTTATTAATAGAAACAGTAATAATGCTCGCACACTGTTTTCTGTTGTAGACAGACTAACAAACCCCACAGCATCAGTCCCTTCCGAGCTGTTGTCCAACAAATCATGCAATGACTTTGCAGCATTTTTCACGGATAAAATATTACAGATAAGACAAAAAGTAAGCATTTGTCTTTCAGGAAAAATCACAAAATAACTTGTACCAACTCGTTCTCCAGTTTATCTTGAACATTTTAACTCTCTAGAGTAGACCATACAACTTTGAAAGAAACTGTTTTAAAGTTAAAATCCACAACAGGCAGCCTTGTTATGGTGCCTTCAAAATTTTTCAAAAATGTTTTTAACTGCATTGGTCCTAACGTATTACTCATAGTGAATAATTCTTTACAATCAGGGCAGTTTCCCCAGGCCTTAAAAACTGCAGTAATAAAACCACTTCTAAAAAAGCCCAACCTGGAGACTTCAACAATAAGTAACTACAGGCTTATATCAAATCTTCCATTTTTGGGAAAAATCATGTCTCTTTCAACAGATTCACAATTTTATGATTCAAAACAATCTTTAATGCATTTCAGTCTGGATTTAGACCACACCACAGCACTGAGACTGCACATATTAAAGTCTTAAGTGATATACATATGAATAATGACACCTTCGAAACCACCGTCCTGGTACTGTTGGATTTGACACGATTGATCATAACGTCCTGCATGACAGACTAGAACAGTGGTCAGGACTTACTGGCACCGAGTTAAATTGGTTCAAATCTTACTTAAAAGATAGAGACTACTTTGTCTCAGATGGTAGTCATGAGTCCGAGCGAACGAAGATCACATGCGGGGTTCCGCAAGGGTCCATTCTAGGACCACTTCTATTTAATATCTACATGCTGCCCCTTGCTCAGATCATGGAATACCACAACATCTCCTATCATACTTATGCAGATGACACGCAACTTTACATTTCAGTGTCATAACAAGACTATAGTCCCTTACTTTCATTAAGCAATTGTATTCATCAAATCAATGAATAGATGGACCAAAATTTCCTCAAGCTCAATTCAGACAAGACAGAAGTGATTGTTTTTGGCCCCAAAAATGAAACATCAAAGATCAGTGCTCACCTTGACTCCATGTCATTAAAAGCTACAAATCAAGCCAGAAATCTTGGTGTAATTATAGACGCAGACCTGAATTTTATCAGCCATTTAAAAGCTATTCCTAAATCTGCCTATTACCACCTGGAAAACATAGCTCGAATTAAGGGTTTTAAGGGAATTAAGGGAAAAACTTGTTCTTTCATTTTCAGTTGGATAGATTACTGTAACGGTGTCCTTACCGGTCTACATAAAAAATCAGTCAGGCAGCTGCAGCTGATCCAAAATGCTGCAGCCAGAGCCTTTACAAACACCAGTAAACTGGACCACATCACACCAGTCCTTAAATCACTACACTTACTTCCTGTGAGTCAAAAGATAGATTTTAAAATTTTACTGCAGGTCTACAAATCTTTAAATGGTCTTGGACCAAAATATATACAAGATTTATTAGTTCCCGAATCAACATGCGAATCAAACCTATAACTTCCATACCGGATCAATCGAGGCCCGGGTTAACAACGACCGCCATCGGTGTTGACCTACACAGTGCCGGTGGAAATTGGATTACTGTTGGTCGAAGAAGGAGAGGAGGAAAGTGTGTTCGTAGGAAGAGAGAGAAGAGGAACGCCAAGAGTATAGGACTGAGAGTAGAGACGTTGAATGTTGGGACTATGACAGGAAAAAGTAGAGAGTTGGTTGACATGATGCAGAGAAGGAAGGTAGACATACTGTGTGTCCAGGAGACCAAGTGGAAAGGTAGCAAGGCTAGAAGTTTAGGAGCAGGGTTCAAGTTGTACCATCATGGTGTAGATAGGAAGAAAAATGGAGTAGGAGTTATCTTGAAGGAGGAGTTTGTTAGAAAAGCCCTGGAGGTAAAAAGAGTATCAGATAGAGTGATGAGTCTGAAGCTAGAAATAGAAGGCGTGATATTCAATGTTGTTAGTGGGTATGCTCCACAGGTATGATGTGAGCTGGAGGAGAAGGAGAAATTCTGGTTGGACTTTGATGAAGTGATGCAGAGTATACCTAGAAGTGAGAGAGTTGTCATTGGTGCAGACTTCAATGGACATGTTGGTGCAGGAAACAGAGGTGATGAAGAGGTGATGGGCAGGTTTGGTATCCAGGAGAGGAACGCAGAAGGACAGATGGTGGTTGACTTTGCAAAAAGGATGGAAATGGCTATAGTGAATACTTTCTTCCAGAAGAGGCAGGAACATAGGGTGACCTATAAGAGTGGAGGTAGGAGCACACAGGTAGACTACATCTTGTAGACGGTATAATCTGAAGGAGATCAGTGACTGTGAAGTAGTGGTAGGTGAGAGTGTAGCCAAACAGCATAGGATGGTGGTGTGTAGGATGACTCTGGTGGTGAAGAAGATGAAGAAGACAAAGACAGAGCAGAGGACGAAATGGTGTGAGCTAAAAAAGGAAGAGTGTTGCATGACTTTTAGGAAGGAGTTAAGACAGGCTCTTGGTGGCTAAGGGGTGCTTCCAGATGACTGGACAACTACAGCTAATGTGATCAAGGAGACAGGTAGGAGAGGACTTGGTGTGTCGTCTGGAAGGAAAGTAGATAAGGAGACTTGGTGGTGGAATGAGGAGGTACAGGAGTGTATACAGAGAAAGATGCTATCTAAGAGGAATTGGGACACTGAGAGGACTGAGGAGAGTAGACAGGAGTACAGGGAGATGCAGTGTAAGGTGAAAGTAGAGGTGGCAAAGGCCAAATAAGGGGCTTATGATGACTTGTATGCTAGGTTGGACAGTAAGGAGGGAGAGACTGATCTATACAGGTTGGCAAGACAGAGAGACAGAGATGGGAAGGACGTGCAGTAGGTTAGGTTGATTAAGGATAGGGATGGAAGTCTATTGACAGGTGCCAGTAATGTGATGGGAAGATGGAAAGAGTACTTTGAAGAGTTGATGAACGGGGAAAATGAGAGAGAACAAAAGACTAGAAGAGGGGACTGCTGTGGACCAGGAAGTAGCAAAGATTAGTCAGGATGAAGTGAGGAGGGCATTGAAGAGGATGAAGAGTGGAAAGGAAGTCGGTCCTGATGATATACCTGTAGAGGTTTGGAAGTGTCTAGGAGAGGTGGCAGTAGAGTTTCTGACTGGGTTGTTCAACAGGATCTTGGATAGCGAGAAGATGCCTGGGGAATGGAGGAGAAGTGTGCTGGTGCCCATTTTTAAGAACAAGGGAGATGTGCAGAGTTGTGGCACCTACAGAGGAATAAAGCTGATGAGCCATACGATGAAGTTATGGGAAAGAGGAGTTGAAGCTAGATTAAGGGCTGCAGTGAGCATTTGTGAGCAGCAGTATGGTTTCATGCCAAAAAAAGAGTACTACAGATGCAGTATTTGCTTTGAGGATGTTGGTAGAGAAGTACAGAGAAGGCCAGATGGAACTGCATTGTGTTTTTGTAGATCTGGAAAAAGCTTATGACAGGGTGCCCAGAGAGGAACTGTGGTATTGTATGAGGAAGTCTGGAGTGGCAGAGAAGTATGTGACAGCAATGCAGGACATGTATGAGGACTGTAAGACAGTGGTGAGATGTGCTGTAGGTGTGACAGAGGAGTTCAAGGTGGAGGTGGGACTGCATCAGGGATCAACTCTGAGCCCCTTCTTGTTTATTATGGTGATGGACAGGCTGACAGATGAGGTTAGACAGGAATCCCCATGGACTATGATGTTTGCAGATGACATTGTGATCTGTAGTGAGAGCAGGGAACAGGTGGAGGAGAAGCTAGAGAGGTGGAGGTTTGTCCTGGAAAGGAGAGGAATGAAGGTTAGCCGCAGTAAGAGTACATGTGTGTGAATGAGAGGGACCCAAGTGGAAGAGTGAGGTTACAGGGAGAAGAGATCAAGAAGGTGGAGGATTTTAAGTACTTAGGGTCAACAGTCCAGAGCAATGGAGATTGTGGACAAGAGGTGAAGAAGCGTGTACAGGCAGGATGGAACGGGTGGAGAAAAGTGTCAGGTGTGATGTGTGATAGAAGAGTTTCAGCTAAAATGAAAGGAAAGGTGTACAAAACTGTGGTGAGACCAGCAATGCTGTTTGGTCTAGAGACAGTGTCACTGAGGAAAAGACAGGAGACAGAGCTGGAGGTATCAGAAATGAATATGCTGAGGTTCTCTTTTGGAGTGACCAGGAAGAATAGCATCAGGAATGAGTACATCAGTGGTACAGCACATGTTAGGTGTTTTGGAGATAAAGTCAGAGAGGCCAGACTGAGATGGTTTGGACATGTCCAGAGGAGAGATAGTGAATATATTGGTAGAAGGATGCTGAGTTTTGAACTGCCAGGCAGGAGGTCTAGAGGTAGACCAAAGAGGAGGTTTATGGATATAGTGAAAGAGGACATGAAGGTAGTTGGTGTGAGAGAAGAGGATGCAGAAGACAGAGTTAGATGGAGGCAACTGATTCGCTGTGGCGACCCCTGAAGGGAAAAGCCAAAAGGAAAAGAAGATTAGTTCCCTAATCATTAGCTTCACTTTGAATATTTTATTCTCCTGTTTAATTGCCTTTTTCCTTTTACATGCTTTTTTATTGATATTTTTAGCATTTTGTTTTAATCCCCTTTTGTCTTCTAAATGTTCTTGTATTTCATTGTCTTTGTAAAGCAATTTGAATTGCCTGTGTATGAATTGTGCTATACAAATAAACTTGCCTTGCCTTTTCAGTGTGGGCTACATTCTGAATGTGACTAGGGAGATTGACAACTTTTTCCCAGAGGCCTTCACTTATATGAACATCAGAGTCTATGATGTGGAGACCAGTGACCTCCTCTCTCACTGGACAGACACGTATAACTTCATCAACACCGCAAGGTACTACTGAAGCCTTAAACACCAGAAAACACATATAATGCAAAGTAATCTTTCATTTCTTATGTTTGTTCAGTTATAAGACATATAAGATATAAGACACGGTCATATTAACATGGACATGACTCATTTATTTGCAAGTGCTCCAGTTGGCCCCGTTCAACAAGGGAAATTGTTGACCCACTAAATTCCCATAAAATACAATTCATGTAGATAGTAGATGAGAACATTGGTAACGGTCACACATCCGTCCTCTGGATGTGATGCTGGACCCAAAAGATGCTTAGCTTAGCATGAAAATAGAAAGCAGCGGGAAACAGAGTCCTTTATAGACCACTAAATGCTGGAGTATTTTTATCTCTTTGCAGTTGGCAGGAAATTAGGAAATAATCCCAAATGAATGCAACTATTAAACAGCTTGAAGGGTGTTCAAGTATATCTAGCAGTTTATGCATTCTAATGTCACCAACCTTGACAACAGTGACTAATGAATGCTAATGTAGTGAGTTTCTCTTGATTTCTCTGTGCAGAAAGAGTGGACAGGCGGTGTTGGTGCACTGTAAGATGGGTATTTCTCGCTCTGGGTCTACGGTGGTAGCCTATGTCATGAAGCAGCAGCAATGGCCGCTGGACGTGGCTTTGGCCTTTGTGAAGGAACGCCGATCTATCGTCAAGCCCAACGAAGGTTTCATGAAGCAGCTTCAGACATACAATGGCATCCTCAAAGCAAGGTCAAGCATGCTGTCAGGCCTGATGCTGGATTTATTCCAGACGGTCCAATAACACAAAAGAATTGTTTGCTTTTTATAGAGATTTGTAGGAGCTTGTTTGAAGGTTATGTGGTGCATTACAGCGAGCAGCGTCACAGCGCACTCTGGAGGCGAAAGTCTAGAGACCAAAGACAAAAGTCATCACACAAGAAGGAAAGAAGAGAGGATGAGGAGCCCAAAGAGGAAGGAGAGGAGGAAGAGGAGGAGGAGGAGGAGGAACTTGATGAAGATGAGGAGAGTTCAGATGAAAAAGATGATACAGAGGAAGAGTCAGAGGTAATTAGTGACATTAGTGAGCCGAATCAGTACTTAAAGCCCTGTAGTTCACTAATTATTAATCTGTTCATTTTCCCAAACACAACCAGGTGTTTGAAGAGCCTGACTCCCGGTTTGATACAAACGATGCATCTCAGCAGATGGAACCACCACGAGCCGGTCCTGTTATCACAATAAATGAATCAAGAAATGAAGTGGAAAATGTGAGCAGACATGACCTCACTCAGACATACTGCATTGGAAGTATGTTTATCCATCATGCCTTTTCTGTACCTTTCTATTTTTCTTTTTGTTTTTCAGCTCAAGGTAGCTCCGAGTGTTAATCGTAGTGGCAGAATGAACCTTTTCTCCCTCATGCAATCCATTAGTGAACTGGAGGATTTGGATAAAGAACAGGTAACTGAAGCAGAGTTTTTCCTAATCTTATGCTGTTTGACACTTGACATTACGATCCTGTGAGAGGTGATTAATTTTCACTGTTGCTGCCTGTTCAAAGATTTTAAACAAAACAGATGAATTTCCCTCATTTTTGTACCGTACGAAAATTTGTTCCCAAATACATAATATATTGCTCTGCTAAAAATAAGTATTGATTTTAAAGTTCACTGTCAAAATATTATTCCCCAACCAACCTTCATTGTAAACAATAATTCTAATACTGCAATCTTAGCATACATTAGAACTTTCTGGGATAATTATCATTTGTTTAGCATCTCATATAGTCGCAACTCTGGGCAGCCATCCCACAGGATGACTCAAGGTTGTTCAAGTCCACAGAGAGATGGATTACTACTGTAGACAGTGCTACATGCTAAAAATTTAGAAATGTCTGGAAAAAAAATCTTGATTATCCTTTTTTTTAAATATATTGACCTTTACCAAAATACAACTTTTTCTTTCCTAGCCTATTCCTTATTCTTCCATTTTTTGGGGGGATATCTATCCAGTAGTTTTTTCCACAATCCTCCTTAAAAACAAACCATTAAAAGAGTGACCACAAGTGAAAATATGACCTCCTGAGTACCAGAAATAAAAGTATGTTTTTCAAGCCTTTGAATACTTCAGTTCAAAAATTAAAATCTTCAATTTGTTCTTTTTGAAGCTGTCCGGTAGTCCAAGGCAGTCTCCATGTCAGCGGAGACGTAGCCAAGGCAGACGGGGTCTGGTTCACCAGAAAGCTTGTATGGATGTTTCACCTGAACCAAAATCAAGAAAGGAAACCATGAAAGCAGAAACAAAGCTGATCAACACAGAAGAGCAGTGAGAGACTAATAAACAAGGAAATAAATGGGGGGGGGGTGTCCTGAAGAAGACAGCTGGAAGAAAGTTGGCTCCAGTTGTTTTCATACACTGCTGCGCTCTTTTTATTTCATATTCTCTACATTACCTAAGTTTTAAATTGTTTAGCAGATCTTTCATTGCATTTGTTTTAACTGAGAGTGCTCTGTTGAGAAACAGGTCTTTTCAGCATTGACAAACCAGTGAGTCAGAATTTCTGATGGCTGAAGGGATTATGGGTGTAGATTGTTCAGTGTTTTTAGTGATGTACCATTGACCTCACCACAAACTGATGTACTGCCTCTCCTTACATTCTCCCTCATTCCCACGTCCCTTCTCTAGCCATCATATCACTGGTGTGGATATTATCTATGCAATTACATTTCTCTTTTCGCTCCCTCTGGTGATGAGGCCGTATGCTACCAATGCAACAGAATATTTATTTTACATTACCCTCAGGTCAGGGATTTCACTGTATCCCAACCTGTACCTTATGGACCAAGTCAGGGCCAGTGTTTTGACACAACCCTGTTTGCCAGACGATGTATTCATGTGCCAATGCAGTTCTTTTTTGTGTTAATGTTTTATTCCCTCTTATTTAAACACCAGAGCTGTATGAGTGCCTTCAACCAGAGAATGAAATATGACAATGACTTGGTGGCTGTATCCTGTACAATTGTTTCTCATAATTCATATCACATGCATTATATATGTATGTATGTACAATATATGTACATACATACGTATACACACACATATACACACAAAATGCTGATGTGGGAATACTTCATGCTGGTGTCACTTTTTATCCTGTGAACCCAAGCTAAAGTGCAACCTATTTAACCTGCATGCTTGCTGTTGGAGAAAACATGCACTTTATATTCCCACAACACAGATGTTTCCACTGCCTGAGCCAATGTCACACTGTATTTCAATTAAATTAAACCTAATACAAATTTTTTTTACATCTGTCATGTTTTATTGTGCTCTCTATGGTTTGCACCTAATGTTTACAAAAACGTGTTCAGTGAAAGAATACAGTAGTAACTCTGACCGCCTGTGAAGTCAAATGACCAGATTAGAACTGCTTCCGTTCAGAAACATTTAATCCTTGAGACAAAACATAGCAACTTACTTTCATAACTCATTTTCCACTCTTGGCAAGTTTATTCACTTTTGTGTTTGTCACTTGATATAATGTTTATTCAGTGAGGCGATCACTCAGATACAGGGAACATTTTGCCAAATAAACTTGATGTCAGTGAATTTCAGGTCCCAATGTATTTTCTTCTGGGTTCACTGAGGATGATTCCTCCTTCTTTCATTGCGGTCCTGAACGACTGAACCTGTGAAGAAAAATATGAAGCAGGTGTTGCCATAAACTTTGTGATGATTTTATTCATTACGTGAATTGTTATAAGGCATAACCAATCTGCTGTATCAACACTAGTTGATACAGCGCATACTCACAGCATCAGAGCGGTACGTCCATGGAATTGCCCTGTACACCATCCTGGTAATGCCAGCCTGTTGGCATCGATGTGCTAGCACCTCCCCCACAGCCTGACATGCCACCACGCAGTGTGTGGAGCCCAGTTCCTTCTTCACTGCCCACTCCATTGTTGAACAGGAAAGTACCGGGACACGAGAGCTTCCAGAGAATACTTGTGCTGTCACATGTCTGTGTGTGCGATTAAACACCAGCCTGAAAAAATGAAATTACAAAGTGGTGAAAAAGAAATAAAGAATATTAGGAAGTGAAAAAACGGATTTAATTCATAGCAAAGATGTTTCATCACAATTTATTCGGCTAATTTTTTTTCCTCCACTTAGGCCTCCTTTCAGAATAAGATCCCACTTAGCACAGGAAGTGCACTGAAAAAATTTACATTGCACATAAAATTGATTTAATACAGACTACGGAAGGGCAGGATTGTGTCCATTACATGGTAATATTCTGAAAAGTGAATTAATGTAGTGCAGACTGCAATACAAATACATCGCTTTGACAAAGAGCAAGCACCCAAGAATGTCATTAGACATTCTAACGTGATGGACCAATGTCTGGAAAAATGTGATTTTTCCATGGATAGAACGAACCTGTGGTAGAACTCCTGATGAGGCCAGGTAGTCTTCCAGCCCCGTTGCTTCACAGCAAGAGCCATCTGCTCAAGGTTCCGTGGATTTCTGTTCACAAAGGTCGGGTTCACAACTTCATTTCCTTCTTCCCTTATCTCGGGTTGAGAGACTGTCTGACTCAGAAACCGAGCTGGGTAACAGAAAACAAGTTTTGTTAAGCAAAAAGTGCTTGGTTCCTGAATATTTACTCTGAAACCAAGATAAGAAGTATCCAAAGTTGTTTAAATCAATCCACTTGGCTTCAAAAAAGTTTCGTCAATGCAACAACTCCCACTGACACTCCATGGCACTACCATCAGCCATCGTTGAGGGGCCAGACGGGTCTTGACAGGGGTCATTGGAATATGAACTGCACTGACCACACATCACAACGTTAAGAAGCTGAGACAAGACCAACCACCACCAGAGCTGAAGAAGCCTCTTGAATGAGAGGTGAAACGTCCTCAAGGAACTTAAAGTCCAGTGGATTTGATTTAAATAGCTTTGGATAACCATGACCTGGATGAATGAGAAACTCCACAGAGAAGAAGTCGTCAAATTCAGGTGGTTAAGTGAGGATACACGGTCAATATCTTCAAATATTATAAATTAATTTACATATTAAATAACTGACATTAGATACACACATAATCACCGTTGTAAGTTTGCTTAAATCCACACAAATTATAAACAAATAATAATAAAAAATAACCAAACCTACCCATCGGCTCCAAAGCCAGTACTGAACGGCACTGGTGACCTATCAACATCCGCACACGGTGACTAACTTCGCTCAAAGCCATTTCCTTGTCATCGATGTTCGACAAAAACTGAATTATGTCCAATCTGATATATCCGAGAAAAAAAAATGTATATTTTTAAACACAGGATTTCAAAAGGACACAGACCGAGTCGTATGGTACGCCATCTTTTACATTCACAGGCATCCGGTTTACTTGATGCAACATAAAAGGCAAAACGGACAGAAACAAACACCAATTCTTTAGGAGGTCCTAGAACTAACGTTCCGTCTTCCCACTGAGGACCTGTAAATTTTATCAATAGCAAAAAATAAATAAATTCAGACATGTTTGTTTTGTGATCACAGACACTAGAGTTTCCCTATACTGTATTCACAGTCATATTTCTGTGGTTTGTTTTACACTTAAAGTATTCTTGCACGTTCATCGGATGGCTACTGCAACTAGAGTTTTTTAGCGCTTTTTCTCCACTCCACTTCTGAATTTACCAGGTTGGGATTAATAAAATGTATCTTTGCATCCCTGTCTTGCTCTCCCTCCCTCCTCTCTCTCTCATTTTATATATACCATCTCTCGTCTATCACCTATCCACTCCATTTTGTAGATACGTACTGTATATAGTTCACATTTCTAAATATATTCAGCTTGTACTTCTATCGAGAAAAATTTGAATGCAAGATTTCTCATTTGTAATCTGATATTTACAATATTGCTCCTGAGATGTCACTACTATGTCTTCAAATTCATAATAAGCACACATACTTGGTACCTGTTGTATATTTACAGATAGTGTAAATATACACTATATTTACAGATATTGTAAATATACAGGTAAGGCAGATGTCCAGTGAATGATTTTCCACAATAAGATTACACAATAAAATTATATTTATTTCAATTCAGATTTGATCCATTTTAAAGTGCAAGCTGACAGAAAAAAAAGACAACTGTCCATTTTGTTCAAAAACAGTGGCATAATCAGTGTTGTGATTTTTACAAAAATACAAGCACAAGTAAGGCACATGAGAAACATTCACTAAATATGGATATCTGTGGTATGTTGTGAATGGAAGACTTGAAAATAGTGGAAAAGTATCTTTGGCTAATGAAGATCATTTAGGTTACTTCAAAAAGATCCCAAATAATGGTCTATTGAAGCAAAACACACTAATCAATGAATTATATGTTCCCTTAAGCTGCAGCAGAGATTCACTGGTTGGTATGCTTTCCCCTTTTTCTCAGAACAATTTTTAAAGTAGATCTCCATACAGATGAGCATGAATGATTAACATTTTTAAAGGTAAGGAGTCATTAGAAAGCAGTACACAACTCCAATGATGGGAAAAAAAATTACCAAGGGGATACAAAAGTATATTTTTTCATTTCATACAATAGAATTGCAAGAAAATATACAGGGAATGATTTTCATTCTTATGGTGCAAAAATAACAGTCTATACCATTATGCTCATTTTGCAAGTGAATTTAATGAAACCATTATTTTGAAAAAAGGAAATAGAATACCATTGAGATGGTCATTCTGGTGTTTGCAGTTGTAGTTCAAGTACTGAGTAATACACATAATTTAACATAACAATCAAGCAATACTAAGCAACCATTCTGTCAGTTATATAGTAGTCGATGCATTGATTAGAGATGAGAAAGAGAAAGGGCTCAGCTTGTAGCCTGATCCAATGTAGAATTTGTTCTGAAACTCCACCCTGTAAGACAGAGACAAATCATCTCTTAACAAATACAAAATATAATACACACAGAGCCAATTTTTTCATCTAGTTGGCTTCACAACATCCTTTCAAAAACAACTAAAACTAAGGCAGTCACAGGCTGCAACATCCCGCGACATCCCTGAATTCAAAATTCAACCTGACCTACTTGCATGGGTCAAAGATCAAAGCTAGTGCCTTGACCTACTGTCATTGATCAAAGCACTAGCTTTGATTTCTGGTCTTACGCTGGCCTTCTCCCTCATCTTTCTATCTTATCCGGTTCCTGAATGTACAAAAGTTGAAATTTGACCTTGACCTAGCTCTCTCAAGATCAAGGTCATCATCTCATTTTCATCTCCTTTGCTGCCTGAGTAATGTGCTTTTTGTTTCATCCTTCTATCTGCAACAATTGTGAAGATATTTGGTGGACGGACGGACGAGCACACAAACACTGACAATTACAATACATCACCGCTTGGAAGCGGGATGTAATCATACTCTACTACTTGGATGATCATCAAAAATTCAACTGGAAAAAAACTGCTTGGTTAAAATATCTAGATAACCAAGTATTTAACACATTTTCCCTTCTCATCTCCTGACTGCCCTTACCAGTGTAAACGAAGTGCATGCAGGAAAGCTGAGAGCCCCTCCATGATCAGCAGGATGGCGACAGTCAACAAGGCAAAGAAGGCAAATATCACAAAGAGGACTGCTGAGCCAACATAGCCCTGCCATTTCAGGGCAATACGCATCACCATTACCCACAACACCTCTGACAGCTCTGCAGACACAAATAATTCACTGTCAGACACCAGTGCTTGGAAAAATACATCATGTGCATGTGAGTAACTGGCTGAAAAGAAGAACAGTGTGCTAAAGTCAGACAGGAAGTCTGTGTGTTCATAAATCATGGAAGTATTATGGGCTATGCTGTATTTGTGTATGCCACTTACGTGCGTGTGCTAAACTGAGAGCCCAGAGTCGGAGGTACGATGCTGTGTTGGAGATGCAGCCCAGGCAGTACTCTATGGTGTGGATGGCCTGATGCATCAGCACATCTGCAGTATCAAACTTCTACAGAGAGAAAGTCCAAAACTTTACATACAGGATCCAACAGAACTTCATCTTCTAAGCTGCTCAGTCACCCGAGTTACACAGGCATCTATTTTACCTCATCATCATCAGCTTCTTCCACCAGTTCACCCTGACGGGTGTTGATGTTGCCGTCATCAGCCACCAGTGGACGTCTGTCTTCCTCCTGATGTTGCAAAGAACCAAAAGTCTGACAGACAATTCTTCTAGGTTTTAATGAGGGTTCTATAAAGTCCAGTCAAACACAGACTCACCACTTGATGTTGTCTCCTTCTGAATGTGACATATTCACATATGGGCTTTCCTAGCAGGAGTACTGGGACAGAACACAAGGCCAGAGCCACCAGGACCCTCTGAACCACAATCTGTGTTGCAGGAAGAACCATTAAGATTGTAAAAAAAAAACTCTTAAGATAATATACTGTACTTTTCTGCACACAGAATGTTTTGAAAATTGTTGCTTGTTAACTTATTAACAGATGCACAGCATGCAAATTATATTCAATGGTTTCTGGGTATTCAGTCATTTTTACTTCTCCTGAGGAAGTTATGATCAGTTTGTTTTGCTTGTTTAAAACTAAAGCTAAGATGCAGCTATTTGGAGTGGAGAAGAATATAAAGAACGATCTAAGAATTTTTTTTTTTTTGCTTATGGGTATAAACTACATGAAGGGACTTTCATGAAACCCCAGAGAAAGATTGGACATGCATCAAGGAAGCCATGCCAGTTTGAAGTAAATCTAAATAAAGGGGCAGAAATAGGAAGGTTTTCCACTTTTTGAAAGATTTTTTTTTTAACTTTTAGCATTGCATGTCTTAACTGTTGGGCGTTGGCAGAGTATGGCAGGAATGAGTTCCAAGTGCCTTTCTAGTTCATAACGTCCTACAGATGTTCACTGGTTTGAGTTCACTTTAGTAAAAGGGAGTTGGTAGAGACTTAAAACATACTCAGAGATAAAATGCAAAAAATTAATGTCTACAAGTTACTCTAAGTCACTAAATCCCACAGCACACAAAACTAGAATCAAGGCAGTCAGAGACTGCAACATCCTGCGACACCCCTGAATTCAAAATTTTAACCTGACCTACTTTGCAGTCTCTGAATTCAAAGTTCTACCCTGAAAATAGGTCAGGGTAAATCAAAAGATATGCAGATCAAACCACTAGCTTTGATCTATGGTCTTATATTGGCCTTCTCCCTCGTCTATCTTATTTGGTTCTTGAGTGTACAAAAGTTGAAATTTGACCTTGACCTAGTTTTCTCAAGGGCAAGTAATGTGCTTTTGGTTTCATCTTTCTATCTGCAATGGTTGCGAAGATATTTGGTGGACTAACGAACGGAGTGACGAACAGACAAACACACGAACACTGACAACTACAACACATCACCGCTTTGCGGGATGTATCATAAATATAAGGAAATACATTCTGCAAAATAAAAGCAAGTCATACTCCAAACTGTATGGTGATTTTGTGAAACATGTAGCTCATGCCTTAATACACTTTTCTTTCAGAGAAATGAAAACATCACACACACACCTGTCCTTTATAGAGAGGTGGGTTCTGAGGGTTGTCTGCGAAGAGGAACATGTCTATGAAGTGGATAAGTATACTGGGAGCAAATTTGTACTGGTCGGGGGTGTACGCGATCCACTTGAAGACCACCATGAACACCAGGTAGCCAAACAGACACAACATAAAAATCAGCTCAGGGATCAGCACAAAGAACACACTGCGTATCTGACGGAAGTGCCTAGAGAAGACAAAGATGAGTGTGGACATAGAAAGACACAGTGAAGGAACATCAGAATAAATGAGAATAAAAAGAAGGGACCACACAGTAAGACAGGATTACTAACCAGTAGTTGAAGAATGACAAACAGACTCCAAAAGTCATGTGAATGATACCAATTATGACCGACATCTTCATCTTGTAGGAGTTGAGGAAAGTTAGTTTGTTGTTGGCCAGTCCCCAAATCTGACAAAGACAAATCATGAGACAGAATCAGGAAGATGCAGCAACAAACAAGAGGATGAAAGAACACGGATTGTTACTCAAGGTTTGAAGAATGTTAAGATCATACCGGGTCAATACCAAAAGGATAGGGGCTGGTGAAAACACCAGACACAGTAGCATCCATTTCCAAGTACGGATACTTTGCCAGGACCGATGAACTGAAATAAATCGTATAATAAGATGGAGCAAACACGAGGTGTGGAGAATGAGTGAAGCAAACAGAAGCAGAAATGTCCTCACTTCCATTTGTTCTGTTCAAACATGGGACTGATGTGCCACGCAGAGTTGAAGACATTGAGACCTCTGCTGAAGCATTCATTATAAACAGCCCCTGTGTAGATGGAGAACAGTCCCATCAAGAGAATCAGATACCTTCCTCCAAACATCATCCTCCAGATCTGAAACACAGACATTTAATGTCAGCATTCAAACTGTGAGGCTAAAGACATGCATGGGCTCTGTTGATGTACAATTTTGCTGATAGCTTACTTTTATTTGTTTGGTTTAAGAAAATATATAGACATCCAATATACTGTAGGTCTAAATCGGGAGATACACTGTATATATTTTTTCATATCTATTTCACTTCTCTGGTTTGGAGAAATGATTATGTGTCACATTTTTTATTTGAAATACCTCATTGTTGTTTTTCTGCAATTTGGGGTCTTTCTCCTTCAGAACCATCCAGAGGGCAGCCAGTGTCATCAGTATGCCATGACCCACATCCCCAAACATCACAGCAAACAGGAAGGGGAAGGTAATTATGGTGTATACCGCTGCAGAGGCATTGAGAGAAATGACTCGACTGAAGTTGATGGAAAAACTCAACGTTACATGGAGCAGTCTCTGGTTTTTAGCTGAGCAAAGACTAAGTGGTGTCCAACCATACCTGGATTGACCTCACGGTAGCTGGCCACTCCGTAGGCATCAACAATGTTTTGGAAGCCCGCTGTGAAAGAGTTGAGGGGAAACAGGGTAGGTGGAGGGGTGGAGGAAGGCAAGCGGTTGTAGAAAGAATCAACCCCGCTGCCACTCTTTCTCTGAGGACGAAGTGAAAAGTAGGATAAAAATCGATTGGTAGAAGTGAGGTGGCTTGCATCATTGACCAGTTTCTGCAGTTTTACATCTCCTTACCCCTCCCTCTCGCAGAGCGCTCTGCAGTTCAGGCAGCTTGGCAGTGGGACACCAGGCCTCGGCGATCAGGCATTTGTCAGTGACGGAAGGGCTGCAGAGATTCAACACCATCTGGACGGCTTTACACTTCTGCACCCTCACTTTCCACTGAGGCAGCAAAGCCAATGCCCGCATCAGCAACTGCTGCAGGAAGGCCTCAGTCTGAGACAACACCTGAAGTAGAGGGAAGTGAGAGTGAGAACAGGTCTATTTCTGTGCTTTTTAACATTCTCAAATGTTTTTGTTGTACCACTGCACTGCTATTACATACATGAACGATACTTACAGATTTAATATCTTCAATTCTGCCTTGAAGTCCATGGAGAATCTCCTCTCTCTCTGTGCTGCTCTCAGGATATACAAATGTCTGTGTGTGGAAGCTGTGAGGAGGACATTCAGATATTCAGGATCTTCCTCAAACATTCAATGAGGAAATCTGTGAATTAAAGGGCAACGTCTTTGTTGTGTTCCCACGCCCGTGCAGTGAAAACTTTTAAAAAAGTAATAAACTTTTTCTGGATTTCAAAAGACTTTCAAGGAAGAATTCCTTTTCACACTCACTCCATCTGATCAGCTGCATCACATAATCCAGTGGAATTTGGTTTGAATATCTGCAACAATCTCACTCAGACATGTTCAAGCCTGGAAAAAGTTGTTTAAATATTGCCTCTTGAATCAAACTTAGGATAAGAATTTATCTGTGATTATTTTTTCCTCAAATGGTCTTTGCCCTGTTTTCAATTAAAGATATGTCAAATATTGAATGAGTAGATTTTCACAATTCTTTTTTTTTTTATGGACGTGACATGCATGACATGCACGTCTTTATGGAATCAGGTCTGTAAGATGACAACAAAAAAAAATTACTGGTGGAAGCTGGTGGAAACGTTTACCCACCAATCACATATCTTCTTCACTTTCTGTCCAATCTGATCTCCCCAGTAAGAAATTAAGAATACGGTCCATTGCACCATCTCTCCCTGAAAATGAAGAAACAGCTGTGATAACATACACATGACACGTGCAAAAATTTCTTACATAACTGAAATAGTCAAGGACTGTCCCTCAAACAGAATGCTTTCACCCCCACCCCACCCCTCCCAGTTCCTACTGTGTCCGGATGTTCAAGACGTTCCTCCATTTCTCTGAAATCCACAATAATATAACCACGACAGGCCCGCCATAGCAACCGCTCAAATGAGGGGACCTTCCAAGGATGAACCACTCCTGCCACAAAACTGAGACAGAGGAGACGATCTTAAATGTGTCAAGTGCAGAGTAAAAACCTGAAAAACATAAGAAATTTAGCAAATGAAAGCTACCTGAGGTGGACATCTTGGCGGTTATCCAACAGGCCTTGACTTTCCAGGACAGGAGGTGGAGACTGCAAGACGAAAACACCTTGCAGTTTGTGATCTTTTTCATCATTATGAAATAGAAGTTTTAAAAAAAGTTTTGAACTACCTGAGAAGCTATGAGAGAGTGCGTTTTGTTCAGGACACCTCGGCACTGACAAAGTTGGGTCAGCTGAGCGCGGAGGCTGTCTCTGTTCCTGGACACCTAGTGAATCGCATGAATGGAAAAAAAAAACTATCAGGTCAGTTAATGTAACCTCTTTTGATTTATCGTTTCTGCTGTGTGTCAAAGACTCACCTCTCGAAGCTCTCTGGCCAGCCTCTCACATTCTTCCTCTATGGCGATGAGCTCACGGGGCTGAGGAGCCAAAGGAGTTGGGCATGGAGGAGGAAGGGGACCCTGTAAGTGTGGAGGCAAGGAGCGATTGATCTCCATCTCCAGGAAGTCTGATGGATCAATAAAGAAGGTCAGAAAGGGCAACAAATAAACTATAAATGAAAACATACAACAAGTAAACACTTACTAAAAGTTTTCTCCAGTTCTTCACATCTTCTCACTTCACCAACAAACTTCCTCTGAAAGGCGTTCACATTTGGATTTAACTGAAAACACAAATACAGATGGAAGAGGAAGTGAGAAACTATAGAAGAGATGGAAATTCTAGCTTTTTGACAGTGATTCAAAAAACCTCAATCATCACTTTCCAGTTCTGATTAAAAAAACAACATTAGTGACTTCCATGAGGTCGCTTGCTACAGTGGTCCCCAATCTTATTTGGATCACGGACCGGTTTAATATCAGATAACATTTTCACCAACCAGCCTTAAGGTGTGTCGACATAAATAGGACTAAATAAATTGATACGACCAACATAAATATTTTTTTCTTCCAAATATGCAATCCAATGAATATACAACTTTAAAACAAGTAAGGTAAGTTATGAATTTTTCTATGCATCTCAGTACCAATTGACCAAAGGACTGGTACTGGTCCACGGCCCCGGGGTTTGTGGACCACTGATCTTCAAGTAACAATTACAAGAACGTCATTTTCAGACGTGTATTACTCTGAATCAACAAGAATATTGATTCTAAGTTTGTAAATGAGACCTAAAACACACAAAACAGGATTAAAAATCAATTCACCATGTCCAAGAGAAATTCTTTAGACGTAGACCTGTTTGTAACTAATGGATGAGTTTCTCCACCACATTAGCTTGAGCCAAGAGTTTCTCAAAGAACTGAAGTTACTCACATCTCTGAACTCAACCAGGCCCAGCTCTCCCAGTTCACTGACACAATTATAAGCAGAGCCGGACTGAAGGAAGAGCTGCACCAGACACACCTCCTCACTGCGAAACAAGGAGCCCATAGCTACCTGCAGAACACCAT
This sequence comes from Antennarius maculatus, assembly GCA_013358685.1. Classification (NCBI taxonomy): domain Eukaryota; kingdom Metazoa; phylum Chordata; class Actinopteri; order Lophiiformes; family Antennariidae; genus Antennarius; species Antennarius maculatus. The sequence goes on along the minus strand of CM023614.1, from coordinate 12,809,142 downwards.
GGACAACAACAACAAACAAATTAAGACAGTTCTAAAAAAACTGAGAGGACGGCTGAAGAATTGACCGTTATAGTGGAATTAGGAGTACTGTCGAATAAAGAGGAGAGCAGCAGCAAGCAGGGAATTAACTAACTGGTTTTGAGTGGTAATGTGATAAAGCAGAAGCTTATGAGTGGAAACAGAAGAAAAAGGAAGCATCAAGTCATGAGTGTGATCAAATGGGAATTCCACTGTTTCCATACAAATTTACAGCTAGTGTCTAGATAACGCCCAACTAGATGTGACCGATGCACTGAAGCAGAAGCTCTAACATTGATCCTGTAATTATTAAGATTAAGTGCTTTAATGAGTTTTTGTCGATGCTATTTAAATGTAAGTGTTGATTTTAGTTTATAGTCATATTTGTGGTTAGTTTGAAGCACAAAAATTTCCATTTTATTATAGTACACTCACCAATACATACAAAACAAAGATTTAAACAAATGAAAATGAAATGAATACAGCTGTGAGTCAGACTGCACTAATTTTCAAACTGACAGAAGTAACATGAAATATAAACCAAAGGGAACATGATTCAAATGACAAACATGCCATTAAAAGTACATAAAAGAAAACAGCATTTAGTGTAGCATTTCCTTAAACAAACAGGAACCTCAGGTCTTTCACTTCTGTAATGTCTGGATGGTTTTCATTACACCCATTTCACTGGAACCCTGTTCTGATGAAACCCAGAAAAGTCTCAAATCTGAATTTGAACAGCTGATTCATTTTGATTTTTTCTTTTAATCTATAATGTCAGCGCAGAGAAGCACAAAGTTAAATTCCAGCTTTGTTTTGAGTCAGAAGGACATGCACTTTTTAGGTGGTTGATTGTGTTCTGCAATACTCATAATTCTGATTATCTTACAGTCAGCAGAGAACACCTATTTGTAGGTCTGACTAATGTGAAATTTTGACAGAGGACATGATTTTATGAAGACCACTCACTAGTCACTGTTGTCAAAGAGGATAAAAAATCATCTTTATTTGTACTTCCTGGAGTACTTCTTTATTTACTTTTAAATGTGGTATAAACAAACTATTTGAAATTATTTAGATTAAATATTTTGAAATTCCCAGAAATACCTGTTGTTAGTTGTTTTCATTGTACAATGTAGGGCTTGTATAAAAACGGTATCCCAGTACAACTGAGCCACTATCAGCTCCCATGAAGCCTTATTATTTCGTCCTATATGTACAAAGTTATCAGAGTTTCGCCGGGGGTAGTGTCAACAACACGAAACCGAACAAGCAGCAGCCAATCAAAGCTGTAACGTTCCGATTAAAGACCCTCAGGTGACCGATTGGGTCGAGTTTCACATGTTCCCTTCACGATCAACAGAAACAGTTCGACAATAACACCATATGAAGCTCCGGGTCTCACCTCACCGGTCTGCCTCCCAGACTCCCACGGATACCAGCCAGCTGTCTATTAGAATTGATGACCCCGCAGCACCGATCCCCACACCGGCAACCGTACCGGATATGTTTATTAACGTCCACTTGTGATCGCACTTCCTATTCATATGCGCCCACTTATGGCAGTCTCGTGTTACGGGTGACGTATGAGTCACTGGACCACGTGAGGCTGAGTTTCAAATGGCGGCTCGGACCGTGAATGTAACATGAGATGCTAACGTCTGACGTTAGCTTCATGATTATAGTAATGGGAATCATGTGTGCAGTTTTTGGTTTGATTTGAGTCAGTCGTAGAATGTTTTTTTTTTTTAATTTATGTAATTATGGATGTGTCTAGAATTTTTTAACGCAATTAATCGAGAGTGGCAAGTCAATGCGCAAGCATTTGAAGTTTGGCCCATTGAGGGACCCGTAGGCTGCAGTGACGTCACTTCCTACCTGCGCCACTCGTCAAAAGCAGGGTGACTGACAACAGAGATGGACGCGACACAGGAGAGCGAGGCAAGCCCACTCGGACCTTTGGGCGGAAAGTTCATTTATAAAAAGAACAAAGACGGGACTATCAACAAAAACGCAGTGATTCTGCGCTGCCAATCTGCGCTGTAGACGCCTCCGTCAGTCTGCCCCAGGGCAGCTGTGGCTCCACACGTAGCTTACCATCACCAAGTATGAATGAGGAGTGAATGAATAATGGATCCGATGTAAAGCGCCTTTTAGTGTTCAGGAAAGCGCTATATAAATCTAATCCATCACTATAATTATTAATTGTACCTTTTGTAAAAGAATTTTCATATCACCGAAGCAGCTTCAGCCTAAGGTATCATTTAAATGCAAAACATGTCAAGGACAATTAGTTGTCTGTTGTCAGTTCCTGTAACGTTAGCTTAGGAAAAGCCTGTTGACATTTTGCTATTGATGTGTCCTTATTTAAAGGCATGTTATACTATTCATTTCGAATTGCTGTATTGAGTTAGCTTTAGTATTCATTTTGATTGAGTCTGCTTGTGTGCCTATTTGAGACTCAGCCTTATTTTCTGAATTTTATTTATTTTATTAAGCTGTATTCGTATGGCACTTTTGAGAAATGCACCTGGCCTAATTGGTTTGCTGATGTGCTTTACCTTTTTTCTTTTGAATTTCATTTATAAAGCACACTTAACCTATAAAAATGCGGATTTCAAATCTTCTCTTCTTGGTTCATTCTATTGATTAGTCATGCACTCAATTTTGTAATGTCCTAGAATTCAAATTCTTTATTTGGGGGGCCTTTAGCAGGTATGCAATTAAAATGCGATTAATTAGATTAATTACAAATCCTGTAATTAATTTTTTAAATCGCCTGACGGCACTAATATATACAGTACATATATACACAGTATATATAGTATATATATATATGTATACAGTATATATACACACAGTATACTTCAATTGAGTTTTCCAGTTATCTATCGTTTCACGTTTCCATGTTAAAATTTTTTCGTCTTGCAAGACAATGAAATTACAGTAATTGTAACGTAAACATAAACTTGTACAAAAACTTCAAAAGAAAGAAAAAATGTAAAAAGCCAACAAAGCACACAACCCATCCCATTGTGTGTAACTGCAGGTCATTTTGTTAACCTCAAACCAAATGAAATGTGAAATTGATAATTGTGTTTTACGATATGTAACTGAAATTATTTTTAAATTCTTGCAGAGAACACAACAGCGCTAGTGACCTTCATTAATGTTTATTTGTAACTTTTATTTTGTAATGTCGTATATCCTGGGGTGAAAGTCCCCAGGTGGCGTTGTCAGCAACTGCTTCACACCGCTCGCCTTGCCACACTCTTGATTGTATGGCTTTTGCTTTTATCCATGTTTTATGTTTTTAATCAATTTATTTTACTTACAATATTTGAGCCATTTTGTCTTTTATCTATAATGCTTGTTTTTATTTGTCTGTACAGCACTTTGGTCGACTGTGGTTGTTGAAAGGTGCTCAGCAAATAAAGATTGGATTGGATCAAAAAAAGAATGGCAATACAAAAGATATTTTATTGTAAAAGGGTAGATTTGCAACCTGTAAAATAAAAATGAAAAATACAATTGGAAAGACAAAAGTTTAAGGGAAGCAAAAATGACATTGAAAACTAGATTTTACACACAGATGAATATGAATCTGATTCAGCTGTTATTTTCTTCCAAAGATGCACATCAAGATGTATTTTCATCTTAATAATCTAAAGTTATTGTATGAAGCCAACCTACATAAAGAAGCAAAGATTTTGGTTACACCAATTAAAGCACCCGGCAGTGTACTACAACACATACAAAAAGCCTAATGAAATCATATTTTTTGACAAATAAGACAGGGATATTACATTGGCTTCTGCAGATCATTTCACATAATCTACACTTCAGACTTACAATGTCAACAATCATCTGAACAATGGCTGCAGTGGTTTATTCTAGCAGACAGTTTTATGGGATCTCACTCCTGAACACAAGGACACACTAATTAAGCAAAGTTAACAGTGAATTTTCTTTTTCTAAGATTTGCAGGCCAGTATCCAGGATAGGGACAACTAAGAAGACTGTTCCATCTTCCTCAGTTCTCTTCCAACCATCATTCTCATTTAGTTGATTTCTACAAACTGTAAAATTTGAGGCTTCTGTCCATTCCTGCAGAGGTCAAGAACTGAGCATTCTCTCCAAAAGCCACCCCGGTCACCAGCCCTGTGTGGTCTGAAATTTGAGAAAGAGCCACGGTAAAAATCTGGTATTCAGTACAAAATCCATAAGACATGCACCTAGGACATCATTCCCCCTCACCAGTGAAGTTGAGGACCTCAGACCATTGCTTGCAGATGTAGACCCGGATGTCAGACCCTCCCACAGCCAGGTAAGTACCACTCTGATCAAACACGAGGGACTTCACCTGGAACAGAAAATCAGAAGAATGAGGAGAAATGGAAGTAAATGTTTCATTTGGAGCCAGAGAGATTAAAGTTTAGCTTTAGACAGGAGGTGGTACAGAAATAGCTAGTATAGTTAAAAACTCACCTAACCACTTATAAACAAATGAAAAGTTGCAATGCCAGAATTTCTACAGGCAATAACAATTTTTATTTTAATCAGTTAAGTGGTTCAACTCCATTAATGGCTAAAAATATCATCATCATCTTTTCACCATGAGAAAAGGTCACTCATTGCAGGAGTAGCCACTTACAAAAGTCAGAAAACACTTGCCCCAAAGTTTAACATATTCCATGGCAAATTTTGTATCTGCTGGTTCTAGATTCACTTTTGGTGTTAAGTGAAAATGAGGAAATAATATTTTCAGAGCTGGGCAAATACTTGAATACTTGCACTTTCTTACTTCATAGTTGTTGTCGAGGGTGATGGTTTTGAAGTTCTTCAGTTTCCTCAAATCCCAGAGTTTTAGAGAGCTATCCTGGGCACCTGAAGCACAGCAACACAGAGATGTTAAGATTCTCCAGATGAACATAATTAAACAAATGCCAGGTCCTGATCAAGGGCTGTAGCTGTCCTGAGCATTGAAAGGACTGAATTTCACAGTAAAGGTTAAGATGACATCAAAGTGCAAGTTTATGAACAACACTTCTCATGTGCAGCAATGTGGTGTAAAAATGTCAGCTCTCCTAACCTGTGGCTAGATAGTATCCGTTCTCAGAGAAAGCGATTGAGGTGACGGGACCAGAGTGGCCTGGGAAGTTGGCCACATTGGTGCGCTCCTTCAAATCCCAGATCTTGATTTGGGAATCAGCTGTCCCAGTGCCAAAAATGAGACCATCGGGGTGGAACTGGGCACAGGTAAGAGCTGGAGGGGCAGGCAGCAACATTAGCACCTTAAATTAATTAATTAAATTATGTTCACTGCTAAATGAACAATTTAAAAGATTTTTACCACAGCCAGCGCTTTCATCAGTGACTTTGGTGAGGACGCGACCAGTCTGGATATCAGAAAAGGCCCAGTACTGCAGAACAGTGAAGAAATAAAATGGAGAAATGCTCATTTGATGAGACAGTTATCCAGTGAAGATATCACTAGGACAGGTATGAAATGCAGCATGAGGTCTGAAATATTTGACAAACTGCACACACCTGATCCTCAGAGGAGCTGAGCAGGTAGTCTCCAGTAGCATGAAGGGACAATCCAGTGACACCTGCCTCATGGGCACGAACCACCTGGACACAGTTGCTGCCACTAACAGACCAAACACGGATGGTGCTGTCCGGAGACGCGGAAAAAACCACGGACTACAGGAGGAAAGAAGGCAGCAGAGCAAAGGATGAGAAAAAGGATAACGTGACCAACAAAAAGATCACAACAGATCCAACACTTCTTCTGAGGACTGCAGAAACTGAAACAATTTAATGTACAACTTTAGTAGTCCATGCTTGAAACAAAAGATTACCTGAGATGGATGGTAAATGACAGAGGTAACCTTCTTGGTATGACCCTTAAGTGTCGCCACAATCTGCTCCTCGTTTTTGTCAAACACAACCACATTCTTATCAGCTCCACCTGAGGAACACATGAGGAACGGTATCAAATATGGTGGCCATACAATGACCTGAAGATGTTAAACACACATCATGAAAATAATTTCAAAGAAAAATGCAGCAGAGATAAACTCAATGTACCGGTGAGAACTTTGTTGGTATCCGAGGGGCACAAGTCCAGGGCCAGAATACCAGGAACACTGGCACTATGGAGACCCTGAAGGCAACAATGACAGCACACATGACATTACATAGAGTCCCTCAGTACTCTGTTACAGTCTTCTGATTCAAAAGAGAATAAAAAAAGAAAGATTTAAAAGTCTGACAGACAGAAGTCTAGACTTACAGCGTGTGAGGCCATTTGACGATATTTGCTGAGATCCTCAGCTCTGACCAGCTCCTCTGGGACAGTTTTCCCTCTCTGGAAAAAATACAGTCAAATAGTCAGGAGTGTGACAGGATGCACCACTGCAGTTATAAGCAATGTCATGAATATAACAATGTAATACCTTCTTTCTCTCTGTAGTGAGGATGGTAGCTTTGTCTTGGAGCTGAAAACAGAAAAATGTTACAACACATCTTGGACTTCAGAAGAAATTATAAAAGCCATACCCGAATGAAGAATCACTGCATGGACAGGAAAAAAAAACTTTACCTTCTGAACGATCTCTGGAGTCATTCCCACTTGTTCACTAATCTCCATAGGCTCTCCACCAGCACCCTGAGAAAGCATTTTACTCAGACATTAGGAGAAAGTATCATAAAAGCTTTGGGAGGAGTTTGGATCAGAATCAGACTGACTGCAATTTAATGAATTTATAAGTAAATAAATAATAAATCACCACTGCAGCTGGCTGAGAGGCTGGAACTGCCTGAGGAGTGACCAGTCCAGCTTGTGGTTTCAGTGTGGCCAAAGCTGTGAAGAGGAGAAAGAAACCGTAAGACAAAAAGCCATAATATCACCTAAGCAAATGTGTTGATTTGGAACCGATTTTGAAAAACTGGTGGGCGTTAAGACTGAAATTAAGCCCGGCTTTTGAGGACAAATTGCTACCAACACACCTTCTCTTGCAGCAGTGACCTCTTTAGTGAGCCGAGCGATGACTCTGCAGGCGGCATCATGTTGGTAGAGGGCATGTGAAAGTTCCTGGCGAGTTGTCTGCAGTTGCTGCCGAAGGGTGAAACTGTGAAGCATTACAGCATCCTAAAACAGAAAAGGTGGTAGTTTTTAAACACAGAGCAGCAACACATTCAGATTTGTCTATATAGATCAAAATAGAAATTCTTGTTCCAATATGAAAGTGTTTTACTGAGGATTTCTCCCGTGCCTTTTCCTCAAGGTTATCACTACTTACCCACTCATCTTGAAGGGACTTGAGAATAGCAGGAATACTTGTTGCTGATGGTGCCTTTGGTCTAATAGGATGGGACACTGAAACAGACAGGTTGCTTATGTTAAAAATAAGATGCAAAATCTTCTTATACCAACAGCACTAAAATGATAGGAGGCCAGTAAGTTGACTGAAAGTCATTCAGTATTTCACTATATGGAATGAAAGCACTCTAACTTTTAAAGTTCATCACTCATAATGGCAAACGAAAACATAAGCATAGACCTGGTTCAATATTTCTGTCAGGAAGTTTTAGAACATTTTATGCCCAGAGACAATGGAAAAAGTTGTGTTTCACACCTGTGAAATTTGCGATCTCTGTATCTTCCAAATTGAGTGGAAACATACTAAGAAAACATACTAAAAACCTCTATCAGTATAATCCACTGCACTTCACCATCTAAAAATTTGACTTTAAAGCGTTCGTGAGGATTTAAAGGAGGGATGTTTTAAAGTTCAATTAATCCTAGCTGCATGCATGGATACGGAACAAACTTAAAATAGTGTGTAGGTGTTCAAGCTTCTCCCTTTACCCTTGATATCGACGAGCTGCTCCTCAGAGAGAGGCTGTCCATTCATCGGATCCGTTCCATTCTCTGCTATGTATTTCTCGATCAGTCTGCGCTCGAACACTTGGTTGGACACCGGGGAGACGCATGGATGCTCCGGCACCTCGTTTGAAACTAAGGAAAAGTGTAACGAGAGTTTAAAAACAACTGGATTGCATCAAAAACAGGATCACAAACAGAAAAAAATAACTTTCCCATAGAGAAGTCGGCGCTGCATGGCCGCTAAATAGCTAATTAGCTGATAGCTTTAGCTAGCCTGTACCACCCCCGTCTCTTGAATGAATTAATCTCCACTTACTTGCACAAACCAAAGACATCTTTCAGACCAGCACGTGACTCTCTTTGGAAGACGGGATTTTGTTTGACGCGCACTTTGTCGATTACTGCCAATAATTTACACTGTACTTAAGTTTCAAGTAGCACGCTGTCCTTTCATTGCCGTTACAAACGTGTCTTCTTCTACGCTTTTTTTCTGCGTTCTCGCGTCACGCTAGCGCCACGAACCTTAGTTATCCACCACCGGAAATACGGGGCTTCCTCATTTAATGGCGGATTGGTGTTTGGCGATTTAATGTACATGTCGCCACCTAACGTTCGTCTGGTGAACTCCAGGCTTTCGCAGATTTCCAGACTGTTGATTCATTGCTTTATTACTATGGCATGAAAAAAAAATTAATTCAATGAAAACTAATGTAAAAACATGTTCTGCCGGAATTTTTCCTGGTTGTCAGATAATCAAATACTTGTGTCATGCAATAAAATGCAAATTAATTTAATTTTCACACAAATTGATTTTCTAGATATGTCACTCAGTTGAAGTGTTCCTATGAAAAAATTACAGACCTCTACGTGCTTTATAAGAGGGAAAATATACAAAACAAGCATTCTATCAAATTTGTGTTCTCCACACTCTATATGTACTGTATATATACAGCATATATGTATATAGTATGGCATGGCTGGTCTAGGTTGTAGTAAAGTTGCTTGAACCGAGCTTGCATGGTGGACACTAGAATGGTGTGGCAAGTCTATTTGTCACCAGTTCTATTTGTCACCAGTTTATATAATTAAACTCCCCTGTCCTCGTATATAGTCCACATGAAGGAGAGCTGGTCCAGGATTCCTTTCTCTAACCAGGAAAGGGAAAAAATCAGGGGTCTCACACTATCTATGTAATCCAGCAAAGAATTAACAAATTAATCAGTAATTAATAGTAAATAATTCTTAGTTGCCTCCAAATATACTATATAATAGAAATTAGCATCTCAAATGTGTTTGGTAAAGATATATTTTATTGTTTGAGAAAGTCAATGATCCAAAAACATCACAAATGTCAGTCCTGCCTCTTTTATCATGAGAAAAATGATATCCTTGATATTATCCTGTACATAACATTCACAGATGTATAGGCTATTGCAATATTTTGTGAAACATGTTCTAAATTCTATTTCTAAAACAAGCTCCAGACTACAACACTAAATTATGGCAAAAAAATCAACAAACTGTAGAACAGACTTGTAATATACTATAAGTAAATTTTATCACAATAAGGAATGGCTAGCCTGGAATAAACACATCAAGTAACTTTCTATCATGGTATAGTACATACTAGTTCTCCTTTTCAAACTTGTGTATCACAATTCAAATATCTATGTAGCCCTAGAGATCACATTACTCCCAAACATATAGCACATACCATCACTCAGCAAATGCAGTGCAGATCATAAGTGGTCCTGAGGGTATGGAGGTAGATAGGAACAGGAGATTCCAGGAGTGTCATCAACACTGTCAGGATGTCTGATTCTTAACTCATGCCTCCAAAAAATTACTTGAAAAATGACATGCAGTATTGAAAACGAAATGTAATCACTAAGATGCAAAAGGCACAGATGAGGTATTCTTTTCCATTATAGCATCCCTCCATCTGAGAATCTTACAGCTTCTCCAATCCTCAAGTTTCTTCTTCCCTCATTTCAGCTCCAGTTCTCTGTTTAGAAGAAGTTTAGTTTCTCAGAAGTGTAAACGCTTGTGGATTCAGAGGTGTCCGTGTCTAGAGGCAGCGTGGAAAGGTATTGTTGTGATTTGTTGCCCCTTTCTTTGCCTCCATTTTTTTTAATCTGAAACTGAACACAGTCCTCAGAGGAGTGGAGACAGTCTGAAGCCCCGGGTACAGAGAAGGAAATCATTCTATCTTTCTCATTAGTTGTGTCCTGCTAAGAAAAAATGAAGACGTGTTTTAATATTTGTTGATAACATACAAACACTCCCAGCTCAGTTATGGTATTACCTCAGCAGTTGAATTGTGAGAAGGGGAGTTTGCAGCTGCTGATCTGTATACTTCATGGTTCTGAGATATTGGGGTTCCTACCCTAACTGGACTGTAAGCCTGGAAAACATAAACAGTAACATGGTTCACTCACATGATACTAACAACTTAAACAAAAAGACAAAACCTGCCATCTCTTTTCACTCATTTAAATTGTCTTACAGAGTGAGTTGGACTGGGTCTCTGGGTCCATTTTCTTGGCGTTCCAGGCTGTTGAGAGTGACTGTAGAAGCCTGAGGACTGAGGCTGGCTGTAGTCCTGTAGAGACGAACACACAGACACATTAAGATCAGAGCTAGGACTTCCTCTGTGGAGATTAGGAGGGAGAGAAACAAGACAAAACATGTTGGTCTTGATCATGAATCATTCAGATTCCTTGTTTTTCTTTTGGATCACACTGATTTTTCACATTATTATAGTGAAGCTAATGTAGATGCCCAAGTGTTTTGGAGTGGCATACCCGAAGTTTGCAATTAGCACCCCAGTGCTTTGTAAACCACTGAAAGTTGTGTCTTTGAGTGACTTCTTTGTCAACTATCCTATTACTTAAATTCAAAAAGCACTAAGGAAAAAGTCAAGCTCCACAATGGAAAGATTTATAAAGAAGCAGGTTCTTTTAACGGCCCTAACAATACTATTTTGTAATTAATTTAAATCTACCCATATGTCATACATTACATAACCCCAAAGCTACAACTCCCATCGGCATTAAATTATAGTCCCTCCTTTTTATTCATTGCTGCTGACAAAAGTGATGTTTTCATTCATTGGGTTGTTTTGTGTCATGTTGCACAAAAACTCAGTTGTTTTTGTGCAACATGACACAAAAACAACTGAGTGGATTTCCACAAAAATGGGAAAAAGAAGAGGCATGGACCACAAAAGGTTTTTTTTTTTTGTAGCTCCAGATAATCGACTAAAGTAATGTTACACAAGTTTTTTGCTGAAATTATAATGTAATCATTTATAGAAAACATAAAACCAGCATGACTAACTTATTGGCCATATTCTCTCACCTGAATGTTGACCCTGGGAGGGTTAGCTGGTGGTGCACGGTTTCCTCTAAGGCCACCAATGATCTGTGAGAGGCTGCAGTATGGGTATCTTTTCATGAAGAGGATGAAACCGGCCAGTGACACAAACATGCCAGAAGGGACAGTGATAGACTTGAGGAGGGCTCGCCATCTGCCGCCTCTTTCTGGATAGAGTGGCGTCACAGAGACAGGACAGATATTAGAAATGAACAGAATGTTATGAAGTAAAACAACACCCAAACACACACTGCCACTCACCAATCACATGTAATGTGGTAGAGGAGACCAGGTTGCCATCTCCATCTTTGATTTCATACAGCCCATCATGCCTTGAGATGAGTCTTCCTATGACAACCTCGTTGACAGTGCCATTCCTGCCCAGAGAGATGAGGCCCCTGTAGCGTATGTCATGGTCTGTTATGTGGCCCTCTCGGATTAGCTGAACAGAGCCACGGGGAGGCTTGTAGTCAAAAGGGCCCAAGGAAGATTCATCAGGGTGTCGGGAGGGGGTAAAAATGAGGTTGGCATGAGGAACAGGAAGAAATAGGGGCAGGTTTAGAGATTCCTTGGTGAAGCGTGTGATGTTGAAGTAGTGCCCTGAATCCACATGCAGGATCATGACATAGAGGGGAGCACACAATCAAAGGTACGGGAGGGTGTTAGATGGGAAAGGAAAGAGAAAGATAAATATTACACTTAAAAGTTAAGATTAAATTAATATGTCAGTTTGTTAAACCTTGTGCTGTCATGTTTGTCTCTGCTCACCACGGACAGTGAGGGTCCTACGGGAAAGAACGTTCCCCATGCTGTCTCTCACAGTGAAGTTGCCTTGGTCTGATTGCGTCACCCTGTCAGCTACCCAGACCTTCCCGCCCTTTATTAGCCGTCCCCGGCCAGTACTGCTTGTCTCAGGATCTGTCCGATTCCACAGCACAACTGGCATGGACATCGGCGGAGCACCACGGAGAGTAAACTCCAGGATCGTGCCATTTTCAGGAATGTTGTGCTCAAAGTTTTCCCCATAGTTTCTGTAGTAGGACTTGGTGCATTCTGAACCAGAGCAGAGCAGAGCAGAAAGGGGTTAGAGGAGTCCTCAATTCTTCATCATTTCATCCATTTTAAACTTAATATCATGTAAGTAAAACCAAACTTTAACTATTACTGATTATATGATCAAATACATTTACATGCCAGTTAAACACATCCTTTTTGTGACAGAATAAATGCTTTGGATTTTGATTTTGAAACTTCTACAGGGGAAATTTTGCACCGAATTTTTACAAAACCATCAAAGAGACAGGTCATTGTAATAAAACTGATCAATTTCACAAACAGGTGAAATTCCAGTACCTTGAACCATCAGGTAAACAGTTTCGTAGGTGAATCCGGACGACAATTTGATTGCATAGAGTCCCTGATCATCATGAGACACTTCTCTCAGGACTAACATCCTATCTCTGGTCCACTCGAACCGTGGGTCCATAACCTACAGATGTATATTAACAGGTTTTTTAACCATGTTCACACATTAAACAGAAAAAAGACAAACCACAACACACTGTTTCCTCACAATGGTGTTCTCCAGCAGGACTCGCCTCGGCCCCTTAGAGTCTGGTTTAAAAGTTACTGTTCTGGATGTCGAAAACACAGGCAGACGAAATTCCTTCCCAGCACAGACCATCTGGGCTTCTTCTCTCTCACCTATCAAAGAGGAAAATTAAGTTAGCAACCTCGTCAGAAAATACATTTTGTTTGTGAAGGATACTTGATGAAATATGATATTTCACTTACCTAGTACGACCCAACCTGCAAGGAGAGGAGAATGTGCAAAGTGATTGATGGACCTGAGCACAATACCTGAACCTTATTACAATATCATTGAAGAAATGATGATACAGTTTTTAAAATTTTAAAGAGGTTATAAGTGGTACAATAAAAAATGACTTCAATATTGATTATAAAATGTGTTTTTCCCCAAAGGATCTATTCTCACACCTCTTTTATTTTCACTACATACTCTTTATTCTCAGGAAACAAACCTGGAGGCCTTAAAGAGAGAGAACCCTTAACTTTTAATGTACAAATAACTTGTCCATCAAGATTATATGAACTGAATCCTAAAACATAAAACTATTATGTATACCTAATGTAAGTGTTGCCATATTCTATGTGTGCAAAACACAGTTGGCTTTCATAGAGTACATATTTTTGTGTAATAAACAAATAAATACATCATTTAAATAGAAGTACTCTAAATCCATTTGTTAGGGTTATAATATAATTGGGACAAATTAATCTCCTCACCAAAGGACCTGTGTGTCCATCACAACTTTGTGCGATGGACACAATGGTCTGTTTATTGGACAGTCAACCTGTCGAGGTCAGGTGACAAGAGCTCTCCAATGAAGCTCCACTATTAGTTACTGTGCTATATACCATGTTCGCTATGTATTATACCATTTAGTCTAATTCTGAGGCTTTAAAAAACAAAACAGAAAAGACTTTCAAGGAATTAAGGCTCTCTTTTCAGGACATGCAAAAGTCCTGAAAAGAGGACATTTGCAAGCCAACACTACCATGTATTGATCTATTTTGAACTCTGTCCATTCACAAATATACTGTAGTTCTATGTCATTGAGGTGTGGATCCATTCAAGATGTTCCCAAACAATCAATAAACTCCTGTATTCAAGAAACATATTTGTGTCTGTGTTGTTGTGAAGAGATCTTTCACTGTTCTGGTCTTGCAACTTCATTTTGGCTATTTATTCATCCTGCACATTTGATTATATCAGTTTTAATTCATGTACATTTACTATTAGCTCTTCTCATTTTTTTTTATCTTTTAACACATTAGTTAGCACAATTACACATTCCAGCCTTCAACATAGTGTTTTTTATCTCCCCTAAACAAGGTCAGAAAAATACTAGACCCTAAATGTCAAAAACAGCAAATGAAGTACCTCATGTGTCAACCCTTATGTCGTGGGGAAATACACACCCTCATATAGAAAGTATGACCTCTGACTTTCTGCTTCAAGACTGACTGAGATTTACTTTACTATTTATCAACAAAATATTTGGATATACTTAAAACCGAATAAATGAAATCTAATGCTAGTTGATTCCATCCATGAATTAATGAGGCATAAATGATTCAATTTGCATTTAGAATTTAAAACAACCCTTAGTAGCCATCCGAGATAAATCTCCTCTTAATTATTGACTATTAATATTAAAGAAAACGCGTCACCAAACACAGAAATACAGATTAAATAACACCAGTGAAATCAAACACCGTGTAAACGGATAAACACTCACAATGTTACAACCTACTGGTATTTTTAGAAAGAGTGCATTGTAACTTACGGAGCCCTGATTTTTTTTTTCTCCATGTCACCTTAGGGGCTCCGTAGTAACCAACAAATAAAACATTATTAAATTTTTATTCAGCATTATTCAAGATATTATTATAACACATGTACATCAAATAAGGTTCTACCATTTTTTCGAGAACTCACCCACAGCGAGAGGAAAAGTGAGCAGGGCAGCCAGCAGCACAGAGGAGGACATCTTGCGTGAAAACAGATGAGCGTGTTTCATCTACAAACACAGAGTTACGCAGAGATTATCATCAATCCTCTCACCCGAAAACAAGCCGCTGGACGTGCGCCCATCGATCAACAGGCCTGAGGTGACCTTCGATACGATTCCGGTGACGTTTCTGTATCACCGACACGCACGCAGACGGCTATAAACCCTGATCAATACTGTATTCCGGTCTGATCCATCACGCCCCGTGCGTTTTGCAGTCACTTCCACTCAGGTTTCCAACATGTTTCCAGCCTGTGACCGACGTCCACCGTTTGGCATTGATGTGAGACGATGCTACGGTCTTTGCAGCACCGCATCGGGACTCACCTGCAGAATGCACGAAGAATAAATCCACCGCTGTTTGTCCACCAATGTTGATGTGAATAGAATTTAGCTGATACTAACGAGCTCTACGGAGTGCGCATGGGAACTGGAGACCGTCTCTAATTTGTGTGAACGGTAAAGCGTATTCCCAGTCGATGCTACTACGCAAGATGCGCCACACGCTTTTCACTGCGGTCGCGCCATCTACACTCCGCGCTCGGGATCTGCACTTAAAAATCAGCTGAGCGTGGACGTCGATGCGTGTTCTAAAGGGCGTGACAGGCTTCACGGTGCATTAATATGCGTTTTCCAAAAGTCACGTGTTCTGGTATTTTGTCTTTACGCCATCATCTCCACAGGATGCACCGAATTGCTTTAAGCACATTTTACTATACGTGACCTAAATACTGTATGACCAAGGTTAAATTATTGTCTGCCTTGTAATAATGATAATAATAATGATATCAATATTATTCTTTCTATATTATTATTATTATTATTACTATTATTAATAATAATAATAGTAATAATAATAATAATAATGATAATAATAATAATAATAATAATAATAATAATAATAATAATAATAATAATAATAATAATAATAATAAAAGTGACTGAAGTTAGGTCAAGCGTGACCTGACCTGACCTTTACAGCTGATCGTTTTAGTGTTTCTCTTTGCAGGAAAAATCTACAGTAAGTATTACATTAAAAACATAAGCATAAAGCAGTCACAGCATAATTCTATACTCATTACATTTAAGATTTAAGTTCAAAGTAATGTATACGATTGGAACGTAAATGAAACTGATTCACGTTTCACTGACAAATATTACGTTTTCTGTTTTGGCAGTCGCTTTTGGCCAGCGGTTCGAACCGTTTGTCTATTTCTGAATCTGGAACGACAGCAGTTAAATCCATGAGGATTTGACTTGTGGACGGGAGGGTTCGAGTCCCGCGTGTACCACAGTGGATGTACCGTCAGTGGACCAGAGGACACTGGTGAAAAATGGCTGCTCAAGGACAAAAAGCTGTGCAGTGGGGTCCCATCTGTTGATTCCTCAGTTATGTGATTGAGTGTGTGTGTGTGTGTGTGTCCTTTTGAATCAAACAATTAAAAAATAAATTAAATGAAATAAAAGAAGAAAACACACAATTTCTGTCATAACATTACCTAAACCATTTTCTTTCAGTGCGTTTAAACTTGTGAAGTCATTTTTTTAGTGTATCTGGACCACACTACTGTACTGTACTGTACTCCTCTCTGTCGAACCAAGGACCAGCGCCTTCGAAACAGCACATGCGCAGTTTGCCTACAAATGGCGCAAGTGTGACGCGCAATGTGCGTGAAAGAAGCCTCGCCCAATTGACTTTCCTGTCCTGAAAAACACCGCACAAGACAGGCTGTAACACGGGAAAGGAATTTATAAGTGAGTGTATTTACACGTTTGTCTCACAACATTTGAGAACCCGTCGATGTTCCGTGTGGTCCGTTCCGACTTGAGCGGAACGTGGCGGTCCTAACAGCTGATTTACGCGCTCCAAATGTTTCCTTCCTCTGCAGGACATGTTACTGTTTTTCCTCCCCGCTTGCTGCGTCTTGTTCGGTGAGTATTTATCCATCCTTACGCGCTTCGACGGGTTCAGTCCACTTGAAACGGTCTCAAAATCTCCTTAGAGTTTCACCCGATACAGAAAGGATGTCAGCTGGTCGGTTACAAATTGTTTTACAAACTTAAAAACGATTTTTCCCCCCTTCTCTAATATTGGATTATACTGGAATCAGTTTATCATCTGACACAACAGGACCTCTGCCAGGAACTCCACATTTACATGTCTGCATAATGTGTGCAAACAAACAACAACAAAGAAAAGATGTTCACATTTTTTACCAAATGCTTGGCTGTACAACCCGATGCACACAGCACGTATTAGTTTCCAGTCAGTAATACATAAATATATCAATAAATACTTATCAATCCTGTCCTAAAATGTATTAATTAGAAACCACACAGAGCGGAGACGTCCGCCAAACACAACAAAATATCCTTTATAAGCGTAAGAAGACCACATGATTTCTGTTTATCGTGCCTAAATCGAGAGTTTCCGCTAACTTTCGGGGCATTTTCTAGAAGAAATCGATGTGACGATGCGCGATTCGTTTATTCCGTATTGGTGATGGTCATCCATAATGAGATCATCGGCATCTGTTCCGGTGTGTCTTCATTACATCACACTCCATGGTTATGGCACCGTGATGATGTCACTTACTCAGACCTGCAGCTCGATTTACAGCTCGCATTTGGAATCACTTGGTTTTTATCAGTAGTTATCACTAATTATCACTAGTTATCACTACTAATTAGTTAAAGAGAAACAAAAATATCATTTACATTATAGCATATTCCTTTACTGGAAATACTATTACTACTACTATTGCTACTATTAATACTATACTACTACTATAATTAATGCTGCTCCTACTATTACTACTACTATTACTACTACTATAACTACTACAACTACTACTACTATTATTAATACTACTATTAATCAATCAACCTTTATTTATAAAGCGCTCATTCACATCAGCAGAAATTTCAAAGTGCTTTAACAGACAGAAAACCCAACTGAACCCTCCGGGGCAAGCATAAGCAACAATGGCGGGGAAAAACTCTTTCACTGAGGAAGGAACTCCGGGTAGCACCCAGACTCTGGAGGGCGGTCATCTACCTTGACCGGTTGGGTGGGAAAGGAAATAGAATCGGGATAGAGACAGGGCAAAGGAAAGAGAGACAGAAAGAGTGGCAGATAGGCCAGACACAATTTGCAGTCCTAATTGTGCTGTAGTTTACCACTTTCAATACTACTGCTACTACTATTACTACTACTACTACTTTTACTACTACTGCTACTACTACTACTACTATTACTATTACTACTATTACTACCACTATTACTACTACTGCTATTACTACTACTTCTACTACTACTATCACTACTACTACTACTACTACTACTACTACTATTACTACTACTATGCAATAAATGTACTAAAGTAAGATGCCGTGGTGTGTTTTTCATCCAGCCCACACTGAACCAAGGGTTATGTTTATGGGATTATATTTGAGTCATTTAACAAAGAAACCGCAGCAGTGAGTGATGATGATCCAGCTTGACTTTGGTTGGATGAATATAAATTCATTACTAATTGAAAATAAATTCATTACTCATTGCTCAATTTAGTATAATGCGTTATGTCTCTTTCTTGTGTACAAAACATTTCTGTAAATAAAGACCTTGTTTTGAGTAAAGCGATCACATATTATCACATAATATTTCTCCCAGTATGTCTGTGCAGGACATTCATACAGCAGAATGCTCTTCTGATTTCTCTGTGAATGCACTTACCGCAATATCACATCTTTCTCTTCTCCATATTTGTCTTCGTGGTAGGACGTTCATTTGCTCAGTCTGATAGAGCAGAGAAATGCTATGGTGACAGCTACACTTTACCGTTTCGGTACTCGCCACCTTTGTTCAAGGACAAGCTGTACTTCACTCCGAGTACGGGGGGGTCCAGGAGGTTGGTGCTGGACAAGGGGAAGGTGAGCAACTTTTGATGCAATCATTTTATACTACAAGGTGTATTGCTATAACATCATTGTTCAAGTGAGAGGAATGTCTGGTGTTGAATGAGGACAGGATGATCTCTGTGTTCAGTAAATTAGTTCATTGATTGGTTCATTGATTCAGCCTGTGGACCCACGCTTCAAAATATCCTATGGCTCAGTGGAGTTTACAGATTTGAGATACAGCGACGCAGGAACGTTTTCAACAGAGATTTCATACATTAATTATCATCGCGATGTCATCAGTCTGAAAATTGCAGGTAAGAACACATTACACTTTATATTAAATGAATCTATTCCAAATAGTAAATATGTATTCATATTAGCTTTTTAAAGATTACATGAAGCCTTTTTCTTGATGTTCTTTTTCAGATTGTTCTACCAAAACTGTCAAGTATTACGGCGACTCATACTCCTTTGACGTTCCTAGACAAGCAGAATATCTGGAGTATGCTTCTCTTCAGTCTCCGGACCAGACGACGGTCTTGTGGAATCGCACAGACCCTTCTGTTTCTAACGGAGGCCGAGGAAAGCTGAGATATAGTTCCTGGAGGTTCACCCAACTCACGCCGGGAGATAATGGCTACTACAACTTAAGGGCAAAAGACAACAGGCTGGTGTCTAGGTTTCGGATTACAGTAAAAGGTGATCTTGTGGACTTGACATTAGCTGCATGCTACTCTGAACAAATTTTAATGTTAAAATTCTACTTTTATCACGCAGAAAATGAAGTATACTATGATGTGATGGTGAATGATAAGCTCCTCATCAACAATCCATCAACCAATTCCTTATGGTCAGTGGATTTTACCCCAAAGGGCGATTCCGAGCCAATAGCACTGGTACGTGAAGGAAGACTTATCTTAAGTCAATGGGATACTATGGCTTTTGGAGACAGAACTTCTGTCGTGATTGAAGGCATCGAGATTGCTCCTGTGGAACTTACAGAAGCTGGCACCTATGTCTTCAGAGATTCCAATGGTTACCAGGCCCAGACAGCATTTGTGTCGGTAAAATATGGTGAGCAGCGTTTTTTTTATGCTTTAGAAAGAAAAAGTGTCTGACCAGTTGCTAAACTAACCCTGCCGTTGTATTCTGCTCTTACAGAACCGACCCCTACATTTGTTTATGTTGCAATTATTGCTGGTGTTATCTTTGGGGTCCTTGTCATCTATTGCTGTATGAGAAAGTGTTGTTGTAAAAAGAGCTCCAAAAGGTCCGCTGCGCAGCCTGCTATGCATTACCATGTAAGTACTGCTTCTAGTATGCATTCATACTTAATATTTACGATATTCTTACTTCAACATGCTTACTCCAATTGCAGGATCAGAGTCAGCCTGAACACCCAAGTTACTCTGCTGCACCAGCAGCCCCAAGTTACTCTGCTGCACCAGCAGCCCCAGGTTACTCACCGGCAGCCCCAAGTTACTGTCCTGCACCGGCGGCCCGAAGTTACTCTCCTGCACGTGTGGGCCCAAGTCACTCTGCTGCACCAGCTGAAAGTTTCTCTTATTCCCCACTGAATCCCACTGATCCTAACACATCGGTATGTTATTCTCTTTGCTGAGCAAAATTTTCCCAAGGATGCATGAGGTTAAAGTGCTTTGGTAGCTGCATGTTGATAATCTGAAGTAAATGTATATTGATCAACAGTTGAAGTTGTAGTAATTTCTATGACACTTGTGGAGGCCATTGATGACAACTATTCATCCTGGAATAGCTGACCTTTCTTAAGTATAGTCAGCCTCACATTTCAAACAGGTTCTACTGGTTGTTGTAACTCCTGTTCATACAGAGACACATACAGAGGCATTTTAACTATTCAATGTTTTTTCATCAAATTTGATGTGAACACAAACCCATGCAAGCGTGCTGCCTTTTTGGCATTTTAGTATATTAATTATGTTATTTTTATATTGAACCTATGATATTTTGAATGTGGATAGTTTAACTATTTAGAAATCATTTTTTGGTTTTCCATGGATACAACTCAAGTATATATATACTGTATTCTAAAAAAACTGTAGTTCCTTTTTGAAGCATATTTTTTAAACTGTATTCTTTCATAAATAATACGCGAATGTGTACATTTTTGTTTTTCATTATGGAGTCATTATTTATTTCAAACTGATTGATAACTTAATTATTTATAAATTTATTTATCAGGGACCTTGCGCAACAAATGTGTTACACAGATCAGAGATAGTTTAAAGCTAATTTTTATCTGTAGTCCCTGGGCAAATGCAGAAATACATCTGGCTTATGAAAATCCAACTAGCACAACGAAATAAAACAACAATTTAAAGAATTTGTATCCATGCAAATACATGCTGTGATGGGGGGGTACTTGTTTAAGATATGCTGGGGGTAACTCTGCCTTTAGTGGACATTGTTGACAGTTAAACAGAAGAGAAACATGGGGATAGGAAAAGTGCTATGACTACAGACATCTTGGAACTGAACCAGCAAGAATTATGTAATATATGAGGTTATCAATGGCCTGGTGGAAAAACAGCCTTCGTCTTGTGTATAAATACTTCACATGATTTAATTGAAGATCAATGTGGGGTTTAACTGTCTATGTTGAGAACTTCAGAGGTTTCTGCTAACACTGTTAAGCTGTCGAATATATTTTTGAATTGAACAACACGCATGCATTTACATTTTACTTGTTCCCATCTGTGTCCAGGTTGCATGTCCGGCGGGACAGCGAGCCATGATATCTGCTGGACTTGGCACTAATTTTCTCTCCAGTGACCCCCAGCCGACGTTTGACCCGAAAGGATTGGCCTTTTCCTCTGCTCCGCTCAGCTCAGAAACCAATTTCTCTTATGTTTATAACTCTGCTAAACTAAACTTTATTTCGGAAGTGCACTGAGAATCCATATGATGGAGAGCAGGAATCAGAATCATGATTTGCTACTGGAATGCAGCCATTTCAGTCAGACACGCATTAAACAAAAAGAGTTCAAGATAACATGTAAAAAAACAAGATGTCATTCAAAATGTGCAGACATGTGACCTGAGTTATGAATTATGAATGCATATGTGAGATATCCTATTTGTTTTGATATAAATACAACCACAAATGTGATTGGATCACATCCTGAAGCCAGTGCAGTATTAATTGGTTTGATGTGTAAAGTCTCCTGAACGCATGAGGAGCTGTAGTTGTGTTGTTGAGAACCAAATAGTGGAGAGTAGGAGTGAAACAGCCATTAATAATTATAAATATACTCCTGCAAAAATATTTAATATTTGATGTTTTCACTTTTTCTCAGGTAAAGGTCCTTTTTTTACATTCTAGAGACCAGAAACTCAAACTGGAGTCACTTCATTACTTATGGAAATCTGGAAAGCTTTGCCAGCTCTATTTATATACATTTTTATTTTTTGTTTCTAACTGTCCTGTGCCTTCAGCTTTATATATCACTGTGCATGAGTTGCGTTTATCACATTTTTACAACTTATATGGGATATTTTAAACTTTTTCTTGGTTTGTAAAGTTTTACATTTGGAAGCTGATCCACTTTTTGTGTGTAGTTTTATATTTTGTCAGCTTCTGTTAATATTAAATTCTATTGAGAATGAAATGGGTTTTTTTTTCTGCCACTATGACAACCTTGACTTCACTGTCCACTCATCCGTCACTTCCTCCTCCTCACTTGTCTTTTCCTCCGACCTCCATCGAATAAATCATATGTCTATCTGTGAAAATGCATGTTAACATTTGTTTCGCTGCATTAAAATGTATAAAAACTCTTCAGATTGTGTTTGTACTCAGTCCATCGTCTCCGTAGACAACAGAAATCATTTTGTTTCCATGTCATCATTACAAGCACCACCCGTGCAACATGTCTACACAGCTAGAAGATCGTCCAAACATGCTTATTCTTCACCACCAGTTTCACCAGCTGGGTGTTTGCATGTTGATTGAATTGTCATCTTTCACTGTGCTTGCTCGTGGGGGCCATTTCAATCTTGACCTGTTCCATTAAAAGTCTGGGGTAGCCTTTGTTGTTGGCACTATGTACATAAAATTCAACTTGATAGAACAAATTAAATGGAGCAGAGGATTTTTGTTGTGCAAAGGAAAAACAACAGAGCCAAAAATCAGCTAAGTGCCAATAGTTCAGTGTACACACGTTTATTACCCTCAGTCATGGAAATGGACGATTGCATGCTTGTGCTAAAGTGGATTAATGTCTGCAATGCATATATTGCAATATGCATGTAAGTTATTGTTTGCTGTCCTATACCATTATTGGATGTGATGACATTTGAATTAATTCAAACTATATGTAATCATAAGGAATTATCTTCATATTGACTATTAATGGCATGATTGTAATCTCTTGTCAGATTAAATTGCAAACAGGCCAAATCTAACCCAAACACAACCAGTCAACAAAAATACATTATAATTAAACTTTTAAGAGTGGAAATGTGTTTTATTTAAGGCTATAAATGGCTAAAAACTGCTTTAAAAATATGAGTTAATTTTGAAGTTAGTCCTGCTCATAACTATCAAATATATTGATTTTAATAGGTTGTTTACTAATTACATAATCCTTCAATTTTTATGCTAAGTACAAAATAATAATAAATAATACCTTAAACGTGGAACATGTCTTTGACTAGAAATAACATTAATTGTGGTGTTATTTCTGATAAACACATTTTTTCATTGTATTAAAGTAAACTGCCTTTACTTTTTATTTTCACATAAACTTAGCAAGCTGGAGCAAAATTAAGGTTTATTTGAAGATTGCTGAAGAATGTAAATCCAAATGTTGCAGCTCAATCTCTTTTGTTCTCCCTCTTCAAGAATATACCAGTTTTTTTGTTGTTGTTGAAAACGCTGAGGATATGTGTCACACAACCAAAATCAGTGATCTGACACCGAACTAAAACAATAAAGAGGCTGACTTAGAACCTAAGATTCAGCATTAAAGCTAAAGGCTCCATTTACACACCTTTGTAATCCTATTAGGCATTTGAACTTTGCGAGGCAATCATCCCCAAATAATGTTGCAGGTAAGTTTTGTGAAGAATCACAATTGTGGATCTCTCGCTCTGTAATGATGCAGAGAGACAATGACACAGGGGACTTCACAGTCACTCTGGCTTCGTGTCTGGCCTACTTACCACTTCACCACACAGTGAGGAGAGATGTGAGTTCAGCTGCTGCAGGGTTAGTTACAAGAAAAATCATTCTGGCATCAAGGTCAAATTATTCCACTCAGATGGAGAATCACAAAAACCCTTCTAGCAGTCCATCCAGTTTGTTCCAGACTAGTTTTTATACATCTTATATGTATATCTATTGGATGAATTCCCTTAAACTGTTATCTTTCCCTTAGTGTTACATGCCTTAAAACATTTTCACTTATATACACACACATACACCCATGACTTTGATGTGTCCTGTGTTTCTTCTAGGACCACCATGAGGTCAAATTTTGACGCAGAGAAGCAGCAGCTGTTTCCCTGCTCAGTCCAGCCACCTGACGGAGAAGACTCATCTGAACTGTTTGCACCCACATGCTCCTTCTTACTGTCACTACTCATGACCACAGGTGCAGGTTAGAAAGTAAGTTGACAACCAAGTCGACTTCTGAATCAGTTCTCAATAATCACCAGGGCAGTCATACACAGCGCCTGTATTGCTGCTGATTCTGCAAGTTTAGACAGATAATTTCATGTGTATGAATGGCTGGAAAGTATTTTGGTGTTAGGAATCAGCAGAAATAGATTTTTTTTTTCTTTTTTACTGTGGTGGCCACAAAAGATTTTGCAGGTCTATTTAATTTTTACATGATTGTAGAAAAGACAGTTCACAGTCTGATTTAACAAACTACTCAATAATCTGCCTCCACTATTCTTATTCTTGCTGCCTTTTAATACTTCTGTATGTGATTGGGTGTTTATACCAATTAGAATATCCTATGAGTTTAAGCTTTTTACTGACAGGAAACAAAAATAGCATTTTTCATTATAACTCCCAGAGACTTTATTCCCAATAATAGTTTGATATGCACACAGAAACCATTTTCTAAACCAACATTACCATCACCATTGTTCATCCCAATTCAGCCTTTTTGTCACTACTCTGTTCTCCTCTTTTCCACTGCTTTCAGCCGGCCTTCCAGTGAACTCAGACGGTAGTCCACTGATAAAGTCTTTTCAGAGCCTGATGTGAGCAGAGTCAAAACGACACATCCCAGCACCAGGACGCCCAGTCGAACCGCTGTAGTGTCCGCAGTGGCGGTCTTGTCGGTCACAATCAGTCCGAAAAGCCAGAGTGCCAAGACTGCTTTCACCAGCCAGAACACCTGTCTCACCACACCAATCAGCAGACGAAGAATGATGGTCAGCAGCCAGTAGCCGATGAGGGCCACCAGACCCCATTGGGCAATTGCAGTCACACCCTCTGGAGTGAAGCGGGGCATTGTCTGTGCAACTATGAAAGGAAGAAATCCAAACTTATTTTCAGAGCAAAAGATTTCAAAGCACTCACCTGTTGCCTAAGAAGAAAAACTTGGTAAACATTCATATTAAACGGAGTGGCAAAGAAAATCCTTGCAATTAAAAGTTTCATTGCCACAGATCTTGTATGACAATAGGAAAGAAAGTAGAACAAGAAGCAAAACCAAAACACACACTCAGTAGCTCAGTTGCACACATGAAAATTAGCCAACCCAGAACGTACCATCGAATCCAGTAACCCTGAGGATCTCAGCGACATAAACAGCGATAACGTTCAGGCCACTGGCAGCTCCTTCAGCCAGGAAACGGATCACTGTCTGGAAAAACTGTATTGGAAAAGAAGAAAAGTTTTAGTTGTTATTAACACAGTATCAGTCAAGAAAGAGTAAGAATATGAAAGGATTACAAAAGCACAATTAGTAGAGATGTATTCTATCAGTTCCAATGCAGTGGTTATATCTGGTTTGTGCAACACTAAGATCTGTCACTTCATGTAGTTCATCCAAATGTTCAAAACTGGTCCTTATATTAATACACAACTCTTCATGTGCTGCTAAGCTGCATCTTACGATAGAAGATTGTCTGTATTGTTGACTGTGACTAACAGCTGTGTATGTACCTGACAGCTGCAGAGTGGCTTTCTCTATTCCTGCACAGGCTACACTCACCCCAAAATCACACTACACAGAAAGTTAAGCTTGTCAGTCAAGGTCAGTGGAAGCCCAGCAAGTTTGACATGTATCTTATCTGCACCTGTTGCTCCACACACAAGAACACACATGAGGACTTGGGAGCATTTTGGAACAAGATCCAAGCGTTTCTCAGAGTGAGGAGGATTAATTTAAAGGCAACAAAACAGTATAAATAAAATTGCAGTGTTATTCTATGAGCTGACAAAAAATAAAGTACTATAATTTTATATTGCTTGATTAAAAGCAGATTAGAGGGGATTTTCTGTCTGAAAAACATACTGGGAAGTGATAAGGCTTTATTTAAGGTTTGACTTCTCTATGAATCACTCCCCCCTAGGATCACACCTTGATTTTACATTCAGAGCTACAAACAGAGGTGCGTTGAACAATTTCAAGCTTTTTACCAGCAAAGACTCTATTACTCCAAGTGGATATAATGCAGCTTCATGCACATATTATGGCACAAACTGGCACAGTCTCATGGATTGTTTCTCTTCATCTACACTAACTAAACAGAAACACCCAGGAGCTTTCTTACCATGGCCACCGTATAGACGTTGTCCTGACCAAGTAATGACTCAAGAAACAACACGGCACTCTGGGGAAAGAGGAGCCACAGTGGGGTGGAACGAGGAGGATGAATGGGTGAGGGGTTGTAAATGATCAGTGAGGGCACAGGAGATCAGGGGATAAAGCGAGATTAGCATTTTGAGGCGCAAGACGAGAGAGAGATGTGTGTGAAGGGCGAGGAAACGGATTGGGAAGGGTGGCAGAGTTGGAGTTGAAAAGTTGTTAGCAGTCAGTTATTGATCACAGTTACAAATCTCTAAAGTTCAACCAATCAAATAAAACAGGATAGTAACAAAAGAGGAAACAAGTTACTGGCCGGCTGTGCGCCACCGTCCGTACCTCAGCTACGGACCGCATCACGCCGCTTCCCACCACCGACTCTGCGTAACGCTGGACCTCCTGACAGGTTCCTGTAACAATGGTCCGCAGGGTGACCACAGGTGGGCTGCCCACGGACGGCTTGGCCTCCTCTGCTTCGGCTCCAGCCCATACCAGCGCCAACCCGAACACCAACACACAGATGGTGTGGAAAAGCCGACGCATGTCGTTCCCACCGCGCCCAGAGCCAGACGCACCGAACAGGATTGTCGGGGACTTGAGAACAATGGCAGAAAAAATGTGTGCGCACAGGTTGAAGCTGCCGCCGAGATCAAGTCGAGCAGCTCGCTTTACGAAATCAAAAACTTACAAATGGCTTCTGTCGAAAACTTAAATTGAATTTAAATCGTGTGTTGCAGTTCATAACCGGCAAACATACACGAGGGAAAGCCGTGTCAGCTTCAAAAACCCACGCACAACGTGATTCAAATTTCCTATTTGCAAAGTAAAATGAAATTTTGGATAAAAACTACTAAAAAAAAACGATTATTCAATTATAAACTTTGGCAGAGCTTCAATGCCTAATCTCGGATCGCTCCGTCATTACCAGTAGCTGTATTTGGTAAGAGACGGTTTCAGGAGTAAATCCAGCGTTGATCGAAATCCACCCAGACGCAGCAGGAAGGGAAAATCATAAGGAGCAGAAAAGTATCCAAAAATTGCAGCTTTTGTGCGTAAAAGAAAGCAGTGAAACGCGGTGACGTCGGGCCGACCACGAGCCTCCCAAAGCCTCTTACTTCAGGTCCAAGCTCAGCAACCGACAAATTGTGTGTTTCTTTGTGTCGGAGGTTGCATGAAATCCACTGTATGATGGATTATATTGCACAAGCGTTAAGACCTCCCTTCTTGTTTCCTCGGGACGCTCCCGTCCTTGGAGCGTTTCACCCAGAAATTGATGCGTAAACACGTCTTCATGTAGGGAGACGAGGAGGAGGAGGGGCAGATTAACACAGATTTGCACACTGGGACTTGTGGTTTTATGTTCCAAGTCAAATGTAAAGAAACAGTAATTTAAGGGTTTGATAAACATTAAAAGGAGAATAAAAAGTAAAATCGACAAACAAGATGAACAGTTTAATAACTTGTAGGACAGTTCAAACAAGTCCAATTTCAGAAGAGTCAGGTTTCATCTAAAATTAAACAGCAAGGACGCTCAGCACAACATCACACCGCAAAGACCATGTCTTCAGTCTGGTTCGCTGTGAACAGGATTACAGGCCGAGTAATGACCTGATTATCATGAAACTTTGAGGGAGCCTTGCCTGCAGCTGGGAAGAATCCACTCACGTCTTAAGTGGATCCAGATAAAGGGGTGGACTCAGGAATAACTTTTCCCCTGTTGAATATTGAAAGAGGGATTTTTGAAAACCTGTTTCACTTACCTATAAACTACTTGATAGTCTTGACTAAAGCTGAATGGAGGGGTGGGCCATGTAAAAGACCAAACTGCAAAATTCCAGAGTGGATCACGAACATTTTTTACAACCTTTATTTTGAGATGGGGCTTTACAAATTGCCTGTTCTAATACACGCACACAAAGATCTCAGTGTGTGACACAGTTCCGTTATCATTCTCTACATTCTTCCTGAACCACTACCTGAAAACATACGACACTGGATGCTGGACAGAAGACATTGAATTTAGTCAAAAACGTTAAAAAAGCATTCAGTTCAGAGCAACAAAACGGAACCCTCCAGCCGTGTCACGCTGATCGTGTCCAGTATGATCAGGAGGGGAACATGTTCTGTGTGGCGAATCTTGTTCCTGGCAGTATTTGTACAACTGTCCATTCCGTGGAATCTTTATTCGTGCCAGTGTATGCGTAGAACCGCAGCTTTAGCCGATGTAAATGCGGTGGAAGTCGTTTGCTCCAAAAGCGGCGTTGCATTTGGGGCACTTCCTCTGACGTGTATCATAACGAGTCTTAACACACTCAAAGCAGAAGACGTGGAAGCACTTCGTCAGTACGGCGTCCTTCACCCGAGAGTTGCAGCATGGACACGTCAGGCGTGCCTGGGAGAGATCAGGAAATGAGCAAGTTGAGCAGTTAATTTAGAAACCCTTATGGTCATAAATTGAAACTTTTGCAATTCCTAGACATAAATACATCCAGCTGTCAGTCAGGATCAAACCACATAAAACTAAAGCTGTTGGATTCCATGGTTTAAACAAAGGAAACATAACTTTTTTCTTCTGAAGACTACTGCATGCGACAGGTGGACATGATTACTCTTAGACAAAAAGGGTTGCTTTTTGCCAGTTTCCATTCCAAGCTAAGCTAATTAGCCGCTGGCAGTAGCTTTACGTTCAGTATACAAATGCGACAGTCATCAAAATCTTCTAAGTTAACTCCCTGCAATATGTAAGTTTTTTTCACAAAACGTGAGGCTAAGACTTTGCAGGTTAGAGATTTCAATTAGTTCTGCATCCAGGAAACCCACCTTGTAATCATTGATTTCTTCATTTAGAATATCATCGCCATTACTGATTTTCTCAGCTGGTTTCTTGGCCTTCTCAATCTTTCTCCTTAGTTTGGAGATGTCCTCCTGAAATACAAAGTAAACAGCTCTGCATGAAAACCAGGTTCTGTCTGTCCTTTTGAGTCATTTGTGTGCACACGTTTATCTACATGTGTTGTTACCTGTGCTCGTCTGGCGTTAAAGGACTCTTTCTCCCTGGAGATGCTGTTCTCCACAACTTCCTCTCTCACCAGACTGAGTCTCTGTTGAACCTGTTCCAGCTGGCTCCTCACCTCCTCCGAAAGCAGAGCAGAGTCTTGAGCCTGCAGGATAAACAGACAGGTGACTTCAGTTTTTCCTTCTTCCCACATTGAAAAATTCTTCATTTACCTTGAAAGTGTGTTTAAGAAGCTCTTATCAACCTAAACTCAAACTCCTTTCTAACAGCTCTCTGTTTGAAGGATCAGTTTACTTTGCAGGTGTGGCATCGTAACCGAGCTAGGTTACCTTGCGTTTATTCATGTCCAAGGCTTGTGTTCGGAGAGCCAACTCTCTCTCTGCAGTGCTGATGGTGCCTTGCAAGAGCCGCTCCTTTTCCTCAAGCTTCCGTACCACCTGCAGTTGGGCATCGACCTGATAATACACAAAAATAGAGATTACAAACTAAGATTAAAATGGATTACAACTGGAGTATTAACGTGAAGAAACAGAATTTGGGTAAATACATTAACATAACAATGGACATTTGCTTGTGTGGAATAAAACATGAAGACTTTTTCAATCCAAATTTTTTAAATTTACTTTTGGGCATATCGCTTTGCTGCAAAGCGAATGTGATTGTATTTTTGTCATTAAATGACATCCATGATTCAAATCAAGTGAGAAATGCCTACAGGTAGCTGTTGCCCCAAGTTATGTCACAAACATGCCTGAACAAACCCTTGTTTGCAGATTGTGCATTACTGTGATGAGCGGTGACTCACCTGGGTCTTTAGAGTCAGCAGTTGATCAGCGAGCTCCTCCTTTTCCTCCTTTAGTAGCTTGTGGATCTGGTTGGACTTGATCCGCTCGCTCATCAGTTTGAAGTTGGCATCGTCTTTTTCTCTGAGCTGCTGCATGAGACGAATGTTCTGTTCCTGCATGTCCTCAAAGGCCTGGCCCGTCACGTCCATCTCACTCAGCAGCGCGTCCTCTTCCTGCAGAGGAAGCAGGGGCGTAACACGGCCGGAGTGAAAGGAGGCCTTGAGAGTGCATTAAATGAAACATAGCATATTACACACCTGCTTCGCTATGGAGAGCTTCTTGTTGAGGATGTCGATCTGCTCCTCCACAGAGCGGATCTTTCTGAGAGCCTCTTCGTCTGCCATTTTCTTACCCTCCCTCCTCTCCCGCTCCTCTAGCTCCCTCAGCCTCTGCCGCAGCTCGTCTCCCTGGATTCAGGATTATCATCCATCATGACACTTGTAGCAATAATATCCAGAAGAATCCACTGTGATGTAATGAACTGAATCTCACATTTGCATTTGCACATTTGTATTATGTTATGTATCATGTATTATGTTCTCCACCCCTGGGCTAATAGGATCAGTCACATATTTGGAGTTGCAACAGTTTTATACACCATTTCCTGCGCCGCCGGGTATGGTATGAATGGTATTAGACAGCTCTGTTACACTACAGCACTGATGTTTCATTCATCTCTGACAGCTATCAGTATTTCCACATTTCCTGCCAAACAGTCTGACTTAGACAGGTCATATATATTCTATGAGGCCAAAACATCACTCAGAGAACGACACACAAATGATGGGCTAATTCTTTGGAGGAATGTCCTGCTGCTGGAAACCCTTTAGAAAACATTCAAGCATGTTCACACAGACACTCGGAAGGGCTTTTGTATTCTCTCATCATATATTTTGTTTCTATGTTCAATAAAACAAGAAGTGAATTTGTAAAATAGGACAAGAGCAGGTCAGGAAAGAAGTCCGTGATGAGTCTCTCACCTCTGATTTGGACTTTTTCTCCGCAGCCATGAGCTGGACTTTGTCCCGCTGCTCCTTCGGTGCTGAGCGGTACATGTCCAGCAGCAGCTTCATCTCCCTCTGGGATTCCTGTGCTTTCCTGCACAGTAAAGAAGACCATTCAAATAAACCACCTCCATCATCCCACATTATAAAAAAACACATCCATTGTCAGAAATAAAACAGGGCTTTGAACACTGGTCTTGACTCTGAACTGAAAATGAGTGGGGTACTCACGCTGTAACTGATCTATAAGACAAAGCACAAAAAACAACAGACGTGTTGAAACCATCCCCTTCTGCTACTGTGGTGTAACAAAAAAAAAAAAAATCAAATACATAGTACAGTACTTGTTTTGAAGAGAAATAAAACAAAAGCCATTTCTTCATCTAATGACTCTGGCTGCTGTTTTAGATGTGCTTAAAAAAATGTTTGTGGAAGTATTTTCTTCTTCTTCTCAAGAATTAAATTATGAGGAGCAAAATATTACCGTAAGATAATCTGAATTCAAAACAAGGCTTTCAACGACCGCAACATCCCTCGACACCCCTGAATTCAAAATTTTACCCTGACCTACACATTTTTGTGCCTCTGGCTTCCTGAAAATATTGCTTTTTGTTTTGCCATTATATTTCATCAGGTACTCAAAAAAGTTATAAAAGTGAAAATTTGACCTATCTAGTTCCTGAGATATGGGGAAAAAAAATGCACAAAAGCTGAAATTTGACTTTGACCCGGTTTTCTCGAGGTCATCATCTCATTTTCATCCCTTTTGGTGCCCGACTAAAGTGATTTTTGTATCATCTTTTTATCTGCAACGGTTGTGAAGATATTTAGTGGACAGATGGACGGACACACAAACACTGACAATTACATCACCGCTTAACGGGCTGTAACAATCACCTGAATTACGAGTGACGCTTAACGGTAGGTATTGCAGCTACGTGTATGTATTTTAATTGTGTTTTTAAGCCTAATTATTAAACAGTACAGTAACATGATACTGTGATAACCTGTGTTCATGCAGGCTGTTGTTGTGATGTTACCCTGAGCTCTAGGTTCTGCGTGTGTGAAGAAGTTTGCAAGAACTGGGACTATTTAGCAATTAAACTTTCATCCAAAAACAAAAAAACTTTCACTCTGGAGACATACTTGAGCTCTGCTCTGACAATCTTCAGCTGTTCCATCTCTTTCCTCTTTGAACCACCGACCACAGGTGGGCGCTCTCCGACCGACTCCTCAAGTTGGCTGCTGCTGCCGGGCTTTTCCTTCTCCTCCTTTATCACACTGCTGCTTCCACTGCTTCGGGTTAGCCTCTCTCTTTCCCTTTCCTTCTCTCTCTCCCGCTCTCGATCTTTCTCCTCTTTCTTTATCATATCCTTTTCTTTCTTTTCCTCCTTCTCCTTCTTCTCTTCTTTCTCCTCCTCTTTTACGGGTGTCTCAGGTTCTACTCCTGGCTCAGTTTTCACTGTGGCTCCTGCAGAAATGCACAGCCAAGTGAGGGACAGGCCCACTACCGGAACAGTTGTAATATGTATCATAGCAACACGATCAGCTGGTGTTGGTTACCAGGGCGGTTGGGTGTTGAGGGGCCGTTGTCAGGCTCTGTTTTGATCAAAGGTTCCCCTGAGATGGCTGGCATAGGAGAGGTCGTCTCATCCTTCACGTCAATCTCTGTGCTTGACTGGGACTGGAGGATGGTACTGCCCTTTGAGGCACGGACCTAAAGAAGCAGCAGACAAGCGTGTTTCAGGGTCACAGTTGTCTGCCTTAAACTAATCCGAAATCAAAGTAAAATTTAGTTTCTTATTTTGACAAGTAGGGGACTTAACAAGCTTCTCTTTGTGTCCATCTGACCCACCTGGTTCAGCTCCGATTGAGCCTCTCTCAGTCTAATCTTGTATTTCACCACCTCTCCCTTCATCTGCTGGTTGTGTGTCTGCAGTGTGCTGATCAGGTGACGCATTTCCCTGTTAATGGGACCTAAGAGAGCAAGGCATACTTAAACAGAAAAAAAGACAACGTGTTGCTTTTTAAAGTGAATTAACGCAACAGTTCAACCAAACAGTATTAGTTACCTGCTTGCTCGTTGGCAGCAAGAGTCTGTTCAAACTCGATGCGCAGCATCTCGTACTCCTTCCTGACCTGAGCCAGTGTGTCTTCCAGCTGGAACACCTCTGTACGAACCTTCCTCTGCAGAGCCACTTCGTCATTCTGAGCACAGATAGGATGAATGTAAGAAGAGGACGAAAGGTGAAGCAGAAGTGGTGTAAACGTACACACACTTACCTCCATGTGCTCCAGCTGTCGAAGCCTTGCTGTCCTGGTGGTGTTGAGACGAGCGCGGGTCTCATCTAACTGGGCCTTGAGGATCAAAGACTCGTTGTAGAGCACGGAAAACTGTGACTGTAGACAACGATACTCAGACGTCTCTTTGACCATGCCTTCCGCTCGACTTAGCAGTTCCGCCTGAGAACAGAGAGGAAACATATAAAGGCCCTTTGATCAATACAGCTTTTATACATCTGAGGACTGTGTGCTGCAAGAACTATGCTCACAAGAGATTTAGTTTAGGTACTGCTAAATTCTCTTCATTTTATTTTTTCCTAGTTTGTCTTTTTCAGGATAATCCAGATACGAGTGGTAGATGAATAAAACTTCAGCAGTTTAACAAGATTTTCTCTCTTTTGAATATTAATGAACATGAAATAAGAAAAAACTGCACATTTAATTAAGAACATTTCTCAGAACACAGCAAAATAAAACATTAATGTTGTAAAATAAAGTGCTTCAATTGAAAAATGTTCTAAAAGTAGCTGTTTGTACTGTAAGTTTTAAGGATGATTCGAGTTGTTTCTGCTTATTTGGGTCAAGCATGAAAACGTAAAATGAGTGAACAATTATTATTTTATTGATTTTACCCACATTTTTGGTAAATTCTGTGATAACTAGCATTCTAGAATTAAGTGTGTTTTTACTGCATGTGATTCTGTTCATTTTCAGTATTGCAGTAATCGTGGTGAACACATTAACACATTCATAGAACTTCATCATCCTACAGTCAAAAGATTGTGTGGGAAGAACCTTCATGTTGTTGTTCTCTTGGTGAACACTCTGCAGGTCCTGCTGGAGTTTCTGCAGCTCAGTGAGGCGATTGTCAGCCAGTTCTCGATTCTCCTCCATCTCACTGTTCATTTCTTCAAACTTTAAAGGAGATAATAAAATATGAATTTTTCTTTTGTTGCAGAGCAAAACTGTAGAACAAAAACAACAAAAAAGGATCTGAAGGGATCCTTCATTACACACCTTTGTCTTTATTAGCAAATTAAACAAAGGATCTACCTTTCTCTTGTTAATGGTGATGGTCCCACAAACACTGCTGGCCTCCCCACAGACTTTATAGCCTTTACTGTTCACCTGGGAGGAATTACAGGGACTATTACAACATACTCTGATGTGACATGACAACATTTTTGCAACACTCAAAAATGCACGAGACACAAACAAAGAACACATCCTCACCCTTTCCAGAATTTCAATCAGGTGTGCATTCAGTCTGTTTTCTCGGCGGCGGATCTTCTCCATGTCCCACTGGAGCTCCTCGATCAGGACCTGAAGCTCGTTGACACGCTGGTCTGCTTTGTTGGCTGCACGACCCAGAGGCCGTGACTGGACAAGGCAGGGACAGAGGGACATATTAGATAGATTTATACTTTATTAATCCCGGAGGAAATTGCACATGCTGCTCAAGATACCACTAACTCACAGAGTAACGTCACACGGCAATAATGAGTATTTTTTTTAAATGAGCAATGTAGGGCGGCGGTGGCTCAGTGGTAGAGTGTGCGGTAGAGCGGGTCGTCCAATGTTCAGAGATCGGCGGTTCGATTCCTGCTCCTGCCCAAAAAAAAAACCACCCGGAGGTGAGCTGACAGTGGGAGGTGTCAACTCACCTCTGCCGAAGCACCCTTGAGCAAGGCGCCATCCCCCTTACAAGTTGCTCATTTGGGGCAGCTCCACAAAGGAGCTGCCCGCCACTCTACCTCCTCTGCATGCGTACAGGCCCCCTGTGTGTGTTTGTTTATTCAGGGCCTGTACACACTAACATATGCATGTGATTTGATTGGACTAACTAGAGTGTACTCTTAATTTCCCTTCGGGGATTACTAAAGTATATTAAATTAAATTAAAATTGAATTACATGTACTTAATTGCTCTTAGGCCCAGTGTAACAATGGGATTGGGATTGGAGTTATAATGCAAAAATCCAGTTGACTGTCTGATTCTGACTGTTAGTGACTTGTTTTTCTTTTGCACTCAGAGGTGGTATGGAACAATCAGTTGCACTCCCTCAACATAGTTTTTGGGAACAGGGAGATCCTGACCTTCTACATTAACTACATTAATAACTTTGAGCAGCATTTCGTTAAACAATGACACCTCCCTAGCATTCTCTCTTAGTGATAGAGCTTGATCCATGCTCTTTTCTATGGAAACCATGGATCTTTATGTCGGAGGCCATTTTCAAATATTGACTGAAACATTTAATGTTACCACAAATCCACTAACATTTAATGTTATTGGGGCCTGCATTTGTTATTGTAGTCATTCTTGCTTTATAGATGCATCAAAGTGTGTTTACTTGGTAAAGAGTTTCAAAAGTGTTCTGAAGCTCATGAGGTAGCATGCCTCAAAGAATCACGTCTGTTTTAAAAGCAGCGCTGCCTAGTTAATTGAGAATCATATGCTCAATTTTGGTTTTGGTCCTCCCCCTTGCACGCAGAGATTTCTCCAGGTTCTCAGAATCTTTTGATCATATCGACCTGAACTCCTTAAATTTTTTGCAATTGTATATTGAAATAAAAACTTTGTCCAAGTTGATTTCCACAATGTGTTGAAACTTTTGAACCATTTGAAGAGACCCCTTCACACCTTGTAATATCACTTGCTACCAGTGACTCACTTTAGTTGTGGATTGATTCAGTAAAATGTCTTCAAGCATGACACAACTTTACTGACATTGTCCCAACTTATTTTTTTAGATGTGTTACTGGCATGAAATTCAGAATATGCATGCATTTACAAAATCAATTAAGTTTGTGAGGTGCAACTCACCAAAGGAGAAACATGAGGAATAAGGATGACTGAATTTGTACCTCACTTGTCATGTGACTGTGCTTCTGCTTCAGGTCTTCTGTCAACTGTTGCAGTCGTTCATTTTCTGTGGTTAGAAGGGCGTTCAGTTTGGAAGCTGCCAGCCATAAGGTGCCCTCTGGAAAGAAAAGCAACAATATTAAACTTTAACGCTGTCATAACACAAACTAAATTCATTCATCATAAATGTGTTATATAGAAAGCTGTGCCATCATGATGTCTGCTTTCCGCACCCGTTCCAGAGTCTAGCTCTGCCTTCAGTTGGTCCACAGTGCTCTTCAGACATTCATAGATCTCCATCACATGGGTTGCCTGCTTCTGGCTGGACTCCACCCTCTCTTGAAGCTCTGCCTCCATCTCCTCACTGCTACTGCTTGCCAGTGTGGCCAGGAAAGAGTTGGCTGCTTCTCCCTGTTGGCCTGAGTGACATCATCAGAAGAGGTTTTGGGGCTGTTAACTCGTTTGATAATCAAATATCTGCTTGCTGTTGCTGTTAAGATTGAGATCGATGTTCAGCTCAGTTTTTACCTCTGTCCTTTGCCCTCTCCTGGTTGGAGTCTCCATCAGGCTCTGGAGTTTCTGGCTTGAGGCTCCGTCCCTCAGCTGCTTGTGACTTCTCAGGTTCACTGTTTGCTCTGTCATAACGCCTGATGGTTAGCTGAACGTTTTCATCAAACTGAAAGAGAGTGGCATCACATTCGGATGATTTAATCTGGATAGGACAGAAGACTGTTGATGTTAATAAGTACATGTATTTTTTGCCTCCTTGTCTGCACTCTTACCTGGTTCCAGTATCTATTAAGGATCAGAAGACTAGCATCATCAGTGGCCTGACGGGTCTCTAGTCTCTCAATTCGCTCACGCAATTCATCCTCAATTACCTGAGAACCAAAAAGCAAGCGATCAACTTTTTTTTCCAAACAAGTGGAGCTTCTAGGTTCTGAGTTGTAAACAAGTATTTGAGAGTTGGCTCACTTGTCTTAGATCAAGAGCTTCCCCCAATTTCCTATTCTTAGCTTGGAGAGCCTTGATGTCTTGTTCTTCCTGAAAAGGAAATTATTCAACCATGAACAAAGAAAATACACCTAAACAAACACGTTACGTGTCTTGACTAAAGTAAACAAACACAGTAACAGTATGGTGAAAAAAGAAAAGGGGGCTCACTGAGTTGGACACTCCTCCCAGCTTAATGACAGTCTCCACCGCGGTGCTCCCCCCGGCAGCGGCGCTGACCCCCGGTCCTCCGTCCTCTCCCTCCCTCTCCCTCCGTTTCTCAGGGGGCGCACCGGAGGACGAGGGACCGCTGGGGTCTGCAGGACGCTTCTGTCCCGACATCCCTAATTTCCTGACACGGAAAAAAGAAAAGATAATACATTAATAATAAAAGAATAATAACTGAGGACTAAATGATGCTAGCGCTCTTTGGATTCAGTTGGTCTTCCAGAATAACGAGTATGTTGTTCATAAAGTTGCCGAGGTACCGTTCAAAGTGGATTTATGTTTTCTCTTAAACTTTACTTATGTGAGGTTAAGTGATACACAGCTGAATGGACATAAAATGAATTAAAAACTGATCGAACTGATTGAATCAGTCATTGCACTGTTAGGCTAACATTAGCATGCTGCTAACGTCAGGTCTAAGCGCTGCAGACGCTCAAAAGCTAATTCATATCAGACCCGACAATTTACTTAATCTAATATATTGTTAACGTCAGTAGCACCTCACGGAAATCTTACCGATTTTTAAGCAAATAGTTTTTATAACGAACTAAAAAAAATCTCCTGTGGCTGCTTTAGATGCGGCTCCCTGCCTCTCGGAAACGGAAGCGCCTCTGAGTGGGTCGTTCTGTATGAGGAAACAGCGCCACCTTCTGTTCTGGAGGAGAACCTGCTGGGCTGAACGTTCATTACAGGCTGGGAGGCCCTGGCAGAAATCCTATCAGTCTTTTAATTAAAATAAACTCTAATCTAAATTCCATTGGAAGCCCTCAGGCTTCTGTTACATCCAGGAACAAAAAAGTCATGGCTGAATCTCTTCATCCAGATTTCCTCTAAAACTCAGGAGTTCTACACTGAAAGTACACAGTACCACACTTTTCTGTGGAGTTCCATGAAAATCAGTTGAGCAACTCATGCTCAATAAATGGAAATTATGGAAAAGCCTTATGTATTCAAGTGAGTAAAACAAAAATGTGGATCCATTCTTACATTCAACAATTCCACAATGTTTCATTAAAATAAAATTTAAAAAAATTTTTTTTGTAGCTAAACAAATAAAATAGTGGACTATTGCACTGTTAGTTGGATTTGATTTAATAAGTGCTCCAATTTTACATATGACAGGACCCTACCTTATATTATTTCATTTATTAGTTTTACAAAATCACAAAACAAAGGACAAATAAGAAACTGAGGAAGATGAACCATGAAATACCCGAGGGGCCCTCGGGTATTTCAGTCTTATTGTAGGTATAGTCTTATTGTAGGTATACTTTAATATAATGTAATATAATGTAATAATTGTAAGACATTGTGTTGACAATGAAAGACAATGTATGTCTCCTATATTGGAAGTACTGGCATTAACGGATGTGGTCAATACAATATGGTGCCACCATAGTGGTAATTTGTGTTACTGCTGTGCTGGATTGGAACAACCAGAGCTCCATAAAAATATTAGAGCTGCACTGTTAATGGATTATTGTAGCAATTATCTGATAACAAAAACAACAAAAGCAATTTTTGGAGCGCTCTTTGATTTATGCATTCATATGATGTATATACAGTTAGCCCTCATGAAAAAAGAAATTAATGGACACATGTTTAACGCCACTAATCATTATTAAAGAGCACATTGCACAGTGAGCAGAGTCCAGATTGCATAAAACCTGGCTTGCTTATTTGCCAGTCTCATATCTACTCCCATCCAACATGGTTCAAATGTCACTATCTGCTGAGGTCACTCCTGAGCATTTCACAAACACCATTCAAGCTTTTTGTATGGACATTTTCCAACATCACTATGTTTATACATGACATGTTTGACAAGCAAAGTGACGCATGAGGTAGATAGAGGGCGAAAGCATGAAAAAGCAGGTACAGTATTGCCTAAATGATGTTACACATGTGACAAATATATGGACTAAGCTCAACCTGTAATTACACAAAGCAAAAAATGAATTCCTAATACTTATTTTACATTTGAAAGGAAAATAATTATAATGATAGAAGTAATCATTAAGTTAGTTAATAATGGTGCAAAATCTTCACAGGGAAAGTTAGAGGCTTAATAGAACTAGACCCGTTTCCTGATAATAGTTTTTTGTTTTTTGATCACACACAGTGTAACTTCTAACAAACAACACTGAAAATACATTTTGACAATACAATGGGATGTTTTGACTCCTTGTCACCCACTGTGACTGGTAGGTTAATCAACAGCGACTTGTCTAGAGCTTGAAGTGCTACGGGATCTTTGCTTTGCTGCTCTCGAACACCGTTGACCGTTCTTTTCAGCGTTCATCCTCCTCCAGACATACAGTCCTTTTAGTCATCACTCCTCAGAACAGCTTTCTACGTCTGGCTTATTAATACAGTTCTGAGTGGATGACATTTTTTTTTTTTTACGTCTGTGAGTTTGTGGTTTGGTCTTTAAGGCCAGAAACCCTTTACGCATCTGCTATAGTGGATCAAGAGCAGTACAGAATTTTAACATCTGATTTGCAACTGTGTGCATGTGTCAATGAAATCATGCGACAATCCATGCGGGTTTATTATATCATGTTGTACACTAGTTTCACGAGGAAACAAAGGAACCTGATTGGCAGCATTACAGCAGCTATCGTGAAGTAACAAAAGGAGGAGGCGTCGTTTGAGGACTAATTCGTGCTTGTTTACAGACATTTCCAACATTTCAGACGACACATGATGTTCCCTTCGTGTCCTCAGCCAATCGGCCAAATTGCGCACAGTACTTTTCTCTCGCACACAAAGACATAGTGATGCAGTAAACCAAGTACACACCACCAGTCCACGGTGGGATAGGCCAATCGCTTTAATCCGTGTGTGACCCACGCCCCGCCACATCACGAGCACCTCCTCCCAGGTCCCGAGCAGGAAATAAATAGATCTTTACGCACGGGTTTCAGCCTCGTCGTTCGGTTCAACCCGTGTGGAGAGCACAGAAGCCGTTTGTCCTTTTTGTTGCCGTCGCTGTTACACAAGTTTCTCAAGTAAGTCGTTTTTCAACCTGACAGCGTTTGCATGTTCTCACTGCTGCTGAAGGTTAACGAAGCTTTTATTTTTGTGCGACATTTGCGCGATTGGGATCCCCGCAGTTTGAAGCGTGCAGGATTAGACGCATGGAATGGAGTTGAGATGATAGCTTTCAGCGGGTAAAACTTTGGCCACAACTAAATAAACTGCAAATAACTTGTTATAAACGCACCTTCCAGCTGATAAACTGGGATGTCTTTTTGCAAAATATTTTGGTGCTAAATATACGTTGAAATGTAGTTTGTTAAAAGTGTCGAACGGTATTTTGTCCTTTATGCATTTATGTTATAAAAGTTTTGGCCATCATATGATGTTATTTACCTCAGAACATATTTTGGAAAACCACATCTTTATTCGACTATAAATATATATTGCACTCTATAGTTAAATGCAGGGCTTATCTGTGTGAGGGCCAAAGTTCAACCATATAAGACAAATATTTACAGAGCTTGCACAAGAGTCCTGTTCACTTTATTTGGAGAATAATATCTTCCTCATACTTGCATCAGTCTTGTAGGGTTTCTCAGTACCTGTGAAGTAACTTCTCTTTTACCTTCAGAATGACTCATCAGTTCTCACCCCTGTGTCCGGAGAAGAAGAAGGAACTCGCTGATATCGCTCAGCGGATCGTGGCTACAGGAAAGGGAATCCTGGCCGCAGATGAATCCACAGGTGGGCTCCAAGTTTTCCATCAATGGAATAAGGTGACTGCAGTGTGTGCAGATGACTAATTAAATGGTCTCCTCTGTCAGGAACCATGGGAAAGCGTCTCCTGAAAATCAATGTGGAGAACACTGAGGAGAACCGACGCTGCTTCCGTGACGTCCTCTTTTCCTCTGATCCCTCAATCTCCAACAGTGTGGGCGGAGTCATCTTCTTCCATGAGACACTCTATCAGAAATCAGACAGCGGCAAACTCTTCCCCGAAGTTATCAAGGAGAAGGGCATTGTTGTCGGCATCAAGGTGAAGACTGCG
Organism: Antennarius maculatus; assembly: GCA_013358685.1. NCBI lineage: Eukaryota > Metazoa > Chordata > Actinopteri > Lophiiformes > Antennariidae > Antennarius > Antennarius maculatus. The sequence goes on along the minus strand of CM023614.1, from coordinate 12,767,287 downwards.
TAAGAGGAGAAGGATGGAATCTTCTACATGATGACCTTTTTTGATGTTAAGGTGTCTGTATCTCTTTCATCAGGTGGACAAAGGCACGGCTGTCCTGAGTGGAACGGATGACGAGACCACCACACAAGGTTACAATGGACTCGATTCATTTTGCCACAAAATATAGAAAACGGAATAAAACTTTTTTTCTTTTCGTAGAATCTCAAAATGTCTGTGGAAGTTTCGGCAACTTAACGCAGAGTTCTTCCAATTTAATCTGGGTCTCATGTCCTTGTAGGTCTTGATGGCCTGGCTGAGCGCTGTGCCCAGTATAAGAAGGATGGTTGCGACTTTGCTAAGTGGAGATGTGTCCTCAAGATCTCAGACAGCTGCCCATCATCTCTCGCGATTGCAGAGAACGCTAACGTCCTCGCCAGATATGCTAGCATTTGCCAGAAGGTGTTTATGGCCATATGCTAATTAGAAATGATGGTCGTTGTGATTCTAAAAATGTTCGAGGCAAGTTACTTATGTTATTTACTTTACTAGAATGGTTTAGTGCCTATTGTGGAGCCAGAGATCCTCCCTGATGGAGATCATGATCTTCAGCGCTGCCAATATGCGACAGAGAAGGTTGGTCCATCATATTTGAGTTAGCGAGCTGTGAATTGTAACATAATTCCATCTTGTAATATTTTAAAGCACCTGTAATTAACTGCAATGAGTCTGCCAATCCACCTTCAGGTTCTGGCCGCTGTGTACAAGGCTCTGTCTGACCACCACGTATACTTGGAGGGGACTCTGCTGAAACCCAACATGGTGACTGCTGGACATGCTTGCCCCAAAAAGTACTCTCCTCAGGATGTTGCCATGGCTACAGTAACAGCTCTGAGTCGTACCGTCCCCGCTGCTGTGCCTGGTCAGTGTGTCAAGGCCAGATTTTCTATTTAAGAGACAAGTGTTTCTAAGCTGTCTGCATCTTTCCAGGCATCTGCTTCCTGTCTGGAGGTCAGAGTGAGGAGGAGGCTTCCCTCAACCTGAACGCCATCAACAAGGTGCCCCTCAATCGCCCCTGGAAGCTGACCTTCTCTTACGGCCGTGCACTTCAGGCCTCTGCTCTTGCAGCCTGGCAGGGTAAAGCAGCAAACAAAAAAGCTGCACAAGACGTTTTCTGCAAGAGAGCCAAAGTAAGTCTCAGAGGGCAGGAACAGGTATTGCTAAACATGAATAGATGTCAGTTGTTAATGCACAATTATCAAACTGAAGTTGTGAACTGTGAACATCATGGGCTGTTGCACATCTTATCTTGCATTAGCCAGCTGACTGGTAAATTATTAGAAATTCAGTGTTGCACTAATGTGGTTTAATCATTAACATTTCCATTTGACTTTGCCCTAACGCTTCTCCTTCTCTTCAGATCAATGGTCTTGCTTCTAAAGGAGAGTACATCCCCACCGGCTCGGCTGACCAGGCCTCAAAGGAGTCTCTGCACACCGCCAGCTATCTGTATTAGATACCGAGACTGTGAAGATAAAAGCATACACATGGACCAAATATGAATACAACAGTCCTCTGTTGGATTTCCCTCGTAAGATTAACACCAGAGGGAGGCTTGAACTACTGTCTACTCAGTGAAATTACTGGAAATAAATGACTAAAAGTTGGTTGGTTTTTGCAATTTTTTTCAATTTGGGATCCATTGTTGTGACTTCAGTGCCATGATAGTACAAACATGTTATAAATTTTAAAGTTCATCCATAATTATGGTTAAATATGATTCTGAAGTTTGGTTAGACAAAGTCCAGTGATTTACCTGTAAGTTTAAACTAAAGGGGAACAAATCAAACATGGAATAGAAGGGGCACTGTAAAGAAAAGCTTAGTCTTCTTAAAATACCAGCACAAGGCAGAGCAGGCCCAGTTCTGAGTTTGGCAACGCATTAAAATTTTTCATCTGTGTAATTTAGCAAATGTCCAACTTGGTCAATAGCTTAACTTTTTATGTTTTCCTCTAATTGCAGACAGGATAAAGTGTACAAACAGTATGTGATCAATATTTTGCCACCCACTCGTCTGTAGGAGCAAACAAAGATGAAAGTTCTTTAGATTGGTGTCTGAGGTTTTGATGTGTGGTCTGTATGTTTTGAGGAACGTCATCATTATGAGCATCACTGAAGTTATTTCTTTTATTTTTGACAGACACTTTACATTTATTGCACCAGATAAAGCCTATTGTGTGTGGGGTGCCACAGGGGTCAGTGTTGGGTCCAAAATTATACTTTACATTAACGATTTATGTAAGGTTTCAAAGGTACTTAAAATGATACTTTTTTACAGATGATACAACTATCCTTTGCAAAGGAAATGACATAAGCAAACTAACTCAAACAGTAAATGAGGAATTAGCCAAGATGCAATTATGGTTTGATATAAACAAATTATCCGTGAACCTAACAAAAACTAAGTATATGTCATTTGGGAAGAAAAGCTGCAAACACAAAATTAATATTAAGGTGAATGAAGTAAATATTGAACGGGTTAATGAATTTAAAATGCTAGGAGTGACTATTGAGATGCTAAATTGGAAACCTCATTTAAGACAACTGCAAATAAAGTTAGCCAGAAGTGTATCCATATTCTGGAAAACTCAAAAATTATTAAGTCAGAAGGCACTCCATATAATATATTGTGCACTAATCTTGCCCTATCTGTGCTACTGTGCTGAAGTATGGGGAAACACATATAAAAGTGCCTTGCAACCTTTATTTCTGACCCAGAAAAGAGCCTTGAGAATTATTCACAATGAACATTATAGAGCTCACACAAACCACTTATTTATTAAATCTAAACTATTGAAAATACAAGACATCATAAGCTATAAAACAGTACAACTGATGTATAACAGAGCCAATAACTATTTACCTCAAAATATAAAATCACAAATACAGATTAATGAAACCAATTACCAACTAAGAGAATAACACAGCATTTGTACAGAAGAAAGCAAGAACAACATTAAAAACATTTTTCATTATTGTTCACTGGCGTGAAACATTTCAATAAACTGGATAATGAAATTATGTATGGGAACTCTAACTGCTTTCAAAAAAGCATTTAAAAACATGATTTTGCAAGGTTATATTTCTGACGTGAATGATGGTTAAAGGACTGCACTGTTATGGCGAATTAAACGTCATGTTGTCAATCCTGAGAAACAAATGTATGTATAACAAAATGAACATTAACAAAATTTGGACTCTTCTCAAGATCTGACAAAGATGTGTGCAAAGATGCATGCCTATTGGACTGAATGTACGGATTAAAAACAACAATGTACCAGATTTAAAAAATTGAAATTGATTTGTGACATGCAATGTATGAATTGGTTGACAATGTGCTGCAATGAGAGAGATGTTGTTGATCTAGGGGACGGGAACCTTACAAGCCAATGACTTCTACCCGTCAACCCTTTTTTTCTTTTCAGATGTTGTTGCTGATGTTCCAACACTGATGAAAGTGAAATCTGTTGTAATAACATGTCTGGAAAGAAGAAATAAACGGAATTTAAAAAAAAAACCTGGAAAATGTGCAAATGTGAGACCAAATGACACATAAGTGAACTCTGTTTGTCATTATTGTCATTTAGGTCAACATTGGATCATTCAGAAGTCATCAGTGAACTTCTGGAGTCGTTTGGCTGAGCTGAGAGAACAGGGAGCCAATATTTTTGCACATCATACTTTTCAGTTTTTTTATTTGTAAACACAATATAAAATGTTGAATAAATTTGGTTCCACTTCACGATTGTGTCTCACATGTTGTTGATTCATGAAAAATATTTTCAAAATGTCAAAAAGTTCTTGTGGGCGGCCAATACTTTCGCAAGGCACTGTATACACAGACATTCACATCACAGAAAGCTACGATTAGTCTCAATTGCACATATTGTAATAATACTGCAGATAATGTAGATAATGATCACACATATTGATTGCATATGGGTAAAAGGCATACAGTAACTGGCAAAATTATAAAATTAAAATACATAATGATCAATTTGAAAAAACAAAAAACAAACCATGAAACAGTAGGAAAACAGACTTGATGAACTTTAATATAAATATCAAAGAATGGGCCTCTGTCTTACTTTATCAAATAAAAATACTTCACATTATTATCTTTAGTATTAGGGTTAGCTGATCACATCACTGTGGAGTTCATCAACTTCATTTTTATCAGTATTGATTTAGGCTGTAATCTGGAGAAATAGATTGAAAGTGTTGTACCAAAATGTTTTCTAACCCCAACAATAAGTGCATAGAAGTCATGCTAGAGAGACTAGTGATTTTAATTTATAAGTGCATATTGTAATTTCCACCACCCAGCCCAGGCTCCGTCCTCTAGGTGGGGAGTGGCACACTGACATGTAATAAAATATATCGGTACAGAATCATGACAAACTTCATTCACAGGGTAAGTGTGCTGCAAGAAAAGCTGTGTTAGGTGCTCTTCAACAATAACAATAATTCAAAAGGCCTTAGTTTGATGTAGCCTCACTCTGTGGTGCTGGGATGTGCTGAAGAATCACCTGTGGAAGACCAAAAAATGACAAGGCTAGTCAGAAATACAAGGAGTTATTTCTATGGGTTCATTTATTGGTGGGCTGTAAGATGCTTAGTTTTGTAATGTTGATTTTAGATTTTGATTTCTTCACAGCTGTGACTGATGTTAATGTTGCTTATTTTGGCTGCTGTTTTTCATCTAAGAGGCTTTTCTGGTAAAATAAATGCAGATTAGGAAAACTTTCCAGTCAAAAAATGTAATACATCAGAGACAGGGTAATAATAAGGAACTTGTGAATCTCTATAACTTCGCTTTTCTATTAGCAAAACAAGGGGTCAGTAGATAAATCTGAGGGGCTGTAATAAACAGTGATGCTGACAAACTGAAACAACACACAACTGTACTGCAAATCTTGCTCTTGGGAAATATAGAAAATATTACATAGCACACATAAATATACAACTGCTGATGAGGGATGACAAGCCAGCAGTGCTTTCTTTTCCGGGGTTAGGGTTAGTGGTTTAAATTGATGAAGTACGTCTCTAGCCAAAGGCTTAGACTTCACACACAAATTTCTGTTTCATGTGTTTTTAATGAAGTAACAATGAAGCCCAGTTTACCTGAGTGCGTGTGGACTTCAGAGCTAAACGTGAAATGGCACACAGAAAGATGAGGAGCAGTGACACACACAGAGAGGAGGTGCACAGTATTGCCTCGATACAAATCACCTGATCCTGAAGTAAGAGACAGTGAAAGACAGAAATAACTGTAGGACAGTGAAGCTGACAGAGGCATCACAAGTTATATAAATTAATCAAACTTGACTTTTCATATGCTATAAAAATGTGTGTTGTTGTTAAGTATAATATACAGTACATACCTACAGTGCGCTTAAACTTACCACTAAGTAGGAGTAGTATTCATCATCATCCTCCCAGTATCTATACTTAATGTAGCTGTAACTGGAAAAGTTGTGTATTCTGTGGCCAACTGCTACTATGATTCCAAATGTAGTAACCACATACATGGCTAAACACACAGTCACCTGGAGACAAAGAGTCCAACAAGTGGAGAATTACTGGTACAAAAAGAGAGAATGATGGTGACTCAATAAAAGCAAAGATGTACAAAATGTTTATATTCCTACCATCTTCTTAGATGGATGTAACTCTGTGTAGATTGACAGGCTTCCACAGATAAGAAACTTGGACAAGAAAAATATAAAAACATTATGTTTGGCAAGTTACAACAATCACAATTTGATACAGATTTCATGGGCACCAGTATTTTAAACCCTGACAACTTGATCGAAATAGTAAAATTAACTTAGTTCTTCTCTCTGCTTTTTGGGTGAGAGATGATTGGTAGTGATCAATTATGCTTTCTTACAGTAGCATCAACGTTCCCATTTTCAGATGGACAACGCTGACCAATCAAATATCATATGTACCAGAAGTCCCTCCCAAAAGGGAGTGTAGAGCTCGTATGAAGTTTGCAGATTTTGTCCAGCCAGGTGAATCCCCATCAGGAGCTCAGCACAGCCAAAAATTAAGATAACAATCTTGGGAAGAAAAAGAGGAAGGATGGATTGAAGCTGCTTTTTTAACATACGCTTACTGTCATAAGTGTAATTAATACTTGTGGCGTTGCATATTTGTTACCCCAAGACTTCTGGGTTCCCTCTGGATGAAGCGATGAAGAGGTTTGCCAGACATTAGAACTGTTTGGTCCATTTCCTGACTCCCATGCTTTCCTGCTGCGCACTCTTTAGTTGTTGTCTCGTGACCTTCCATTGCCAGTAAACACTATAACGTTCAGCAGCTGGATGAGAGGAAATCAGACTACACTGACCTACAAGACAGATTTAAGAAGTTAAGAGTAGATCTGAGATAACAGAACTTTTTTTAAAGAATGTACAAAAGTATGTAGTAACCCACCTAGTCTCAGTTTTTCATGTAGAGCAGTGTGAATAATAACGGGAAGGGAATGTTGTGGGTAGACAAAGGAAGTGAGGAAATTTGAGAGTTTGGTTTTTTTTTTTTAAATTTGGGGAGGAGCTGAGTATTTTGCAAGTTACTGGCTAAAGCTATTGCTCAATACAAACCAGTCAGCAAATATCTCAACTCCCGGAGTCGTCAGTAAAGACACAATTCAACCCTTAAAATGCTTTGCCCTTGTTTTTTGATTTACGGATTATTTTCTCAGAGACTTAAGATGTTTGCATTAAAATGTCAGACTTGCACTAACATTACATTCTTTCATCTTCATTACACAACTGGTTTGTCATTCAAAATCTGAAATTTTAATAGATGTGATTGTAGACAAGATATTCTTGAGGCATGAAGTGAGTCATTTCCTCATCAGCTCACCTTCCAGGCTTCAGAAGAAGTCAGTGGAGTATACTTTATTTATCACTCAAGGCATTATAGACACAAAAAACTTGATTTATATGCAATACTGTAATATTTATTAAGTCATACAAAAGGTGGTACATTATTGGATCAAAAACATAATTCTAAAATATCACAAAAATTTTTTAAAAGTTTCAGTCCACTTTTTCCAGCAGATATTTCCAGCTCCTATAAATCCATCCTCTGTACATACTGCAGTTGCTCCAGCTTCAAATTAGCAACTTGAAAAAGGTACTGAATACCTGATATTACAAAAATGTCATATAAACATTAAAATACATATGATCACAACACTAAAAGATGTGCATCAAAATAGCAGCAGATATAATTAAAAATGACTTAAATATTCACTTCATTACAGACTGCATAAAAAAAACCAAGAAGTGCATTATTCAGTGTGTCCATGTTGTATTAGGGTTTCTCGAATCACCATCTGATTGTTCAGTTATCCCAATGCAACAGGTAAAATATGAGGCAGTTTAAAAACATTTGCAATTAGTACAAATTCAGCAAAATTCACATTGTAAAAAACTCTTCACCGAGCACTAGGATGAGCCTTGCAGGAGGTGCTCCAAGAGATGTGTTGCTTTTTGTCTAACTTCTCCGTCGCTGTTGCACTGAATGGCTTCCAAATGGGGACACCCACCTTGTCTCACAAACTCCTCAGCCACCTGGGGAAGGAATAACTTAACCAAAAGCTTCCCTAGTTACAGTAAAGTGTCATCTTTCATCCTGCTGAGCAGCATCAGAGCTATGAAGGTACACTAATTTACCTGTGATACACTAGTTATCAGCATGAACAGGACATCCATACTCAGGGTCACCATCTCTTGGTTGTCCATTTTCAGTGTGGCACAGAGTGCAGGCAGCAGTCCAAGATGGACCAGTTGGACACAGGACTCCTTCTTATTGTGGACAATGTTGGCTATAACCCTCATGATCTATGTTTAACAGGAAGGACAACAAGCTTTATAAGACATAGTCTGAGAAATGGATCATCAAAACTCATGATTATTTACAAGATAAAATAGCAGCCCAAACACATGGGTCATCACAGTCTCTTCTTTTCCTTTCGGCTTTCCCCTTCAGGGGTTGCCACAGCGAATCAATTGCCTCCATCTGACCCTTTCTTCTGCGTCCTCTTGTCTCACACCAACTACCTTCATGTCCTCTTTCACTACATCCGTAAACCTCCTCTTTGGTCTTCCTCTAGGCCTCCTGCTTGGCAGTTCAAAACTCAGCATCCATCTACCAATATATTCACTATCTCTCCTCTGGACATGTCCAAACCATCTCAGTCTGGCCTCTGACTTTATCCCAAAAACCTCCAACATGTGCCGTCCCTCTGATGTACTCATTCCTGATCCTATCCTTTCTGGTCACTCCCAAAGAGAACCTCAGCATCTTCACCTCTGCTACCTCCAGCTCTGTCTCTTCCTCAGTGAGACCGTCTCGAGACCAGCGGTTCTTAACCTGGGTTCGATCGAACCCTAGGGGTTCAGCGAGTCTGTCTCAGGAGTTCGGCGGAGAAGGAGGTCAAGACAAAAACACCCGACGCATTGTGTCGGGTGTTTTTTTGCCGAACATACACGAATCACTGTGTACGTTTGACACATTGTGTCAATTCGTGATGACACGCCCCCCCCTTAGCCATCACTGGCTTATATCTTATATATCTTCTTAGTAAACATGTTGAGCAAAAAAAAGAAAGTTGGATGAATATCTGCAACTTGAATTTACATGTACTATATAATGGAACGTGATGGGAGTCAGCGTTCTGCATGATTTGCAATGTCAAGTTGAGCAACTCTAGTCTCACACTGGCAAAAAAAAGCTGCATGTAAAACAAAAGAAACACTTTGCTGTGAAAATGACAAAAGAGCAGCACTTGCTAAGTGCATGGTGAAGCCATGCATATCTGAACTGGTCTCCATGACAACAGCAAAAGTCACTCTGATTTGCATGTAGGTCATTTCATGTAAGTTCATGCGCCGTCTTGGTTTTCTTTGAAAAAGGTGACATTAATGCACAATTCATTAAATACACCATTAAAACATATACTTATGTCTTAAATTTGAAAATCTTTTTTTATTTTTAACTAAAGTAGGGTTCGGTGAATAAGCATATGAAACTGGCAGGGTTCGGTACCTCCAACAAGATTAAGAACCACTGCTCTAGACCAAACAACATCGCTGGTCTCACCACAGTTTTGTACACTTTTCCTTTCATTTCATTTTAGCTGAAATTCTTCTATCACACCTGACACTTTTCTCCACCCATTCCATCCTGCCTGTACATGCTTCTTCACCTCTTTTCCACACTCTCCATTGCTCTAAGTACTTAAAAACCTCCACCTTCTTGATCTCCCTGTAACCTCACTCTTCCGCTTGTGTCCCTCTCGTTCACACACATGTATTCTGTCTTACTGCGGCTAACCTTCATTCCTCTTTCCAGGGCAAACCTCCACCTGTTCCCTGCTCTCACTGCAGATCACGATGTCATCTACAAACATCCTAGTCCATGGAGATTCCTGTCTAAAGTCGTCTGTCAGCCTGTCTATCACCACAGTGAACAAGAAGGGGCTCAGAGCTGATCCCTGATGCAGTCCCACCTCCACCTTGAACTCCTCTGTCACATCTACAGCACACCTCACCACCGTCTTACAGTCCTCATACATGTCCTGCACCGTTCTATCACACTTCTCTGCCACTCCAGACTTCCTCATACAATACCACAGTTCCTCTCTGGGCACCCTGTCATAAGCTTTCTCCAGATCTACGAAAACACAATGCAGCTCCGTTTGGTCTTCTCTGTACTTCTCTATCATCAAAGCAAACACTGCATCTGTAGTACTCTTTTTTTGGCATGAAACCATACTGTTGCTCACAAATGCTCACTTCTGCCCTTAGTCTAGCTTCCACTACTCTTTCCCATAACTTCATTGTATGGCTCATCAGCTTTACTCCTCTGTAGTTGCCATAACTCTGCACATCTCCCTTGTTCTTGAAAATGGACACCAGCACACTTCTCCATTCCTCAGGCATCTTCTCACTATCTAAGATCCTGTTGAACAACCCAGTCAGAAACTCTACTGCCACCTTCCTAGGCCCTTCCAAACCTCTCCAGGTATATCAGGACCGACTGCCTTTCCACTCTTCATCCTCTTCAATGCCCTCATTTCATCCTGACTAATCTTTGCTACTTCCTGGTCCACAGCAGTCACCTCTTTCAAGTCTTTGTTCTCTCATTTTCCACATTCATCAACTCTTCAAAGTACTCTTCCCATCACACTACTGGCACCTGTCAATACACTTCCATCCCTATCCTTAATCACCCTAACCTGCTGCACGTCCTTCCCATCTCTGTCTCTCCGTCTTGCCAACCTGTATAGATCAGTCTCTCCCTCCTTACTGTCCAACCTAGCATACAAGTCATCATAAGCCCCTTGTTTGGCCTTTGCCACCTCTACTTTCACCTTACGCTGCATCTCCCTGTACTCCTGTCTACTCTCCCCAGTCCTCTCAGTGTCCCACTTCTTCTTAGCCAACATCTTTCTCTGTATACAGTCCTGTACCTCCTCATTCCACCACCAAGTCTCCTTATCTACTTTCCTTCCACATGACACAAGTACTCTCCTACCCGTTTCCCTGATCACATTAGCTGTAGTTGTCCAGCCATCTGAAGCACCTCCTGACCACCCACAGCCTGTCTTAACTCCTTCCTAAAAGTCATGCAACACTTCCTTTTTCAGCTTCCACCATTTCGTCTTCTGCTCTGCCTTTGCCTTCTTCATCTTCCACACCACCATCCTATACAGTTTGGCTACACTCTCGCCTACCACTACTTTGCAGTCACTGATCTCCTTCAGATTGCACCGTCTACACAAGATGTAGTCTACCTGTGTGCTCCTACCTCCACTTTTATAGGTCACCCTGTGTTCCTGCCTCTTCTGGAAGAAAGTATTCACTATAGTCATTTCCATCTTTTTGCAAAGTCAACCACCATCTGTCCTTCTGCTTTCCTCTCCTGGATACCAAACCTGCCCATCATCTCCTAATCACCTCCGTTTCCTGCACCAACATGTCCATTGAAGTCTGCACCAATGACAACTCTCTCACTTCTAGGTATGCTCTGTATCACTTCATCAAAGTCCAACCAGAATTTCTCCTCCTCCTCCAGCTCGCATCCTACCTGTGGAGCATACCCACTAACAACATTGAACATCACACCTTCTATTTCTAGCTTCAGACTCATCACTCTATCTGACACTTTCTTTACCTCAAGGACATTCCTAACAAACTCCTCCTTCAAGATTACTTCATTTCTTTTCCCATCTACACCATGATAGAACAACTTGAACCCTGCTCCTAAACTTCTAGCCTTGCTACCTTTCCACCTGGTCTCTTGGACACACATTACGTCTACCTTTCTTCTCTGCATCATGTCAACCAACTCTCTACTTTTTCCTGTCATAGATCCAACATTCAACATCCATACTCTCAGTCCTAAACTCTTGGCATTCCTTTTCTCTCTCTTCCTATGAACACACTTTCCTCTTCTCCTTCGACCATGGGTCATTACAGTAAAAAATATGAAAATGACATTTTTGGCTTTACCATGGTATTGATGTCTTGAACGAAGGGAAGCATGATCAATCCAGGGATCAAGTTGTGAGTAATCACAGCAGAACAAAAAGTACCGGAGTGAGCTGCAGTAACAAGATACAACATGCACTGAAGCAATCCTTACAATACCAACTCCCAATAAATCTTTGAATCATCATGTAAATTCTCAATAGTAGAGATGGAACATGTGCCTACACCACCCTCCTCTTTTAGCTCATGAGGCAGAAACGTAAATTTTATATTGAGAGGAAATCATGTGTGACTTTTAAAAAACTGTTCAAACCTGTGAGGTTGTTGAGCACCCAGGCTGCCTCTCTTGCTAAAGCTGGCTTGGTTTGTATGTAGACCCGTATAATTGTGGCCAAAACAACCACAATGCCAACTTCACCCATATGAGAGCTCAGGTTTTCCGTTGAGCAGGAGGACACGAGATTTCCAAGACACCTCAGCAGAGGACAGATGAGCTGGGGTGAACCAACACATTAACAATCTTTCAGTTCAGAAGCCATAAAGGCCTTTTGTTCCAATAGTTTTTGTTTTTCAGCCAACAGAAACACATTTATACATTCATATTTTGGGTAATTTTTACTGAATTACTTAGTGTAGTTTTTGATTTTCTACATTTCAAGAAAAAAAGCCACCGATTCTTTTATTCAATAACATCACAATGTAAACATTTGTACACCAAAATACATCCTCCACAATGACACAGCAAACCCAAACCATAAATAGGTTCCACAGCTTTAGCTCAGCTTTAGCTCATTTTCTGTCATGGCAAGTTAACTGGATAGCTTTGAGCAGTTGAGACTTCAATGAATGCAGAAATTATCTGGAATTACTTTCATAAACATTACCGGTCTCAAGCATGTTTCAAATCTGTCAGTAAACCTCTTTATTTGTGGGTTGGCTGTGATAGTATAACCAACTAAAGAGAACAAAACAAATAACAACAAACAAGCAAAAACGATTGAACAGGTACTGGATTTGAGCAATGAAGTTCCTTACATGCTCCAGTTGTCTGGCTTTCTGTCCTGCAGCAATGTCTCCACCTAGTGACACTAACAGGTCACTACATTGCAACAAGGCCCCATGAGCCAACAGCGCTCCAGTATGCTCTATGCTTCAGTGTGAAATAAAAGAGACAATATAACAAAACTACACCTTTTAGGGATTTATCAAATACAGTGACAAAGGAGTGATTATAACGGACACTCTTGAGACTTGAATCAGGATACTATCAGTTCTAACCTGCTTGTGAGGTAGTGCAGACACCAAGCACACTCAGTGGCAGACATCAAGTCAAACGTTGGTCCAGGAGCCAGGACGGCTATCACCTTTGAAGGTAAGCTGGAAGCCATGACCATCCTGTAGACACAGTATTAATCTGAGCAAAGTCTCAGCAGCGTTAGTTTTTAAAAAAAAATATGAGCAAACAACAGTGAGGAGCAGAGAAATTATTTAGTGTCAATAGAGTGCTTACTTAGTTATTTTCTCTGCTGTACAGTTGGAAAAGAGAAGCTGAAAGAGGGCGAATCCCACAGCTTCCACCACTACATGATCATCTTTGTGGTTCTGAACACAGGCAATTATCATGAGACACATTTTCATTTAGCACTGACATAACAGCTTAGGTGTTAAAAAAAGATTAAAAAATATTACAGTGGTCACCTCCATACAGTTGGCTAGAGATGGTATGATTCCCTGGGCCACGAGTTTCTCTTTTACAGAATTGCTATCTGGGCATAAATTACCTAGTGTGTAGAGGCACAGTTCCTGTGTGAACATGAACACGCACTTTTAATCAAAAACATTCCAAATGGTAAATATTATAATACAATGACTGTTAAAAGCAGATACTCACCGTGAACTTGGTACTCTGACCTGAAAGGAAAGTGATCAGGTAGGGGGATGCCGATAGACAAGCTAATGTCACACTGGGATGATGCGAGTTAGACAACTCGTGAAGACACTTAATAGCCTCCATACGGTATGTAGCATTAGAGCCAGTGAGGTAACCAATCATAACATGCATGCTGTTCACTTGCCTAGAGGTAAGACAGGTTTATTTAGAGAGCAGCAGAAACATAGATGGCAAAAATTTCCTCTCAAGTCATATGACGTGGAAAAGAAAGCTATGGCCATACTTGATGAAACTGAGATGTGCTTGTGGGTCACGGAGAGCTATAGTCAGTAGTTTCAGACAGGCCCCCTTCTCTGTCCCATGTTCTACAAGATTCTGGAACAAAGTGACTACATCCTATGGAAATGAGAAGCAAATTCAGAAGGCAAGTATTACATGAGTCTTTCAAACCATTTTTTAGAAAGCATTACCTGTTCCATTGAAACTTCGATATTGACGTCTTCTATATCTTCGTCTGCTTCATTCATAAGGATTCTCTTGCTCACAATCTTTCTTGCTCTCCAGGCCTGTCTCAGTTCTGTTGCAATAGTTGTAAACATCACTTTCAAAACATAGCAACTTATATTTTGTGCATTTGTTATGAAGTAGATGGGGTGTTGGTTGTTTTGAAGGTTGTTAAAATTATACTGAATGGACCCATAATGGTTCACTATTTTGGATTTCTTTATGAATAAAAACATCCTTCCAGCTTGTCCCTTAGGAGTGTCCAAAGCCAGATTTCTTAATGAATCAAGCCACCTTAACAAAGAATTGATGAATACTAAGTTAGCTGATACCAGATAACCTCTTTTTAACTAGCATAACATTTAGCTATTAGAGATGAACTGAAGTGATGGCCATTTTAAATATTTCAGGGTCTTTGTTGCCCAACTAATAATGAAACTTTTACATCATAAATTAACAGTATGCTAAAATAGGTGTTACAATATTGACAGGGTTCCCACACATTTGAAATGTCAAAGATCCTTACCTTTTCCAGACTCCTCAGGGGAAAAAAAAATCTAATTTATAACAGTGAGTAAATAGTGAGTAAATAGAAGTGTATTATGTAAATAAAGGATGGAATCAATCTTTTGTTTTCATTATTCTGAATGTCTATGTACCCATTTCACCAAATAATTTCCAGAGGACTATAGCTAGCTAATGTTGCTCATACAAAGAAATGCTGAACCGAGATAAAATATAAAGCCGTGCACCGAGTTTAAGTTCCACATGACCAACTGTACTATCTTCATCTCTCAAACCCCATGAGTAACACAAGGGCCGTTTGTTGCATAAGATTTGGCCTCACTGGTATTCTTAAACATTAATTAAACATTTCAGTAGGTTTTAACAACTACGAATTAAGTCAATAAATATAAAAATAAATTTACAAATTATCAACCAAACAAATTATGAATTAAAATAAAGAACTAGAAAAGGCTTCACCTCTCTGGCATTAAATGCTTCAACATTAGGAATATTTGTAAACATTGTTTAACGGATTTAGAGTAAAATCAATAATACATCAAAAGAACAGCTTTGTAGACCAGCATGCAAAAAATGTAGTAAATTATAAACAGCAGGTAAAACAGTTAAACTGACTTGTTTTACAACGAGAACCCAAGACAAATAAATGCTGTGAGAACACAGAAGGACTGTGCAAAAGAACTCACTGGAACGGACGGACACGGACACACACCTTACAGAGGCTCCATATGTTCAGTACAGATCTGACTTGGGCTGCATGTCTATAACCCTGACAGGCTAACATGAACCGATGTAAAAGACGTTGTTTGCTACCTGGTTGTCAGCGTTATATTTTTTTATTCTGAAACTCACCCTTCTCGTACTGTCGTAACTTTATCTTTAGCTCCAACGTGCTGGTGCCTTGACGGGCTGCCTTGTGGTGAACTTTGTCAAGCCTCCACATTTTGGTTACTTTGATGAAACCAACGCAGTTGACGCCAAACGTTTGTCACACATAATAAAATGTCTCTCGTCGATTTAATAGGTTAACACTCTTCTTCTATGGATTTTTGTCTAACCTTAATTAGCTACAGCGCCACCTATCACAGCCGGTACACAGACAATCCCCAGAACAGGTAAAAAAAAAAAAGTTCATTTGTATTAAAAGTACAATGCATGTATAAAATATTTTAAAGTTTTGCTTGAAAACATGCTTTTCACAAAAATAGGAATACCACCCAACCCCAAACAACATTTTCCATACATGTAAAAATCAAAAACCTGGTAAAAATGGTGATACATTATTTTTAGTTTCAGCGCATACTGTCTAATTCAGGTTTTTGAAAAAAATTCCCGACTGCAAAACTTTCAGAGAGACATCCCTTCTGTTCAACGATTGAACTGCAGTTTGTGAAGAAATTCCATGATCATCCAATGAATAAAACATAAAGCATGCAAATACGTTTTCACAAGTATCATGTAAAATACAGCGGATAATGAATTAGAAATGTCACAGTCTGACTGTGGGGTAAAAACATATACAAATAAGTACCAAAAATAGAAATAAAAATCTTTACAGGTTTCATTGTTTCCTCAAAACATCACAACATCATGGGATAGAAAGGATGATGTGCCTTTTCCCCCTGTTTCTGTGGTGATGAAGAATCAAGGATTTTCATGACTCTTGAGTTCTTGGAGGATTTCTTCTTCTGTGAAGAAAAAACTAAAGAGTGATCTGAGCAAACGAAGAATCGCCCTTTAGAAATGTTACATCAGTAACATGATGAACTTGTACAGTATGGAAGTACCTTTTTGTGGCTTGTACATGAAGTTGTGAGGAGGGTTTGTGCTTCTTCAGTGTCTTGCATCAAAACTGGTGGTGTCTCTTGGCCTTCGTCTGATTTCAACTTACTTTTCTCTAAGAAGGAGAAATGAAGAGGTGAATAAAAAGACAGAAACAACCAAATTAGTTTGCCTGGACTGGTGTCACCACTCACTTTTCTTCTTCTGCGTTTCAGGAGTTGAAAACAGCGGAACTGAATTTTTTGAAGTTGAATCCTCTTTATTTTCCTTCACATTAGTATTCTGTTCAAGCTCAGTCTTTCCATCACTACTCTCTGATTTCTTTGCCGATCTCTCTTCTACTATATGCACGGATACATCGTCACTATGATAGCCTTTGTCCTTTTTTCTCTTTTTCTTTTCTTTAACTATCTGCTCTGACTTTTCCTCACTTTCAACTGACTTGTTGTTCTTCTTTATCTCATACTCTTCAGGAATGTTCACTGAATTTTCTTCATGTTTCTTTTTTTTATTCTTGGCTTGTTTTTCTTTGACTATCAGCTCTGCATTTTCTTCCACCTTTTCAGGCACCAGGTCTAAATTTTTACTGTCATCTTCAATTTTTTGCTTTAACTTTTCCCTACAAAAAGTTTTTTTCTTGTTCACTTTATCTTCTTCAGCAGTCACCCCTGAATGTTCCTCATGATCAGTTTTCTTCTTTTTTTTGTCTTTCTTTTGATGCAATTTCTGCTCTTCAATTTCTTCATTATCAACATTCTCTTTTTGAATCTTCTCTTTAACCTCTTCTTCAGTCTCATTTCTTTTTCGCTTTTTCTTCAGCTTCAAAGTTTTATCACCAAATTCTTCTTGCTCCATGACTTCATTCTTACTTTTCTTTTCCCCTTTACTATCTTTTTCATTTTTACTGGTTGCATCTGTATTCTCATCAACACTACGTTGAGCGGTCTCCTTTAACTTTTTCTTCTTGGGTTTAGACAATGTGTCACCAGTCATGGCTTTCGTTTTGTCATTCATTATCTGTTTAGGTGAGGAGAGAGTAGGTGTTTGTGTTGTTTGTTTGTCCGTATCAGTGTTGATACTCTGCTCTTGGCTTAAGATGGCAGAGGTCACAAGTTCAGACTTTTTTGTTCTGCTCTTCTTGGGTTTAATATTCTTTGCTGGTGTTTCTGGTATGGCTTGTTGGACTATGCTATCTGTTTTTGTGGGAGGCTTAGTTCGTGGTTTCCTCACTCTCTTTTTCTTAGGTGGAGATGCAGAGCAGTCCAGAGCATTGACTGTGTCCATCTTGGCTACATCAGCATCTGCAGATGAAGTAACACAGTAAGGATATGGAACAACCATCAGTGACACAGTGTGTGGTGTTTCTTCACCAAATACTCCACACTTAATTTTGTCTCTTTCCAATGTGAAACCTCCCAAAAACCCAAACAGATCTATTGACCAGGAGTCATCTGACTCTAACTGTTTCAGGCTTTAGTGAATTTATATGTAAAAAAACAAAAACAAAAACAAAACAAACAAAAAACCTAGGATGAAAAATTTCCATCAACATCCATCTTTAATTGATGGAGACAAAAGGATGACAACAAAGATTAAACATTATCTTTGACTAAATGCAGTCACTTGGGTCCTCACCGGTTAAAATTCAACTGAAAGTCAAAACATGTTTCATGTTTCAAGGTACTCCTAAAATTTTCATCAGACCAGATGCTTACTGAAAAGAGTCATTCTAAACCAAATTTCATCAGATGACCACATAAATCTTGTCTGAATAATTGAGTAAAACAACAAAAAATAATGGTAGTGACAAAAATGTTAAAAAAAACCCCAACCCCAAAACAAACTAAAACTAGATTAAAATGTCCAGGAGTTAGTAAAATTTGATTAATGACATAAGAGGATAGACCAAAGTTGTCAAGTTAAGATAAGAAAAAACATTTCAAACAGAATTAAAACTGAGGTCACACTTAAACATAGCTGACAAAAAAAGAAGAGTGTCAAGAAAACATGAAAAAAGGTTACATATAATACATTCCGTGGTTGTTCTCTCTCACGCAAATGGCCACCCACACCCACACCCACACCACCTGTCATTTGCAGGAGCAGTTTCTTCCATTTCTCTACATCCAAGCTGCTGTCAGAGTCTGAATCTTCTCCTCCAGCAGTCATGACGTCTGCTTTTGTTTGGGTTTTGGATTTCTTGATAACTCTGACTGGAGATTTACTTTCACCCTTTTTCCTTTTAACTGACGCAGGCTGAGAAGAGCACAAAGGAAAAACAAACCAACTTTGTATTAAGGACATGATCTACAGTGAGGATCTGTCATTTCAAAAAAATCTTGTTAAAAAAACTCACACTCTTTTTTTGCGTCTCACTTTTTTCAGATTTCTTTTTCCTCAGTGTGCCTGGACAGAAAATGTATTAACATGGATTAAAGTGCAGTCATTTCTTTCTTGTACGTCTGCAGTAAAGACCATTAAACATACCAACAGCTGGCGTTTCCTGCTCAGAGGTGCTGCTGACTTTCTTCTTAGGAGTTCTGACTTTTGAAGAGGAGGATGCACCAGCTTTTGTCTTTGTAATCTTTGGTTTAAAAGGCACGAAGCATTAAGAACATGGCTGGTCTTTTTAAAGGACAACAAGGACAGAACGAAGCACAAAGAGGCCAACATGATCATGTGCAGGCCTTAACTAATGCCTGATTTATTCCATCTGTCCCAGTTATTAAGTTCACAATCAAATTATTCTTTTTTTTTTTTTATTATCCTTGCTTTGGAATTGAGTGATGTTGTTTTAACTAATGACAATTTGGATCTTTTCACAAACAACCAGATTAAATATCTAGCAGACCTTAAATGTTTGATGCTTCTTCATGCTTTTTTTCATCTTCTTGAGTACAAGAAAATTACAATCGTCTCATCTTCAGCTGCTTATCCGAAATACAGGTCGTGGGTGTTGCTGGAGCCTATCCCAGTAGGTAATAGGCAAGAGGAGGAGGCGTCACCTGGACAAGATGCCAGCTCATCGCAGGGCCACATGGGAGACAAGACCCTCACACTAACACCTATGGATAAATTACAGCAACCAATTCAATTAAATTGCATGTTCCTGATGGTGGGAGGAAAACGGAGAACCTTTAGAGAACCCACGCAGACACAGGGAAAAACATACAAACTGCGTATAGAAAGTAATCAAACTTGGAACCTTCTTCTTCTGTTGTGGGGCGACAATGCAACTCGCTGCTCCACCATACTGTCTTTCTTCATGCTTTCAATGATTTATAATTATAAATAAAGAAATGCTGGAGATGACACTAACCATAGACGGAGTATTCCCTTCTATGTTGGTGGTTTCACTGGACTCGCCCGGCGCTGTATTTACAGGGGTGAACAAGCGCTCTAGTTTCTGCTTGGCAGTAGATGCTGTAGCCTTTGGTTTCTTTGGGGTTGCAGAGGCTGACATTTTACTGTCACAAAAAGGAGTCTGTAATGTCAACACAAAAAAACTTAAAATCAGTTTACATTCAGTAAAGTAGTGTATAATTAAAGACAGCATCAGCTTTTTGTTGTAAGCATGCACTGAGGGTATTCATCATCTAACCTGTGGCAGCAGACTCTGACTCAGCTCCTCACAATCAGAACTATTGCCGCCCTCAACCGGAGTCTGACTGGAGATGGCTGCAGTTCGGATGTTTGCAGTTGGTGCAGGGTTCAAATGCCAAAAACAACAACAAAAATGAGCAACGATTCTCCCTCCTTCAACAATGAAAAGACAATTCTCTCCTCTCATACGGCTATGCTTCAGATGAACACTTCCATTCTGTGTCTTTGACATTTGAATAACAAACTGGCCATACCTTCAGCTCCATTTTGCCCGTGTTCTTTAGACTTGGAGTGCTTTGCAGACTCTAGCTTCTTTTTCTTTTTGGAGTCACTGTCAGAGGAGAGACAACTCTAATGTCATCACAACCAATCAGGGTGTTTGGTTTCTACATCGAAACCAAACTCACTTGAACCAGGAACTATAGATGTCCAACAGTGTTGCAGAGACTTCTGTGTCCACCTGCAGGTATCAATAGAAAACAGGGATTGATTAGGCAATTGGTTACGTGTTATATGGGTAGTAAATAATGTTGATAGTCTCACCAACATTAGAGTACTTTATTCATCACTAATACATGAACCCATTTCATAGATCTATTCAGATTAGACATTTTGACTACTGTAATTACATAAGTGTTTGACTATTACAAAGCTTTGGAACAGTTCTATATTTGTATTAAACATCGATAAATGCTATTAGATATAGCATCTAAATAATCTATAATCCCAATCTATTGAAAAACTAACAAAATCAAAACATACCCGTATGTCTGCATTTTAATATAAACTCCTCTAATACAGTTACCATTCTTGATTTACTATTTTAACTATTTAAAGGTGCGCAGCTATTGGCTCTCCAAATTTCATTCAAACTTGAATGAAGTTTAGATTAGAAGAACTGGTTTTGACTTGTAGTTAATAACAGTTCCCAAAATTCCCAAACAAATAATGGAAAACACAAGAAACCGATTAGTCTGCAACGATAGTTTTTCAAGGTTTTAAAACTATTAGCCAGTATGACACATTGTGTGTGTGTGTACAGTGTCGACCTGTGGGTTGTTCCTTTGTAGCTCATCTGCAGCTGACTGGAAGCCGTGGTCTTTCAAATGGCGGTAGATCAGTTGGATTAGCTCGTGCTCTGATGCGTTCACGGACATACCGACACAATGAAATGTCAACACGTATACAGGCAAAGGCGACAAAACGACGGTACGTTGTGATTAACACAGCTCACTTAATACAGACTCAACGCTCCGCAAGTAAAATAAGCATGTAGCCACGTTGAACTTTCAACTCAGGATATCGTTCTGTGTTCCACTGCAATGCATTATGGGAGTTGTAGTGCTTGTGTTAAAGTCACGGTTGTTTACCGTACTTGTTAATTTTCTGCATCTGTCAGTTTATAAAAATGGTCATTTTGAAGTAATCACAGTTGTCGATGTGTTACTACACTGCAACTTTATTGTTGCAGGTCATAATTAAAATTAAATCTTTAAAATATATTTTTTAAGTGACAATATTCACATAGGAGAGTTACACACTAAACAGTTCCAAAATGATTTCATTTATTGCACATAAACTACCTGGCATGATTTGATTAACTTTGAATGACGGATTGGACATTTAGTGATGAAAGGACAAAAACAGTTCGAGTGAAAAGAAAAAATATTTTCTACAGTAGTGCTGTCGCCTCACAACACGGCGGATCTGGATTCGAGTCCCGCTCTGTGCGGAGCCTGCATGCTCTCCCCGTGTCTGCGTTCTCTCCGGGTTTCCGGCTTCCTCCCACCTCCCAAAGCATGCGCTTCAGGTCCGAAATTGCCCGTAGGAGTGTGTGTGTGTGTGTGTGTGTGTGTGTGTGTGTGTGTGTGTGTGTGTGTGTGTGTGTGTGTGTGTGTGTGTGTGTGTGTGTGTGTGTGTGTGTGTGTGTGTGTGGCTCCGCGGTGCCCGGAGTGTCCCGCCTCACGCCCCATGTCAGCTGGGATAGGCTCCAGCTCCCCGTGACCTGCGGATACAGCAGCCCTACATGAAAATGAATGAATAAATAAATAATTTAAAAAAATTAAAATCAGTGAGTAATTGTGAGGAATGAGTCTTTTCAGGGTTCTCTGCTATTCTGTTCAATATTTACTAGCAGGAACCCGTGGAAATTCCACGATAAACAATAATACTCTGAAATAAAACGGAAGTAATGTAAATTATTTTTTCTTTCTGTGCGGCCCGGTACCAAATGACCCACGGACTGGTACCGGTCCGCTGCCCGGGGGCTAGGGACCACTGTACGAGAACAAATGAAGCCTCATGAAGCTTCCAACCGTAGTTAACCGATTGGGATGAAAAGCTTCAATGCTTATAGAGTATATACAGTATATGTATATATATAAAAGTACATAAATAAAAGTATGTAAAAAGAGTCTTACTTTTTAAGATATTTTTTAAAAATTTATTCATTTGTTTATTTATACAGCAATGGATTAAAGGTAACATAATAAACAATCAGTTACAATTAATCGGGCCTGACTCAGTTAAAAGTGGTTTACAGCAGGCTCCTGTTCATTATCTCAACTCCTCAGGTATTCAATGAAATGCTCAACATATCACCAGGAAAGCTATGTGACCTTCAAATAATATCTGAGAACTTCTGTATAAAAGACTGCTCCAAATGTGAACATTGTGTTGCCAACATCACTTCAGTGGCCCACCTCTGTGACAAACTGCCATGATGGATCCGGCTGTACCAGGAAAGAGAAAGAGTTGAAGACGGTCTTTCAAGACACGGGACTCATCTTACATAACAAACTAAATTGTGACAGGATTACAGTTGAATACAGTTGAAGCTTGATAGCCAGTTGAGACACATTAAAATGGACTGCTTGGCTCAGTGGTAAAGCAGGCGGTAGAGCGGGTCGTCCAATGCTCAGAGATCGACGGTTCGATTCCCGCTCCCGCACAAAAAATAACACCCAGAGGTGAGCTGACAGTGGGAGGTGTCAGCTCACTTCCAGAGCACTGCCGAGGCAGCCCTGAGCAAGGGGTCCCCCCTCACAAGTTGCTCATTTGGGGCACACCACGAAGGAGCTGCCCGCCACTCTACATCTCCTGCATGCTTACAGGGGCCCCTGTATGTGGTTGTGTGAATTACAGGGGCCTGTACACATTAATATGCATGCGTGTGGTTGACTGATGAACAAAACTAGAGTGTGCGTTCTTAATTTCCCTTCAGGGATTATAACAGTGTATAAAATATATACATATATTTTTTTTTAATTTGACACACACACGGAAACACAGACAAATAGATCCAGAACCCAAGAGAAAACAGGTGCTGCTGTGGTAATGGTACCATAAAATTCTGTTGATCTTCACATTCTAAAGATGTAAACTGCTCTTGTCTTCATGTGAATTTTAGTTTAAATTACAGAGAAAGAATGCATTCCAAATTAGTTACTTTACTGGCACTTTTTTTATATGCGTGGGTATGGTGCAGCTTGCAGAGTAAGAGATGTGTAGCTAAAATGTTCCATTGCTCAGTTGTTGCCATTGGTTTAGCCATGTTAATTAGAAAACTACATACTTCTGATGCTTTGTGAGTCATATGGTTTGACTGATGTGTCTGGATGGCAGTCAGATGTTGTTTCTGGATTGTCTGAATGGGTGTGATCGTCAAAGCCCTAACTGGTTTGTCAAATCAAAAAGACATTTGATATGCATTTAAAGTCAGTTGAATTGAGGAAACCAGTTGCCCTATACAAGTTTAGTTCTGTGAACATAATACAAACTCATAACTGTGTTATAACTTAATAGTTTTATTAGGTTGAATGCTTAACACCGAAAATCAAAACAGACCTGCCTTCCTGTGGCTCAAATTATCACATTAGAGTATCATGCTAACTGAACTGGTTACAGCGTACAAATATGCATAATATTAACCACTGAATGTTCAAAATTAAGGGTGGCACGGTGGCACAGTGGGTAGTGCTGCAACTGCATGGAAAGGCGGTTCCAGGTTCGACTCTCGCTCTGTGCGGAGTTTGCATCTTCTCCCTGTGTTTGCGTGGATTCTCTCCGGGTTCTCCAGCTTCCTCCCACCTCCAAATCCTCCGGTCCCAACGCCAATGGCTCCACGGTGCACTGGCTTCGCGCCTGAAGTTTGCCCCACCTCATGCCCTTAGTCAGCTTGGATAGGTTCTACTTACCTGTGACCCGTGCAAGCAGATGAAGCGGTTAGAGAAAATGAATGGTCAAAATTAAACATACAAACTGTCCATCTAGATGGTACTTTGTTTGGAAACTGCTGACAACAAATGGTTAACAACAACTTAACTTCAGAATTTACAGATAATTTTTTAAAGATCTGACCTGCTTCCTGCCATCATCCAGGTCAAGGAGGATAACCTCAGCAAACTCAAATAATTCACTGAGCTTCTCCAGGCACTTCAAATTCAGTGCATACATCCAATCACCAGTGATCGGTCCATAATATACAGTATGTGACATGACAATCATATCTTCAAGAGCAATGGACGCATGCTGGGTTTTGAGGGGAACTTGAAGCACCTTGTCCTTGTTCACGACTGCCACCAAAGCCGCTGTTCCCTCCTGTGGGGCTTCCAGCTCATCCCAAAAAAGGAGAAACGAATGTCTCACTATAATTAGTTATATCCAGTTATATCCAGTATCTGCATATCAATGTTTACCTTTTTAAAATATCACAACTCCGCAGGAATTCAGTGAAATGCTCAACACACCATCAGTTTAGCTACAGGATCTTGTAATAATTTCTGAACACTTTTGTGTAAAAGACTTTTCCAAATGTAATCACTGTATTACCCACAGCACTTTAGTGGCCCTCAGGGACCCGCCTATGTGACAAACTACCATGATAGACCAGGCTGCACTAAACTAGGTCAAGGCAGGGTTAAATACAATCAAAGCTTAATCGCTGGTTCAGCCTCTTCAAACTGGAGCGTCAGGACAAGACATACACAGAAAAACAGACAAAGACATACAGAACCAAGAGGGAGAAGGAGCTGCTGTGGTAAGGTAATGTAAACATTGGTTTTTCTGCCACTCAATTGATATACATTTTTCTGGTCTTCAGGTGAAATTTAGTTTAAACTGAAGAAAAGGAATGCATTCCAAAATAGTCATAGCCGTAAACATCAGTTGGATCTTTACTCTGTTGCTGGCTATGGTTATCCAGGCCATTTAGAAAGACACATTCTTCAGATGTTTGTTTTGTGAATTGTGGGTTACAGGCTGATTAGTCTGTGCCCTGTAAATGTGGACCAAAGTTAATTAAAGTGAAATATTTTTGACTGTAGATGGCACTTCCCATGTGTTTTCATTACCCAGGATTTTGGATCAGATGTAGTTTCAGCAATGTCTGAAAGGGTGTGACTGTACCATGACATTCCAGACAACAGCATGTAATGGAATGCTTTTGTAAAAGCATACATGCTTTTATAGAGCCATATACATAAAAGATTTCTAAGTATTTATATGGCTCTATAAATATGTTAGAAATCTGCAGTATTTTAATTAGTACATTTTGTGTTCATGCTTTTTAATAGATTCATGATCGTGCTCCAGAATTTCTTTGTAATTTCGTAACTGGTAGGTATATTTGTACCTTCTTCCAGGGTCCATGTTGTTTTTCCAGTAGGCAGAGCACAATTAAATCCTCTGTGGAGTTATGTTGGACATGCGAGTTTTATTTTTGGTTGTTTATTTCTTTAAGTAAAAGTCTTATTTATTTTCCCACCTTTTCGCTTCTTAAGCGATGCCGTGTTCACTGTTCATGATCGAAGTTTAATAAACCTGTAGCATTATGGCAAATCATCTGGTGGAACTTGTTAGACAATCATTGACTGTTAGCTGAACATTAACTGATAATTTAAACAGCATTATTATAAGTTCACAGTTCAACCCCTGTAATCACGCTACTGCTCATGAACACAACATAATGTTAGGGTATGCCATAGTTGAAGTCAAAACAAGAACCAACTAAGGCCCCACCAACCCGGTGCCGTAACCTTTGGAAAACGCAACTTTTTTGACCCCGCACAGAAAAAGATTTGGGTCCACACGACAGCGTTTTCGAAAAAATCTCCGTCCACACGTATCCGCATCAGTGCGTTGATCAACACGTTTACAAGGAGAACCAATCCCGACAACGACAGGAGAGAGAACCTGGAGGACGACCTCCATCACAGAGTTCTTCTACCAGTGGACAGCGCGTCCCAGTCTGACCCAGAACTGGAATCGGTATCTTTGGCGAGTAACGTGAATGAATGAATAAATAAATATATAAAGTTTAAGACTCATAAAAAAAGAAACAGACAAACAAATATTCAAGTGTCAAGCATGTTTATCAACGCATCTTCGATGTGGGGCTGTTATACGTCAGAAAATAGCTGGTTTTAGCTCCGTTTGTACATGTAGACATGGGTCACATGCATGACGTCACAACGGTTATTGTCCCATGAACAAGCCCCCCGGATAGAAAAAGTTGCGGATACAGCGTCCACACAACAACGCAGACCCAGCGTTTTCAAAAAATTTCACCTTGGCCAGAGTTTTCAAAAAGTTGCATTTTCGTCCCAGATATCTGTGTTGTTGTGTGGACGGAAGGCGTAAACGCGACAAAAAAGTTGCGTTTTCAAAAAGTTCCGGCAGTGTGTGGACAGGGCCTAAAGCAGCATTACAGTTGCATGAACAATATTAATATTACAAGCACTGTGGCACAGTGGGTAGCGCTGTCGCCGCACAGCAAGGCGGTTCCCGGTTTGAGTCCCGCTCTGTGTGGGGTTTGCATGTTCTCCCCGTGTCTGCGTGGGTTTTCTCGATTCTCCGGCTTCCTCCCACCTCCAAAAACATGCACTTCAGGTTAATTGGCCGGTCCCAAATTGCCTGTAGGTGTGAGTGTGTGCGTGCGTGCTGTCAACATGTGGCTCCGCGGTACACTGGCATCGTGCCCGGAGTGTACCCTGCCTCACTTCCCCAAGTCGGCTGGGATAGGCTCCAACAAACCCATGACAGCAGATATAGAAAATTAATGAATGAAAAACTTATTAGTAATAGGATATGAAGAATTGAAGATGAAAGCCAGCAGTGCTCTGAGGTAAGTCCCACATTTGTTTACCAATTGGTGACATAGGAAGACAAAAGGTAATATTAGAGAACACCTACAGTCAAAGATGTGTCAAATTACATAAATTACATAAATAAGAACATTATTTATAATAGTTCCAGGGGGGCAGCACAGCACTGAACAGAAAAGTTCATGTCAGTGAGAGGAGTACAGTAATTAAATTACCCGAGGTGTTCATTTGTTCGTTCCTTCGAGAAATGTTATCATGATATTTCAATCAAGTTTATCAAGTTTTATTTGTAAAGCTCTTAATGGCAACAGACATTTCAAAGCACTTGATAATATCAGCACTACAATGCTTGTAATTAAGTTAGTTTTTCATTTATTTTCAGAAATCACGTTGTTTTTGAGCTCTGAATTGGGATGGTCAAAGATAGGGCTCAGTAAAGAGTCTCCCACATGTATTAATAGTCTACCACCTTTTTTGACTGGCTGGCAAGACTGTAGCCTGACTAGCTATTCAACAGGTTTATGCTAGTGTCTGGTATGTGTTTATGTTTTTAGCCAGCCACTCAAAGGCATTGTTGAGTTTACTCTTAAAATGATTTCTTCAGTTAAATGTTTTATTTCTCTCTGTTTTTAGAAAAATTGCTGTGTAAATACTGACCAGACCAATCATGATGACAACCAGTGAATTTCTCCAGCAAATAATCCGATATCCTGAGACATTAAACAGTCTAGTGAGTGAAGCAAAAGAGTGTGCTTTTCAACATGGGAATATTATACGCATTAATGAGACGCCCACTTCATCAGAGGTAAAGGCACACAGTCACATCTGTCAAAATTTATTTTGCTCCATGGTTTCTTTGAAAGTCTGGCATGAAATTTAAATTTCCATAAAAACCTTGGGTTTCAAAACTCAAATGTTTAAAACAAAATATATCAGTGCAGGACTGATGCCATTGCCTATTCATTTATGATACTGTTATCTCTCCAGAAATAGGGACAAACAGTGGAAATAAGGCTTTGAGGCTAAGAGAGGTTCTGTTTGAGGTTCTGTGCACTTTGGAGTTGGTGTTGGACAGGGAAGCATAGATGCTATACTGTGGGAGAAATCTACCAAGATGGCATATTCTACTTTACTGGCTGACTGTGGTCCCTGACTAATCTAAGTACAGGTAGTCCTCAAGATTACAAACAACTGATTTATGAACATTTGTAGATACGAACAACCATACAATGTCATGTTTGACAACTGTAGTTCTGCTGCATTCCACACCAAGCACAGTGACATTAACACACCATAGATTAAATTAAGATTTCAAGTCATGTCAAAATAACTCAGCAAATATCAGACCAAGTGAACAATTTCCTCTGATGTTAGACTTCAAGCGGTCTTTCCGACTTTTCGTCTTTCATCTGCAGCGGTTTGTCCTTTAATGCACATTTCTGTGAACTTCTGAGCAGGAAACAAATTCACAATATACTTATGAGAATGGAGACGTACACCAACATTGAGACTGTAGACAATTTAGGTCAGGCTGACAGTTTGAGACACCAATGTAGAATGCAGACTACCTGTAAGAAAATTCTGTCACAACCTCCTGTTAGTTCACTTTTCTTTCTTAAAATATTGAAGAAGTTGTCCCTCTGTAGGAGCTATAAGATGTAGGTACCAATGGTGGCTGGATTACATGTCTGACCGGACACATTTTCCGCTGAATGCTGAGTGCTGAATTCAGAATGTTTTGCTATTTGATGTTAATAATTGGTCAAGTTAACTGAGAAATTTAATGGAAATAAAACAGAGTTAGGTGGCAGGTCGGTCTTTTGATTGCATGGAAGCGCATCAGTGCGTCATTCACGTAAACGCAGTGGAACACCTCAGTGACTTAAAGCTTCGCTTCGCCTCTACACCCCCGAGGACAAAATTCATTAAGCAGAGGTTGAAATGTAAAAATTACATTAAGGCCCTACAGTATTTTGTTTTGTTTAAGTGTTATTTTTATTGTCCTGTAATTGTTTCTGGAAAGCCTTAGGGAATAGTGCTTTCATATTTATAGTAGTAATGGCATTTAAATGACCTCAAATGACAATTACAGATTGAAAATTAATAATGACTTAGAACAGTTCATCTTAAGAAACAACCTTTCTGAACCAATTGCGTTTGTATGTTGAAGACTACCTGTAATGGCTGAGGACTTTTTATGATGGATGATGTGTGTGTGTGTGTGTGTCTGTGTGTGTGTGTGTGTGTGTGTGTATGGCCTACTACTTCTACTGGATCTTTCTCTGCTTAGAAATGTGGAAGGTGACTGGGTCAACTCTGGAGTGCATCTGCAAGCCAGATAGTCTTTATAGAACTCTAAAGCTACACATCCTATTTGCTACTGGCTCAAACAATAGTAGCGCAAGTTTATTCTGCTCTTAGTAAAACTGCACCGCAAGAAACGATTTGGCAAACTTTACATGAACTGCAGAATCTGTGAATGACATTTATCATCTGTTGTGTTTTTAGGCTGTGACCTACCTTCCATTCACACTTTTCCCTTCTCCAATGCCAAAAGCCATCATCCTTCAGGCCCTGGCAGTGCAATCTCATTTTAACATACTGGTGGACAAGATCAGCCAGGATCCAGACTTTCTGGAAGAGGCGCTTGCAGGGTACAAGAAGATTCATCATGCTGATTATGAGAAAATTCTGTCAGGTTTAGGAGAGAAAGAAATTCAACAATGCTTTACCACAACGATGTAACGTTTGATGATTTCCTTTCACGTCACAGGACTATTCAGGTGGATGATTTCACAGCCAACTTATTTAATATATTCAAACAAATTCAGCAGGAAGGTTTGACACAGGTAAGAACATGATTGAAATTGTTAGATAATTTAAATTGTATAGACAAACTGACCTTGAAACAGTATATATGCTGAAGATAGTGATCACAAAGCACTGTACAGATTCTTGTGGCTGCTAGCCTGTGTATCCCTGTGCTACCACTTTGTTATTGTCCTGTTACTGTATTTAGTTTCTGTGATTCTTCTTGATAGCTCATCTGTGTTGCCACGTTTTTGCCCGTGTCGTCTCCTTGAGCTTTGTAATAAGTTATCTGCGGTTTTTGTTCATTTGATTTTGGACTATGTACATTTCATTCATTCATTCTTAGGATTTATAAAATGAAATGAAATTTTGTTTTTTGTGTTTATTACTGAACTGCACTCATGTCTCCGTCCCCTATTTGTGTTTGGAACCCAGTTTCGTATTGCTGTCCATGTTGGTCCCTGCAAACGGGAGAATCTGTTAGATTGCTACACACACTCCTCAAAAGTTCAGGAAAACTTTTTGAGATGTCTTGATAAACCACTGATACTGAGTTTTCAACCAGCATGGCTTAGAGTTTTTTTTTTTTAAATTTAAGTTTCCTAGCTGTTTGTCTCAAGAAAAAGCAAGTGAACAATTTAAAAATCCATTCCTGGCCTATCCCCAAGTTGGAGACCTACAAGACAGCCTAGATAGCCTGCCAGCTCTGTCTGCTCCAGCCTCTCTGTGAGCTTCAGCATCTCTGCTCAGATTTTCCAGCACCCTCGCTGCCCGTGAAGGTGCAGTTGCCCATCACCATGAATTCCATCCATCCTCATAGCCTCCCCAGAAAGTCTGCCTCTTGCACCCCAGAGCTCCTCTGTACAGTCGAACTTAAGTCCATTCCTTGGGTCCTTTTGGTGGATGTCCAGTTGACTCCTGCTCCACATAATTAGTTGGTGACTATTCAGTCTGCTGTTGCCCAATACATTCAGTCTGTAAGGATTCCTCTGACTGTTACTGTTTCCTAACACCTCCTGGGAAGGTGCACCTGCCTACTAAGGGTCTTGTTGTCCAACTGGGGCTAGTCCTACTGAATAATGTTCATGGTTACCATGGTCCCATTGTTCAGTTGAGGGAGGTCCTGATAAATAATGCTGTTTGTAGAGGCAAGGATTTACTTCCTGTTTTTTCACTTGGGGTAGTGGGTGTGGCATGTATGTGTGGGTGTATTGGTGTATGAGATTTCCTAATTGATTGCCTGATGAATATCACCTGTGCCTGGCTGTGATTCTGTTTTCTTGATACAGAGAGAGTGTGAGGTGCGATGCCGATATTTCTGTTGACCACAAAGAGTAAAATACGCAATACCGCAATACGCAAGGAGTAAAAGACGAAAAGGCTATTTTCCATCCAGTGCAGCCATCGTCCATCTGCACAGAATGTATGGTCTTCTGGAAATGGTTAAAGGGACAGTAAAGTTAAAATGAACCGGGTCTGTATTTGAAGTACATAAGTAAAAAAAAAGGCTTGGTGGCATTTTTATTTTTTTATTTGCAACGGAGACTTAGAAAAATGAAATTTATCGTAAGTTATGGAGCGCGCCATGACAGCAGAAGTGACACAACCGTAGACAACGGGGTGAATCCATATCAATGTAGATAAAGCTAGCGACAAGGTAAAGAGCCGGCATTTTCGTAATTATTTATCCGAATATTGCCGAAAATAATGTCCTCATCAGAAACTGAAGACGATTTCCCAGTAAACCCACCTGGGGGTGTAATTCAGTCAGTCAGTCATTTTCGTATAACCACTGCTATATCCGCTGCAGCGGGTCATGGGGAGCTGGAGCCTATCTCAGTGGCATAGGGCCACTTTGACGTGGATGGCCTCTTTCACTCCTCTCTCAAACCATTTATCTTCCCTGTCCAAGATCTGAACATCGGTGTCCAGAAATGAGTGACCCTCTTCCTTGAGGTGAAGGAAGACTGCCGAGTCCTGTCCTGATGTGTTGGCTCTTCTGTGTTGAGCCATGCCTCTGTGTAGTGGTTGTTTGGTTTCCCCTATGTAGACATCCGAGCATTCCTCGCTGCATTTTACTGCATACACCAGATTGCTCTTCTGACTGTGTGGTGTGGGGTCTTTTGGGTGGACCAGTCTTTGTCGGAGGGTGTTGCCCAGCTTGAAATACACAGGGACCTTGTGTTTGTTAAAGATCCTCCTCAGCTTTTCAGACACTCCAGACACATACGGGATCACTATAGCATTGCGCTTGCTCTCTTCCGCCCTCACTGGGTTGTTCTCCTTTCTGGATGTTGTGTGAGCTTTCACAAAGGTCCACGTAAAAGTGGAGAAGCCATCTCTGAATAGAGGGGGTGGTCTGCGACATCACCTTTCTCCCATTTATAATCATGTCCTTTCGAAACTCCCAAAAAGATTGTCACAGCGGATTGACCCAGGTGATGTGTCTCATGCTAATGACCCTTATTAGCATGCAAAGGTGTAACTCACATCTCAAGGACCCCCTTTGGACCCCTATCAACAATCGTTGAGGAGCCAGACGGGCTTTAGCGACGGTCGTTGGAATGTGAATAGCACTGACCACACCCCACAGGGTTTATAAGCTGGGACTTTATCAGAAACTCTCTGAACTGAAGAAGTCTCTTGGATGAGAGACGAAACGTCTTCAAGAACTTTCTTAACCACCAGTGGATCGACTCAAAAGCTTTTGGATAGCCATGACCTGGATGACTGAGAACCTACACAGACAAAGGGATGATATACATTTAACATTTATTTTTTATTCTATTTTTCATTACGATGAATAACAGATGTCATTTAAAATTAAGTTTACTGTCCCTTGAATTAAACGTCCACAACTGCAATAATGCCTCATGTTTCATCCTTGGACTCAGGGTGTCAGACAAAGCCCCGCTCTCTCCTCTTAGTGACTAAATTTGGGCTTTGATAGCCAAAACACTGTTATTAATTCAAAGGTGGACCAGCTCGGTGTCCAAACTGCTTTTCATTCTGCCCAGTTAGTGGAGAACTTGCTGATTCTTCATTCTTGATCATTCTGATTCTTCTCTTGACTAGTGCCACAATATACTGTGCAACATACAGTATATGCAAGTTATTCTGCATTACTAAAATGTCTGTTTGCAATGCACTGGAAACAAGTACGGAGTATCTCCACGCCTCATGCCCGTAAGTCCGCTGGGATAGGCTCCAGCAACCCCTGTGACCCGCAAAAGTGAAGGAAGAAGTATGGATGATGAATGAATGAAATGTCATGTTATTCAGGGAAGCTCATAGCTCACTGATGAATGCTAAATAAACTAAAAGATAAACACAGATTTACGTGACTATCATCAATTAATTATCACCATGTTTATGTGCTGTTATGTTACATGAGCTGATTCCTGCGGTTGAGTATGCAGTAGTTGATCATGTGAGTGAAGTTGGAATTTCTGAATAGTGTATATTTTCAGTCAATCGCCGTGGGTCTGAACCGTACTGACTACATGGTGGACCACAGGGAGGATGGGCCTTCACCCCTGAAACAAGTAGAGATAAACACTATTGCTGCTGGTGGTTTATATGCGTCTGACTGTCTCCCTGTAGTGCACAGGTACCTGAGAACATATAACACTCTTTTTCCTCACTTTAACAAATGAATGGGATGTTTAGCAAGTTCCCATTGCATTTTTGGGGGGAAGAATAGAAATATTGTGTCATACATTCTAATTTAAAATAGTTTATCATGCTCATGGCACATTTTGTAAAATGTAATTTTTAGTTGTGGGAAAAGTGAAGGTGTCTTTGATTTTTCAGGCACATTTTGAGGTCAGCTGGTCTTTTGGAAGAGAGCAAGTGTGTCCAGGATAGAAACAATTGTCCTGGAATGTGTGCCGCACTTGCCAAGGGCTGGGAACTCTATGGACAACAGAAGTAAGTGCGGTGATGCTGGGCGTCAAAATAATAAAAAATAATCATCAAGGTTGGGTTAACTTTGAAATGATAATGATATGATTTCTGGAAACCATAACTGGTAGCCAATTATAACTTCTTCCAGTATTTTACAGTATTAGTAACTAAAAATAGTAATATGTGAAAATGTAGAACTAACTGAAAGGGGGAGATACTGTATTGCCCTGTCTACCCTTCCTTGTCCAGAATAAAATAATCTCAGCCTTGAAGATACACATTATTTGACTTGGCCAAGCAAGACATGTTACCGGTATTGTTTTGTATGTTTGCACATTGGTCTATTTGCAGAATGACACAAAAACTACACTCAAACTTTCATGAAACCGAGAAGAATGGTTGGGTGTATGATAAGGAAATGATGTGTGTAATCGGTTTGAATAAAAATCTAATAAATGTTTTTACATTTGAAGATAAAGCTGGAGGCTTTATCTTGTAAGGGTGGACAGTAAGGAGGGGGAGACTAATCTACACAGGTTGCCAAGACAAAGAGACAGAGATGGGAAGGACGTGCAGCAGGTTAGGGTGTAGTGAATGATGTAGTGAAAGAGGACATGAAGGTGGTTGGTGTGAGAAAAGCCGATGCAGAAGACAAGGTTAGATTGAGGCAATTGATTCGCTGTGGTGACCCCTGAAGGGAAAAGCCGAAAGGAAAAGAAGATTCTTGATCTTGTACAAATTCGTACGCGTTCTTCCTGACCATACACTCACTCCCATCTGTCATTTTTTATCAAAACTGTCAGATGGTTTATGCATAATAAAAATACACAGCACAATAATCTTTATCTTGAAATGTCTTCTTCTTTTTCCTTCAGCTTTTCCCTTCAGGGGTTGCCAAAGCGAATCAGTTGCCTCCATGTAATCCTGTCTTCTGCATCCTCTTCTATCACACCAACTACCGTCATGTCTTCTTTCACTATGTCCTTTTTGGTCTTCCTCTAGGCCTCCTGCCTGGCAGTTTAAAAATCAGCATCCTTCTACCAATATATTCACTATCTCTCCTCTGGACATGTCCAAACCATCTCAGTCTGGCCTCTCTGACTTTATCTCCAAATCCTGTAACATTGTGCTGTCCCTCTGACTTACTCATTCCTGATCCTATCCATCCTGGTCACTCCCAAAGAGAACCTCAGCATCTTCACCTCTGCTACCTCCAGCTCTGTCTCGAGTCTTTTCCTCAGCGACACAGTCCAAACAACATTGCTGGTCTCACCACAGTTTTGTACACCTTTCTTTCATTTTAGCTGAAATTCTTCTATCACACATCACACCTGACACTTTTCTCCACCCGTTCAGTCCTGCCTGTACACACTTCTTCATCTCTTTTCCACACTCTCCATTGCTCTGGACAGTTGACCCAAAGTAATTAAAATCCTCCACCTTCTTGATCTCTTCTCCCTGTAACCTCACTCTTCCACTTGGGTCCTTCTCATTCACATACATGTACTCTATCTTACTGTGGCAAACCTTCATTCCTATCCTTTCCAGGACAAACCTCCACCTCTCTAGCTTCTCCTCCACCTGTTCCCTGCTCTCACTACAGATCACAACGTCATCTGCAAACGTCATAGGTCCTGTCTAAAGTCGTCTGTCAGCCTGTCTATCACCATAGCAAACAAGAAGGGACTCAGAGCTGATCCCTGATGCAGTCCCACCTCCACCTTGAACTCCTCTGTCACACGTACAGCAAACCTCACCACTGCCTTATAGTCCTCATACATGTACTGCACCGCTCTAACACACTTCTCTGCCACTCCAGACTTCCTCATACAATACCACAGTTCCTCTCTGGGCACCCTGTAATAAGCTTTCTCCAGATCTACAAAAACACAATGCAGCTCCGTCTGGCCTTCTCTGTACTTCTCTATCAACATCCTCAAAGCAAATACTGCATCTGTAGTACTCTTTTTTGGCAAGAAACCATACTGTTGCTCACAAATGCTTACTTCTACCCTTAGTCTAGCTTCCAGTACTCTTTACCATAAATGTATTGTATGGCTCATCAGCTTTATTCCTCTGTAGTTGCCGCAACTCTGCACATCTCCCTCGTTCTTAAAAATGGGCACCAGCACACTTCTCCTCCATCCCTCAGGCATCTCTCACTATCTAAGATCCTGTTGGACAACCCAGTCAGAAACTCTACTGCCACCTCTCCTATGTGCTTCCAAATCTCTACAGGTATATCATCAGGACCGACTGCCTTTCCACTCTTCATCCTCTTCAATGCCCTCCTCACTTCATCCTGACTAATCTTTCTGGTCTACGACAGTCACCTCTTCTAGTCTTTGTTCTCTCTCATTTTCCACCGTTCATCAACTCTTCAAAGTGCTCTTTCCATTTTCCCATCACACTACTGGCCCCTGTCAATAGACTTCCATCCCTATCCTTAATCACCCTAACATGCTGCACGTCCTTCCCATCTGTCTCTCTGTCTTGCCAACCTGTATAGATCAGTCTCTCCCTCCGTACTGTCCAACCTAGCATACAAGTCATCATAAGCCCCTTGTTTGGCCTTTGCTACCTTTACCTTCACTTTACGCAGCATCTCCCTGTACTCCTGTCTACTCTCCTCAGTCCTCTCAGTGTCCCATTTCTTCTTAGCTAACATCTTTCTCTGTATAGACTCATGTACCTCCTCATTCCACCACCAAGTCTCCTTATCTACTTTCCTTCCAGATGACACACCAAGTACTCTCCTACTTGTCTCCCTGATCACATTAGCTGTAGTTGTCCGGTCATCTGGAAGTACCTCCTGACCACCCAGAGCCTGTCTTAACTCCTTCCTAAAAGTCATGCAACACTCTTCCTTTTTCAGCTTCCACCATTTTGTCTTCTGCTCTGCCTTTGCCCTCTTCATCTTCCTCACCACCAGAGTCATCCTACACACCACCATCCTATGCTGTTTGGCTACATTCTCTCCTACTACTACTTTGCAGTCACTGATCTCCTTCAGATTGCAACGTCTACACAAGATGTAGTCTACCTGTGTGCTCCTACCTCCACTCTCATAGGTCACCCTATGCTCCTGCCTCTTCTGGAAGAAATTATTCACTATAGCCATTTCCATCCTTTTTGCAAAGTCAACTACCATCTGTCCTTCTGCTTTCCTGTCCTGGATACCAAACCTGCCCATCATCTCTTCATCACCTCTGTTTCCTGCACCAACATGTCCATTAAAGTCTGCACCAATGACAACTCTCTCACTTCTAGGTATGCTCTGCATCACTTCGTCAAAGTCCAACCAGAATTTCTCCCTCTCCTCCAGCTCACATCCTACCTGTGGAGCATACCCACTAACAACATTGAATATCACACCTTCGATTTCTAGCTTCAGACTCATCACGCTATCTGACACTCTTTTCACCTCCAGGACATTCCTAACAAACTCCTCCTTCAAGATAACTCCTACTCCATTTCTTTTCCTATCTACACCATGTTAGAACAACTTGAACCCTGCTTCTAAACTTCTAGCCTTGCTACCTTTACACCTGGACACACAGTATGTCTATCTTCCTTCTCTGCATCATGTCAACCAACTCTCTACTTTTTCCTGTCATAGTTCAACGACCCTACTCTCAGTCCTATACTCTTGGCGTTCCTCTCCTCTCTCTTCCTACAAACACACTTTCCTCTTCTCTTTCTTTGACTGACAGTAGTTCAATTTCCGCCGGCACCCTGTAGGTCAACGGCACTGATGGCGGTCGTTGTTAACCCAGGCATCGACCGATCCTGTATGGAAGTCATAGGTTTGATTTGGCAAAAGTTGCCGGATGCCCTTCCTGACGCAACCCTCTATATTTATCCGGGCTTGGGACCAGCACAATAAGACACTGGCTTGTGTCCTATTGTCGCTACATTGTACAAGATCAAGGAGAAAATTGCCATGAGTGAACTATCATTAAAATAATAATTCCAAATTATTTGAAATTCTGAGGAATTTTCATGGCAGAGGGGTTGTGTAATGACGCTCAAACTATCATGTGACTATAACTTTCAGGTACAGTCATAAGTACGTTAGTGACGTCTACTGATATCAAAATAATTATACAAAGAAACAATCTTTGTATAATGATTTTTGTCTTAACATACAACTCTGAAATATTTTAGTTTTCTTGAGGAAACTTATTTGTTGATGTTAAAGTTTTTCACCAAATAAATGATGAAAAATTTGTAAATCAGAATTTCTCTCTGCAGAGCCGTAATCCTCTTCCTCGTCGAGAGTCATGCACAGATCAACAAACTCAATCACCGCATAATGGAGAAAAACCTCTGGGACAGGTACTAAAAAAAAATGTCAACCCTAATTTAGAGAGAATGATACTTATAGGAGATTAAGAGATGCGTAGCATAAGAACTGAAAGTTGGAGTCCATGAATCCACAACATTTTCTGAAAGTCATAAAGTTTGATTTAGTGTACTTGGGTGTTAATATTTCAGTCTGATCCATAGCCACATTCACACTTTTGGCCTGGTTTCTTCTAAGAAGAATTTCATTTTTATCTTTGTGGACAAAATTATTACACCTCCCAATTGTTGATTTGTTCTGTGGAATTTATTCTGCTCTTGTATGTGATTATTTTCTAGCCTGTTTATATGGTTGTGAAAATGTACATGTCATTTGCAACATTTTGGTCAAATAGTGTTCATTCTTTCATCCATTCATTCATTCATTGTAATGGCTTCTTCTACTGTTGCGGGTTGTGGGATTGCTGGAGCCAATCACAGCGGACTTCATACGTATGGCAGGGTATGCTTGGGGAGTAACACCAGTGCACTGCAGATCAACTAATGTTTTGATATAATCTTATGTAGATCATGCATATGTTTACGAGAACTAACCCCAGAATAAAGCACACCCATTTTATTTTAGCAGCAACCATAGTGTGGGATTAAGGGCACTTTAAGATGTAGGTTCCATATGCCAGGGGTTGAATGACTAACCCATATAACCAATCCATCTGGAAACATTTTTCTCTTTATGCGTAGGAACATTCCTGTTATCCGCAGAAAATTTGAGGATGTGTACAGGAGAGGATCTCTTCATGATGACAGAAGATTGCTTATGTCAGTATAAATTTATTTGTAATAACTGAATAAGATGGTCCTTTATTCATCCCACTATGGGGAAATTCACAAATAGGAAATAGTTGACAGCATTCTGTGATTTATTAATTCTTAATAAAGTGACTGTCCTAAAATGTTGAACTAATTTCATAGCAGAAACAAATATTGTTAAGTTTAATTTGTTTTAGGGACTATGATTTTTTTTTTTTTTTGTAGCTGTTTTGGAATGCATCATACTCAAAACTAATGAAAATTGTCAAAAATATTGCCTTCTAGATACCAAGGAAAGGACTTATGGCTTCTAATTAATCAATATCTACTAGTCATTTTAACTAATGATTCCTTTGTTTAACATTGTTTGTTGACTCATTTAGTCCATCCCTCCATCTTCTTCCGCTTATCCAGGGTCGGGTCGCGGGGGCAGCAGCTTAAGCAGGGAAGTCCAGACTTCCCTCTCCCTAGCCACTTCGTCCAGCTCCTCCGGGAGAATCCCAAGGCATTCCCAGGCCAGCCGGGAGACATAGTCTCTCCAGTGTGTCCTGGGTTGTCCCCGGGGCCTCCTCCCGGTAGGACATGCCCGGAACACCTCACCAGGGAGGCATCCTAACCAGAAGCCTGAGCCACCTCATCTTGCTCTTCTCGATGCGGAGGAGCAGCGGCTCGACTCTGAGTCCCTCCCGGATGACCGAACTTCTCACCCTATCTCTAAGGGAGAGCCCGGACACCCTGCGGAGGAAACTCATTTCGACTGCTTGTATCCGGGATCTCGTTCTTTCGGTCACGACCCAAAGCTCGTGACCATAGGTGAGGGCGGGAATGTAGATCGACCAGTAAATCGAGAGCTTTGCCTTTCGGCTCAGCTCCTTCTTCACCACGATGGACCGATACAGAGTCCGCTCACTGCAGACGCTGCACCGATCCGCCTGTCGATTTCCCGTTCCATCGTACCCTCACTTGTGAACGAGACCCCGAGATACTTGAACTCCTCCACTTGGGACAGGATCTCATTCCCAACCCAGAGAGGGCACGCCACCCTTTACCGACTGAGGACCATGGTCTCAGATTTGGAGGTGCTGATTCTCATCCCAACCGTTTCACACTCGGCTGCGAACTGCTCCAGTGAGAGTTGGAGATCATGGCTTGATGAAGCCAACAGCACCACGTCATCTGCAAAAAGCAGAGACGCAATACTGAGGCCACCAAACCAGACACCCTCAACGCCTAGAAATTCTGTCCATAAAAGTTATTAACAGAATCGGTGACAAAGGGCAGCCTTGGCGGAGTCCAACCCTCACTGGAAATGAATCCGACTTACTGCTGGCAATGCAGACCAAACTCTGACATCGGTCGTAGAGGGACCGAACAGCCCTTATCAAGGGGTTCAGTACCCCATACTCCCGAAGCAACCCCACAGAACCCCCCGAGGAACACGCCTTCAAGTACACAAAACACATGTAGACTGGTTGGGCGAACTCCCATGCCCCCTCAAGGACCCTGCGGAGGGTGTAGAGCTGGTCCACTGTTCCACGGCTAGGGCAAAAACCACACTGCTCCTCCTAAATCCGAGATTTGACTTCCCGACAGACCCTCCTCTCCAGAACCCCTGAATAGACCTTGCCAGGGAGGCTGAGGAGTGTGATCCCCCTGTAGTTGGAACACACCCTCCAGTCCCCCTTATTAAAAAGGGGGACCACCACCTCAGTCTACCAATCCAGAGGCACTGTCCCCGATGTCCACGCTATGTTGTAGAGGCGTGTCAACCAGGACAGCCCCACAACATCCAGAGCCTTTAAGAACTCTGGGCGGAGCTTATCCACCCCTGGGGCCCTGCCACTGAGGACCTTTTTAATCACTTTGGTGACCTCAACCCCAGAGATAGGAGAGCCCGTCTCAGAGAACCCGGACTCTTCTTCCTCACGGGAAGGCGTATTGGTGGAATTGAGGAGGTCTTCGAAGTATTCTCCCCACTGAGTCACAACGGCCTGAGTTGAGGTCAGCAGCGCCCCATCCCCACTATTCACAGTGTTGATGCTGCACTGTTTCCCCCTCCTGAGACGTCTGATGTTGGACAAGAATTTCCTCGAAGCCATCTGAAAGTCGTCCTCCAAGGCCTCAATGGACTCATCAGCTGCCTCAGGAGTCCCACAGGCCAAAAAGACCCGATAGGACTCCTTCTTCAGCTTGACAGCATCCATTACCGCTGTTGTCCACCAAAGGGTTCGGGTGTTCTCGCCACGACAGGAACCGACCACCTTACGGTCACAGCTGCGGTTGGCCGCCTTGACAATGGAGGCGCGGAACATGGTCCACTCAGACTCAATGTCCCCCGCTTCCCCCTTGACATGGGTGAAGTTCTGCTGGAGGTGGGAGTTGAAACTCCTTCTGACAGGGGATTCCGCCAGGCGTTCCCAGCAGACCCTCACAATACGTTTGGTTCTGCCAGGTCGGACTGGCATCTTCCCCCACCATCGGAGCCAACACACCACCAGGTTGTGATCAGTTGACAGCTCCGCCCCTCTCTTCACCCGAGTGTCCAAGACATGCGGCCGCGAGTCCGATGACACGACCACAAAGTCGATCATTGAACTGCAGCCTAGAGTGTCCTGGTGCCAGGTGCACGTATAGACACCCTTATGTCTGAACATGGTGTTTGTTATGGACAGTCCATGACGAGCACAGAAGTCCTATAACAGTCGGGTTCTGATCGGGGGGGGGCCATTCCTCCCAATCACGCCCTTCCAGGTCTCACTGTCATTGCCCACGTGAGCATTGAAGTCCCCTAGCAGCAGTCCCCAGTGGGAGCGCTCTCTAGCACCCCCTCCAAGGACTCCAAAAAGAGTGGGTACTCTGAACTGCTGTTTGGTGCATAAG
Source organism: Antennarius maculatus (assembly GCA_013358685.1). Taxonomy (NCBI): domain Eukaryota; kingdom Metazoa; phylum Chordata; class Actinopteri; order Lophiiformes; family Antennariidae; genus Antennarius; species Antennarius maculatus. The sequence goes on along the minus strand of CM023614.1, from coordinate 12,725,620 downwards.
CACAAACAACAGTCAGGACCCATCCCCCACCCGAAGGCGGAGGGAGGCTACCCTCTCGTCCACCGGGGTGAACCCCAATGTACAGGCGCCAAGCCGGGGTGCTATAAGTATACCCACACCTGCTCGGCGTCTCTCACCATGGGCAACTCCAGAGTGGAAGAGAGTCCAACCCCTCTTGAGAGGACTGGTACCAGAGCCCAAGCTGTGTGTGGAGGTGAGCCCGACTATATCTGGAGGGAACTTCTCCACCTCACACACCAGCTCGGGCTCCTTCCCTGCCAGAGAGGTGACATTCCACGTCCCAATAGCCAGCTTGTGGCCGGGGATCGGATCGCCGAGGTCCCCGCCTTTGGCCACCGCCCAGCTCACAATGCACCCAACCCCTATGGCCCCTCCCACAGGTGGTGAGCCCATGGGAAGTATTCATTTAGTCTTTTTTCTTATTTGTTTAGTAATTTTTGGTTGTCTTGTTTTTTGTATGTGCAGTGTTTATGCTAAGTTACATTAAAGGTAAATTCATCATTAAATGTAACCAACAGAGATGGCCAGGAGGTGGCTGTTGTGTACTACCGCTATGGCTACATGCCAAATAACTATACTGAACAGGTAAGAAAATAATAATCCTTTGTTTAAATTTTGTCTTATATTTACTGCATCTATTTTTTTTACCCACAATGAAACATCAATGTGGTTTCATCATCAACAAATATGATGACAGTACAAGAAGATATGATAAGGTGCCTAGTAAATACAAAGGGGCAAAACGTATTTTCTTGTCATGGAAATGCTAAGAAAAAAGAATGTCCTCAGTTATTAATAATTTCTAAAACAATTCCTGTATGTTTTAGTCTTGGGATGCTCGTCTTATGATGGAGCGCTCTCTGGCTGTGAAATGTCCTGACATTGGCACCCACCTGGCTGGAACCAAGAAGGTCCAGCAGGTACTTGCTAGACCTGGAGTTTTGGAAAGATTCTTCCCAGATCAGCCTCAAGTAGTGGAGCAGATGAGAGCCACCTTTGTTGGCCTCTACACTCTTGACATGGTGAGAAAAATGACAGAATCTACAAGTTGCTCCAATGATTTTATATTTGAATTTGTGTCTAATGATATCTTAGACAGCACTGAGTGTCAAACTGTTTCATTGTAATGATGTAACAATCAGTTTTCCTTCCTTGTTTTATTTTCCTTGTCTTTAGGGCCCAGAGGGTGACAAAACCGTAGAGATGGCTTTGGCAGCTCCAGAACGGTTTGTGTTGAAGCCTCAGAGGGAGGGAGGAGGTACTGTATCTATGAGTACATATTCATGCAGAATTTCCTGAAACCATTGTCATACTGATCACCATTTCTTGAACCACAATTATTACAAATGTCTACAACTCAGTGTATGCCACAGATAAAAGTTAGGTATCAAGTTATCTTGAATGTGCATGTCATGACGGCAGACTTGAGAAAGTTTTAAGTTTTGGCCAAATGACACAACTTTTTCTTGTCAAATCTGTTGTTGTTTTTTAAAGTGTTGCAACTATTTTTTTTCATGTTTAATCCTACTATGCAGCATACGCACTACTAGCACTAAGTGTCCTTTACAGAGTTCTTACAATGGACTACAGCACATTAAAACACAGCATAGAGTTTAAAAGTTAATGATGAATGACTTTAATGCATTGGAACCATAAACATGACTCAAAGAAATCCAAATATACATGCAGAATCCTCCATGCTTCATTACAGCATATGCCACTTTTTTAGGAAACAACATCTATGGATCAGAGATTTCTGAGGTCTTACAAAGACTGAAGGACAGTCCAGAGAGGATGGCCTACATTCTCATGGATAAGATCCAGCCTTTCATTGTAAAAAATATCCTGCTGAAACGAGGTGCCCCTCTCCAAATCAGCAACTGTGTCAGTGAACTGGGAGTATTGGGAGCATATGTCAGGTATGTGATCACTATTTCATATTCATCTTATGCATCTGTGCCACAAAAGGCATTTTATTTTCAAATGATCTTCTTACTCAGTTACATTGTTATGAATAAAATATCTTAGTAATTCCTTTTGACATTTCAAATTCCTCCTTGGCTGAAGAATTACATATTTTTATATGTAATTTAAGACCTATCCTGGCTGTCCAAGAGAAGCAGCTGCACATAGAAGCAGGGCTACAACAAACAGACAATTTACAACATGCACCGCTTCTTATCATTTTGATTGTCGATCAGCGATGTGTCTTATACAAAACCACCTCAGCCACCTCCGAATCCACTCAGTGTGAAAGGAGCAGCGGCTCTATTCCAAGTTCCTCCGTGATGACTGAGCCTCTCACCCCATCTCTAATACTGCGCCAAGCCACCCTACTGAGGAAACTCATTTTGACTGCTTGTTTGGGACACTGTCTTTTCGGTCATGACCATAGGTTAGAGTAGGAAAGTAGACTGACAGGCAAGTCAAGAGCTTCGTCTTTTGGCTCAGCTCCTTCTTCACCATGAGAGACCTACACAAGGACTGCAGCAATATATCAACTGCATCAATCTCTGTCAATCTCACACTCCATCCGTCCCTCATTCTTAAACAGATGATGGATGGATGGATGGACAGATGGACGGATGGATGGATGGATGGATGGATGGATGGATGGATGGATGGATGGATGGATAGATAGATAGATAGATAGATAGATAGATAGATAGATAGATAGATACTTTAATAATCCCGGAGGAAATTGCATATATAGTTTATTAATCCCAGAGGAAATTGCATATATCCACTGCTCATATACAGTATATTCATACATATTCCACAGACAGCACAGCAGACATAAATGCACATAAATACTAGACACTAGATAAACACACAAAGAGAAAAACATCTACTCTACTAAACGCAGAAAGAGAAAAACATGGAAAATAACATATACTACACAACAGAACAGTCTAAAGAAAGATTCAACTAAACAAGTAAATGTGCAAAAAGTAGAAAACTCCAGAGAGGAAGAGGGCCCACGTGGAGGGCAAGGCATATCCCTCTTAGATTGAAGAAAGGTCATTGTCCCAGTTTCAGCATAAACATCCTGGTTTTTCCACGGTGTAGCTCGACCTATCTCCTCCCCTCCATGCATCGACTTGCTGCAAAACCTTGTCACCCCACCCTTCTACCCCTGAGAGATTTATTGTGCCTCCTAATGGCATGGGGCACAAAGGAGGACCTCAATCTCTCTGTTGAGGTATTCTTGAGGTATTCAGTCTACCTCAAGGTGTTCCTCTGCTGGCAGAAGGCAGTATGCAGGGGATGGCTGGTTTTCTCCACGATTACCGTGGTTTGGAACATGGTCCAACTTTCCAGAACTTTCTCCACAGAGTCCAGGCTCTGATGGACCACTGAACCTGCACTGTGGATGAGTCAGTTAACGTGTTCCATGTCCCTTTTCCTGGCCCCACCACCCCAACCCATAATGGCATAGGACAGCACAAGACTTCAATAAACATAACTCCTCCACCTGGGAGAAAGGCTCACCACTGACCCGAATAAGGTGGGCCACGTTCTTCAATCATGGGTCAGGGAGTTCCTCTGCAACCTCCTTCAGTTCACCACCATGGCATGTACACGAACACTTCTGGATCCCAATGTGCATATGTTTCGTCTCATGTCGTTTGCATCTGAGGGGTTGCAAACGACATTTCATATATTTCTACATTTCTAGCAAAAGCAGTCCAAAGGTAAAATCTCATGTTTCTCAGTGGAATTATGCAAATTATGATACTTTGCATTTTAATAGAATCTACAGTAATTACTTTTCGCTGTCCCACAACATAAATTATGGAGAGATATAATCATCTCAGCTTTAAAAATTCATAATTATAAATTAGGATAAAAAAGTGGACACTTACTTGACTTGATATTCTTATGAGCTCATTATATTGCTCCCATGACAAATTTCAAACCTTTTCATTTTTTAATTTTTATCTTTGCTTTTGTTTTCTGTAGAAATGCTAAAGACATGGTGATGAACACATGTGTCGGTCATCTGCTGAGAACCAAGAGTTCAGAACATTCAGATGGTGGGTTAACAGCAGGCGTGTCTGTATTGGACAGTCCTCTCCTGATCTAAAGATTTGCAGTACTTCTGCTTTCAACAAGCTAAAGCAAACAGATCCCCTGAAAGTATGAACTTCATAAAAGATTTATGAGGACCATGTTGTTTAACATATGAAGACTATCAATTAACCCAGGCCAATTTTCACATTTATGATGCATTCAGTCCTTGACTGTATGTGCATGCCAGTAGCAGCAGCTGGTGTGTCTCGCAAAATGATCTGTCAACTGGGATGGAAACCCTTCTAATACAAAAAATAATTGGTTGGAGAGATAGCCTGGGTAGCAATACATACAACATACAACAGTTAAAGCACAGGTAGACTTACACTCATTCGTTTTTTCATATAACGATTGTATTCAACTGTAGTTCTGTTCCCAATAATAATTTGCCTAATTTAATCAAACCCAAAATCAAACCAGGGAAAGTCTTTTTTAATTTCAGGCAGACAACTCACGATTTAAAACATTTCATTATTAAAATTGCAGCAGTAATAGAACAGATTTTGAATTTAGCATCTAGGCTCTGACCTCATCGCTCCTCACAGCTACATGATTTATATGATTATAGTTGGGGTCAGGAAAATAACGCTCTTTTGCTGTCAAATGGTCAGGCATTAATAGTCAAGGGGGGATGTCGGAAATTGTTGCAGCTTATACAGACTGCTAATATGAGAGCTTGGTGATGATGTTTAATGAAAATAAGCCTGCTATGTGCATATGCGTATTACACATGTTGCAGGATGTACTTGCAAACTTTGAAGGGATCATTTTCTCTCATTTTCATTCTCTAACAATAAATAGATTTTGTTTTACTGTTTGGCAGCATGGAGGTCTCTTTCATGTCACTACAACACTTCATTTTGCGTCACTTGTATGTAATCATATCATTTAAGGTTTGGTGGATATTTGATATAGAACTCTCATTGAACAAAGACGTACAACTTAAAATCCATCAACGAAACATGAAATAACATGTTGAATGACTCACAAGAAAACCTGATTGAACCATTTAACACAGACAGGAGAACAACACTGGTAGTAATTGAGACAGTCAGAGTTAATGGTCAGAGCTAATAGTGCGGCCCATGGCTTGAGCCCCTGCATGTGAGTGAGATTCATCAGGTAACTCAATGACAATGCCAAATTAATACAATTCACTCACCTAACATTTTAGCAAAATCGTTTACCTAACTACAGTATATGTTCTTCATGTTGAGAAAAGTGTGTTGTTATAATACTAATAAATAATTTCTAAACAAATAAAACTGTTTGATGTCATTTATGTAACAGTCTGCACTGGTGAAAGTTACAAATGACTGTGTAGTAAAGATCAAACCACACCTTCATGTCCTGGGCGTGACCTTGTGACTTGCGAGGGAAGGGCCCTTCCACGGCAGCCAGAACCCATGACCAAGGACAACAGTTTTACTACAGATGAGGACAAGAATTATTTTGAAAACAAGGGTAACATTCCATACAGGAACATGCCAAAGTAGGGAGGAACAGCACACTACTGGACTTTGTCCACGTTCGAGAGACCTTAAAGCAAACACAAAATAAGCCATCAACCACAAATATCGCAGCTAGTCCAGCTAATCAGCAAGCCCTGTGGCATTTAAAAGACAGAGTGTTAAAACTGAAGAGGACAGAGAAACAGATGATGCACGTCAAACTGTATTTGATCAAACATGGCAATAATAGCAAGAGACAGCGAGGACAGAGAAGAGAGAGAGTGGAGCATGAAATGTCGAGACCAGGGCTTTGAACCAGAATTTTTTTCCAATCGAACAGAAAAAGAATTACAACGTTTCCGGTTTTGCATTCCACCCATAAACTGACGTTCCTGAACCGGTTAGAACAAAAAAATAACGTTCCTGAACCGGTTAATAACGTACCTTTAAAATATAAATATGTAGGTGCCGTATGTTGAGCACCATAAGACGCGATTAAAAGCCTTAAAAATTTTCAAAAATCAACGCTGCACCTTTTAACATTAAGCATCTTATGTGTACCAAAATCTGTAAAAATGTTTTTGTGTGACTTTAGTCAGCGCTCCGCCAGATCGGCCATTGTCCCCCGACATAGGACGTAATACGTCACTACGTACGCTGGCAGCGATAAACCAATCAGAGAACATGACGAGAGGCTACGTCCGGTACACCTCCGTAGGTACCGGTCTACAGTATTTGCCGGTACTGTACCACAGGTATGCTGCATCACCAAATTTGTTTGGCTAAAGACCCCCGACAATGGCGTCAGTGAAGAGACACGCTTACGACGCACAATGTAATTTCCAGGCTATCAGTTCCGGTTGTTCCGGTTCACGTAAAGAGACCGGGTGGCTTTTTTCACGCTTCGCGATCTCTCTTGATCTGTGACTCCATGCACGCCCATACCACCGCTTCTGTCAAAAACACGTCAAGCGGCTGAATTCGGAGCTTGCCATCATCCTGGGAGGATTAACGAAAGAGCTCCAACCGCTGGACATCGGTGTAAACAGAGCCTTTAAAGTTAAGCTGTGTGTGTCGTGGAGTGATGGATGAAACGGTGAATACACGTTTGCCAGGACTGGGGGGCAGTGCCGAGCGAGTTACGACACAATATGTGCGTGTATCGTGGATGCCTGGACTAACGGATCAGCTTCGACTTTTGTCCGATGTTTTGCAAAAGCTGGCATCATTACTGGACAGCCACCCAGAAACCAGACGGTTAGCGATAGTGAAATTGCTATTCAATGCAGACCAAAGGTGAGGACATAGAAGGATTTAGCACAGATTTATCAAAAAATAAAGAAAAACATATTTAAAAAATAATGTCGGTTCATTTTTTTAAATTAAAATATGTAGTACAACACAGTTCAACAACAGTCAGCAAGCATGCACCGAACAATAAGGTGAGCCGTGTGTAAAAGTACAGAAATAAACTCCGTAATTTAGACTTCTTTTCCTTTCGGCTTTTTCCTTCAGGGGTCACCACAGCGAATCAATTTCCTCCATCGAACCCTGTCCTTTGCATCCTCTTCTCTCACACCAACTACCTTCATGTCCTCTTTCACTATATCCATAAACCTCCTCTTTGGTCTTCCTCTAGGCCTCCTGCCTGGCACTTAAAAAGCAGCATCCTTCTACCAATATATCCAAACCAACTCAGTCTGGTCTCTCTGACTTTATCTCCAAAACCTCTAACATGTGCTGTCCCTCTGATGTACTCATTCCTGATCCTATCCATCCTGGTCACTCCCAGAGAGAACCTCAGCATCTTCATCTCTGCTACCTCCAACTCTGCCTCCTGTCTTTTCCTCAGTGACACTGTCTCTAGACCAAAAAACATCGCTGGTCTCACCACAATTTTGTGCACCTTTCCTTTCATTTTAGCTGAAACTCTTCTATCACACATCACACCTGACACTTTACTCCACCCGTTCTATCCTGCCTGTACACGCTTCTTCACCTAATTTCCACACACTCTCCATTGCTCTGGACTGTTGACCCTAAGTACTTAAAATCCTCCACCTTCTTGATCTCTTCTCCCTGTAACATCACTCTTCCACTTGGGTCCCTCTCATTCACACACGTACTCTGTCTTACTGCTAACCTTCATTCCTCTCCTTTCCAGGACAAACCTCCACCTCTCTAGCTTCTCCTCCACCTCTTCCCTACTCTCACTACAGATCACAATGCCATCTGCAAACGTCATAGTCCATGGAGATTCCTGTCTAACCTCGTCTGTCGCCCTGTCTATCACCACAGCAAACAAGAAGGACTCAGAGCTGATCCCTGATGCAGTCCCACCTCCACCTTGAACTCCTCTGTCACACGTACAGCAAACCTCACCACTGCCTTATAGTCCTCATACATGTACTGCACCGCTCTAACATACTTCTCTGCCACTCCAGACTTCCTCATACAATACCAAAGTTCCTCTCTGGGCACCCTGTCATAAGCTTTCTCCAGATCTACAAAAACACAATGCAGCTCCGTTTGGCCTTCTCTGTACTTCCCTATCAACATCCTCAAAGCAAATACTGCATCTGTAGTACTCTTTTTTTGGCATGAAACCATACTGCTGCTCACAAATGCTCACTTCTGCCCTTAGTCTAGCTTCCACTACTCTTTCCCATAACTTCATTGTATGGCTCATCAGCTTTATTCCTCTGTAGTTGCCACAACTCTGTACGTCTCCCTTGTTCTTAAAAATAGGCACCAGCACACTTCTCCATTCCTCAAGCATCTTCTCACTATCTAAGATCCTGTTGAACAACCCAGTCAGAAACTCTACTGCCACCTCTCCTAGACACTTCCAAACCTCTACAGGTATATCATCAGGACCGACTGCCTTTCCACTCTTCATCCTCTTCAGTGCCCTCCTCACTTCATTCTGACTAATTTTTGCTACTTCCTGGTCCACAACAGTCACCTCTTCTAGTCTTTGTTCTCTCTCATTTTCCACGTTCATCAACTCTTCAAAGTGCTCTTTCCATCTTCCCATCACACTACAGGCCCCTGTCAATAGACTTCCATCCCTATCCTTAATCACCCTAACATGCTGCAACTCCTTCCCATCTCTGTCTCTCTGTCTTGCCAACCGGTATAGATCAGTCTCTCCCTCCATACTGTCCAACCTAGCATACAAGTCATCATAAGCTTCTTGTTTGGCCTTTGCTACCTCTACCTTCACCTTACGCTGCATCTCCCTGTACTCCTGTCTACTCTCTTCAGTCCTCTCAGTGTCCCACTTCTTCTTAGCTAACATCTTTCTCTGTATACACTCATGTACCTCCTCATTCCACCACCAAGTCTCCTTATTTACTTTCCTTCCAGATGACATACCAAATACTCTCCTACCTGTCTCCCTGATCACATTAGCTGTAGTTTTCCAGTCATCTGGAAGCATCTCCTGGCCACCCAGAGCCTGTCTCAACTCCTTCCTAAAAGTCATGTAACACTCTTCCTTTTTCAGCTTCCACCATTTCGTCTTCTGCTCTGCCTTTGCCCTCTTCATCTTCCTCACCACCAGAGTCATCCTGCAGACCACCGTCCTATGCTATTTGGCTACACTCTCGCCTACCACTACTTTGCAGTCACTGATCTCCTTCAGATTACACCGTCTACACAAGATGTAGTCTACCTGTGTGCTCCTACCTCCACTCTTATAGGTCACCCTATGTTCCTGCCTCTTCTGGAAGAAAGTATTCACTATAGCCATTTCCATTCTTTTTGCAAAGTCAACTACCATCTGTCCTTCTGCGTTCCTTTCCTGGATACCAAACCTGCCCATCACCTCCTCATCACCTCTATTTCCTGCACCAACATGTCCATTGAAGTCTGCACCAAAGACAACTCTCTCACTTCTAGACTGACTTCTAGACTAGACTCTCACTTCTGGACTTCTCACTTCTAGACTGCGCCTCTTTATACAATGCGCCGAATGGTGCGCACTATATGGTAACTTAAGGACTTTTAAATTGGCAACTAAAGCAATTAGTTTATATATTATTGACTATAATTATAGATGTAAACAGTACCACAGCACTACACCTCTGCTTTATGACAGTTACAATTGTAGTTACGCCTTATGCCTCCTACTTAGACACTACATGAAATAAGACAAGAATAACTTCGGCCATGTCATTTATTGCTGAACAACAGATCTTCATTGTGCTTCTCCCATATCTCGATATTGCTACAAAGCGCTGGCAGTACGGGAACACACTGCACTGAAAATGACTGCAGCCAATGAGTTCATGTCTAAATCATACATTTTTGAGATCATACTGTAGTGTTTACCTGTTATGATTAAATAGTGACTGGGAGATTGCCCTTATCTTCACTGCTGCTGATGGCCGTTACTCTCTCCGCTCTCATCCCGCGTCCAGTGAATGACAGGAAGTGAAACATGATGTAGATGCCAGCTCTTTGTGGCAGCTATAGCCTTTATAGTATGTTTGTTTATTGTATGGTCACGTATGGGGATGCGCGTCACGTGGTGGTGGTACGTCAGCACCGGTAGTAGTAAAATCAGCTGTTCACCTGGCAGGACTTTGGTTTGAATGAGAGGGTGAATGGGGAAGTGCTACTTTTTGCTGACCGCTTTTTGTTCTTTTGTCGTATATTGAATCGCTGCCTTCCCCCCATGTAAGCATTTATTATCAGTAATAAATTTACAAAACGCAGTACTCTGGAGGAGTGATCATTGACACTTTGACAGCCAGCGCGTTGGGCAAGGTATTGTTTTTCCCATACTCAGCCTCTCGGCGACTAAGTTGTTCAGGATAGTCATGAGGTCAAATATTTTTTTCAAGAACGTAAAAAAACCTGGTATTAACCGGTTTACAATTATTTTCTGTTCCGATTCTGTTCCGGAACATTAAAAAATGTAAAGTCTTTGGTTTCGTTTTTGTTCCTGCCAAAATACCAAAAGTTTTCATTTTCGTTCCATGAACTGGTTTGAAGCCCTGGTTGAGACTGAGAAAGGAACTAGAAGAAGTAAGACAAGGAAGAGAAGCACAAGTTGTAAGTGCTGTAAGTTAGGGGGAAGGGATATCAGCGGTCCCTGGTGGAACGTCACGAGAGCGATAGAAAGTTGATAAGGAAGACAGTAGAGGATGTTGAAGAAAGAGCACAGTTAAGCAGGGAAAGAGAAGAGAGAGATGTTGCCACTTCTATGACAAATACCAGAAGAAATTTTGTGATTTAGAAACAGACTTGCAAAAAATACAGTTGCAATTCATTTAAGCTCAACTGCAAACTAACAAGAATAAAACCAAGACACAAATGATTCCTTGTCCCAAATTGGGCAGGAAGATGTGCACTTGTGTGTCCCATTTCTCCCATACAGATTCACAATGTGTCCGAGGCTGAGGTGACGACTTGGTCACACCTGAGCTCATATACCAAGATTCTGGAGGACAGTCCAGTCTACACAGATGCTATTGGTATCCTACAAAGAGTTCCAGATGAGTATAAATTGACAAATCAAATTGCAGGTGACTGAGTCAATCATTGTTTGGATCACCCCCAATAAAAACATTGACAGGATTTATTATGTCCATTACATCGTTCAACGTCTGACAAATTTCACTTTGAAGCTGTACATTCTAAATTGTTTGCCACCTCATTCGTTGCTTATCAAAATGGAATTGCTCTAGACTCTGTATTGGCAAAATAAAGTTTTTTTTGTTTTCTGTGGATGTCGTTATATTCCTTGCATACGATGGATAATCCTAAGAAGCATTGATCGGGCGTTGGGCAGACTGGAAACGCCCCCGTCATATCAGAAGGCAGAGTGGGAGGCCCAGTTGGGGCCCGACTCCAACGGCTGGGCATCATCAATCCCTTGGCTGAAGAAGAGGACCAGCTTTAGTCATGGTATACAATTCACATTCACAATGTTGCTAATGTTAATACATGTTTACGCTTGTGCAGGCAGTTTTGTTGGTAAGTTTGTGCTCATGGCTCATGTGAGGGCTGTGGAGGTAATAGGGTTGTTAACGTTGCTTTAGCTACCACAGACCCCGATAATTAAGCCTTGCTGAGTCCCTAGGGTACATAGGGAAGGTTAACTTCCATGATTTCTAGCTGAAAACACATTGTTATAGACATTTCCACATTGTTACACACACTCTTTACTGCCTGTGAAGCGGGGTGTAAGCTAAATCCCTCTAGGGGGTGGGGAGCCATGTTCTCAGCAGTTGGAGTAAACATATACAGTAGGATACATATAGGATCACCACATTGAGTTTGTGAGGTGACCCGGTTGGGCCACCTCAACAGGGGGAGTTGTTGGGAATTTCTATTTAACTATGGAAATGACCACAAAATGCATCTGCTTACACAGACATAGATAGCACAACACTTAGTCCTGTCTACCACATAGTTTTCTAAACATAGAAGTACAGAGCACGCACCATAAATAGATAACTGATACATGAGAGGCTGAGTCAGGTAGCTGGTGAGCTCACAAGTTCTCAAGGAGAACTTATGGTAGACACTATGGCAGACACCATCAAGATCATGGTCAATGAACATTCTAATGATGAGCTCATCCTTCAAGGAGAGTCTAACCCAAACACTATAAAGATCAATTCCAACGAACATTCGGGGCTCTTCTCCAGAGGTTTGTTGCTGCGTCTGTTGCAGCAACAAACCTGCAACAGACGCAGTTGGTGAGGATACAGTGCTGTATCCTCACCAACTTGGTATATCAAAAAGAAGTTCAGGATTTTACAATTTGTCTCATCATTGAAGATACACCTCTCAACTGAACTAAAGAACCGAAGAGGGTTTTATTCAGAGTAAAACCCTAACAATCCATCTACTAACTAGTGGTGATGTCCCAAAGCACAACTCGTAACTTGGATTTTCGCTTGCTTGTCGAACAAAAATGAGGAATGAACAATGGCTTTTATCTAAAAAAAACTTCTATGTCGAAATAATAATTTTCAGTCTTATAGTGACAATTGGCAGCGGAATTGACTGGTCCCAAATTGACCGTAGGCGAGAGTGTGTGCGTGCATATTTGTCTGCGTCTCTGTGTGGCTCTGCAGCGCACTGGCATTGTGCCCAGAGTTGTACAGTGTCAAGACTGACTGTTGCCTGCTCTTCATTAGATTTGTTTGTCTTACTAAGCTGATAACCCAAACCCTTATAACCTGAACTGATAACTTCTGAACTCTGATTTTAATTAAAAACAAACTTTAACTCTCTACCTGCATACTCTCTTGTCATTCTTTTGGGTTCTTTTATCAGTAGCGTTTCATTGTCAGTCATTAAGTGGCTTAACAAGACTGTCATATTATGACAGCAATGGCCTGTAACCTGCCTGCAGCTCACATGAATAATTAGCTTGAAATTACTTACCAATGCAATTGCATAGCTGTTGTGGTTCTTGATGCAGGAAATCAACAGAGATATTTCGCAATTCCCGGGACACCTCATCACCCAGGTAAGACGTCACTAACCATGTGAGAGACAAACTCTCCCCTATTTAAAAAGAAAAGAAAAAGTCACCACCAAAAAAAAGTCACACACACTCATATTTTGTCGGATCGCCTTTAGCTTTGCGTACAGCACGCATTCCCTGGGACATTGTTTTGCTAAGCTACTGCAATATCACAAGATTTATTTCCATCCAGGGATTCATTATTTTTTCATCAAGATCTTGCATGGATGATGGTGGAATCTGTCCTAACCCTACCCCTACAGCTAACCCCAAACCTTACTCTTTACCCTAACCCTAACCCGAATGTGAAGCTCCAAAGGAGTACTTAACCCTGACCCTAAGCCTAACTCTAACCCAAACCCGAACCTCTGACACAAACCCTAACCATGTACCCCTAACACTTACCCTAACCCTCAAATGAACCCCAAACACAGCTCCACACTAGACCCCAAACCTACCCAACTTTGAAGCTCCAAGTGAGTTCCTGATCCTAACTCCGACCCTCACACTCACCATTAACCCTAACCCAAACCCCTAACCCTAACCCACTAACTCTAAACCTAAACTTAAACCCTTACTCCAACCCTAGCCCTAATCCCTAACCCAAACCCTCTAACCCTAAAACTAACCTTAAAACATTACTCCTTACCCTAACCCCTAACCCATCCCCTTAAACCTACCCCTAACCCATGCATAAATCATTAACCCCAATCCTAATGCTAACTCTTAACCTTAACCATTAACCCTTTAACCCTAACCCATAACCCTTAACCCTAATGCCATTCCTGACCCTAACCCTAATCTTAAACACAACCCCAACCCTAAGGCCTAACCGTGAGCCTGAACCCTCATCCTAACCCTTACCCCTCACATCCTAAATATAACCCTGAAACCCGAAACCTAACCCTGACCTGACACTAACCCTAAACGTAACCCGAATGCCTGAAACTAACTCTGACCATAACACTACCCGTAACCCCTAACCCAAACCCTAAACCTAACAACCTAACCTAACCCTAATATTAATCCTGAACCTAACCATAATTCTAATCACCTACTAACCCTCACTCTAACCCTAACCGTTAACTCTATCCAACCCTAACCCAAACCCTAGCCCCCAAACTCTCTCCCTAACCCCAAACCACAAATCCAAACCCAAACTCTAAAACTAACTGAACTGTGAAGTTCCAAGTTCCCCAACCCTGTTAACTTAAAACCAAGATATGACAAACTGTATACACATTGACCTCTTAATATGACTTATAATATCACCTATAGTCACAGAATGTTGTTAGAATTATGTGCTGTAATAAAGTTCAGTGTGGGCATGCGGTGACTTTTCTGCGCGGTGGGGGCTGAGCGGTGTGTTCAAGGATAACAGAAAACTGTTTATATTATGACTGTGCATCTGGGTCTCCTCAAGGATGAGAAAGGAACATCATATGGGAGTCAAGATAGACTGAAACTTCTCAGCAGACAGCAGCTGTCTGGGTCAGGTAGTTGTGTACGCCCATGAAATATAAAAGCTTATGTGTTGCTTTGCATCGTTGTACTTTGCAGGGAGCATTCTTCTGTAAGCCAAAGTACCCATGAATATTCTGTTTCAATAAAACTTCGAAGATTTGAGGAATATCAAGTGTCCTGTTTATTTAACCAACGATCCTGCCATTGTCCAAGTCAAGAGAAAACGAACACAAGGAGGGACTTCGAGGTCGATTGTCCAGCCGGACAAGGTCCATCTCCTTCAATGTTAATATAACTTGTTCCAGACATTTTTTCAGGATTACCACACAATTATAAATAAAGCCATTTAGGAACTGTAGTACCTAAATTTACCACATGATCGTGACAAGGGACCACCTGCCAACGAAGTAATTCAGTAGGCAGATAGAACACAAGAATTCTCATCCATCCATTCATCCTCCATTTTCTTTCACCGCTTCATCTGCTGTCGTGGGTCACGGGAAGCTGGAGCTCCCCGTAACCCGCGACTCACACCCAGCTGGCTTAGGGCATGAGGCAGGGAAAATTTAGGGCACAATGCCAGTGCGCCGCAGAGCCACACAGAGATACAGACAACCACGCACGCTCACACTCACACTCACACTCACAGACTATGGGCATCTGGAAAGGTCAATTAACCTGAAGTGCATATTTTGGAGGTGGGAGGAAGTCGGAGAACCCAGCAAGAACCTGGAGAGAACCCACTCAGACACGGGGAGAACATGCAAACTCCACACAGAGTGGGACGAAAACCCGGAACTGTAGACGGTTTTATAATACCAGGAAAACATCAGCAGACGTTATGTGCGTTTAGATGCATATACAATGATACCTCTACTTACGATTGTCTCTACTTACGAAATTTTCTACTTACAAAATTTCTCAGCAGGAAAATATTACCTCTACTTACGAAAGAAATTTCGACTTACGTAATGTAAAAACACAGTATCGGCCGATACTCGAATCTCCCACAGGTTCCTGGACGCAACATTCTCATAGCTGCTCTGCCATTGGCTATTACCTATTACGTATCTTCCTGGCATCCCATTGGCTAAGAGGGATACCACTCCACCTCTGTGTGGAGCTAGATCGGTGCTTATGCAGTGTCTTCGGCATTTGGCATAGACCATTGAGGTAGACTGATAGTTTTGCGCAAATATAATAACTTTTTGGGTACGTTTTCGCTATGGATCCCAAGAAAGTGACGGAGAAAAGAGTTTTTTTGTCCATACAAACAAAGCAAGAGATCATGGAAAAGCATGAGAAAGGGATGCGTTTGGTTGATCCCGCCAAAGAATATGGCCGTAAAGCATCTACAATCGCCACGTTATTAAAACTAAAGGAAGTTTAAGGACCCAGGACACACTGGAGAGATTATGTCTCCCGGCTGGCCTGGGAACGCCTTGGGATTCTCCCGGAGGAGCTGGACGAAGTGGCTAGGGAGAGGGAAGTCTGGGTTTCCCTAATTAAGCTGCTGCCCCCGCGACCTGAACCCGGATAAGCGGAAGACGATGGATGGATGAATGGATGGAAGTTTAAGGAGTTTAAGGCATCGCGTGGGTGGTTGGAGAACTTCAAAAGGAGGACTAAAATTCACTCTGTTGTTCAGCATCGTGAGATAGGAGCACATGAACCAAAGAGGGCAAAAAACAATGAGGACAGCTGTTAAAAGGTAAATGACCGTCATTATTATTCTTTACTCTATTGTTTGTTTTTTTCGTTATGCACAACTCTCATTTGTTGTGTAATAATCTAATCGTAACATGTATTAGTTACATGTTTTGATGCATTTTTATGCTTTATAAAACATTTATGTCGGAATTTTTGTGGGCTTGGAACGGATTAGGGAATTTGCATGGAAAACGAGTCTCTACTTACGTAATTTTCTACTTACGTAATTTCTTCCGGAACCAATTAATTTCGTTAGAGGGCGAAATTGGCAAAGTCTGCTGAAGCAAACTGTGGACCATTATCAGTTACCAATATTTCAGGAACTCCAAATCTGGTGAAGATCACTTTCAGTCATTCCACAGTTGTTGATGTTGTTAGAGTTGGGAGGTTTGCTACCTACATATATCGTGAGTAGTTAATCTACCACCATGATGTACCATTCCTCCACTGAAAGATATCAGCTGCCAAAGGCTCAGTCTTTGTCTGTAGATACTGGCCGCACATTTCACACCTTTCCACAATCTCTTTGATTTGTTGTGCTATCCCTGGCCACCATAGGGATTCTTGTGTCCTTGCCACACACTTTGTCACTCCCTGATGGCCTTCGTGCAGTTTTTCCAACATTTCTCTCTGCATGCTTTCAGAGATCAGGATCCTCACACCTTTGAGAAGCAGGCCCTCTGCCATGTGGAAGTCATTACTTTCAGGCCAGAATGGCAGAAGATGCACGGGGACGCTTCTCCTGTGAGGGGGCCAGCCATTCACCGTGTATGGTTTCAGCTGCTTGCAGATGCTGTCTGTGCTCTGAGCCTCCCTGATATGAGCTAGCTTACTTTAAGTGGCAGGCAGATGTCGTAAAATATGGTCAATGTAGGCACAGCATTCATTTTCCAAGCTGTAGTTGGCCTCTCTGGTCTCTTGTCCTTGGGGAGCTCTTGAGAGAGCGTGAGCAGTGACAAGTTGTTTGCCCGGAACATGTATGATTCTGTTGTTGAATCTCAACAGTCTTAGTCTGAATCTGAGAATTCTTGGAGGTAAATCATCTAATGACCGAGAGCCCAACAGTGAGATTAAAGGTTTATGGTCAGTTCTCACTGTGAAGTCCAAGCCAAGCAGATAAGCGCTGTGTCGCTCTCAGCCCCATGTTACTGCTAGGGCTTCTTTTTCAATCTGTGCGTATTGGACCTCTTTGGGTGTCAGGCTCCGTGATAAGTAAACCACCAGTCTCTACCCAGCGTCTGTTTGCTGCTGCATGAGGACCGCCCCAAGCCCATATGAGGATTCATCCACTGATACCATTGTCTCCAGTTTAGGACTGTATTGTGCAAGGACTGGAGGTGAACTTAGCTCCTTTTTAATCTGCTCAAAGGCCGTTTTCTGTTGTGCATCCCAGGTCCATACGCTGTCGCTTTTTAACAGATCATGTAAGGGTTTTGAAAGGACTGGTAGACTGGGTGAAAACTTGCCTACATGATTTGCCATGCCCATGAAACAGCTGACCTCTTCCACATTACGAGATTCAGGCATTTTCCCAATGGCACTGATTTTGTCTGGATCAGCCTCAATTCCTGTTGCACTTATGTTATGTCCCAAGAATTTAACTTTCTCCACTGCAAATTCACATTTTTCATTGAGGGTAAGGTCTGCTTTTTCACACTTTTTAAGTACCTCCTGCTGCCTTTCATCATGTTCCACCCTGTCCTTTCCATAGACCAGGATATCATCTGCATGACACAGAGCACCCTTTGTCCCTACGATGCAGTATCTTCCGAAGGGGGTTATAAAAGTCATCAAAGGCTGTGACTTCTCGTGCAGAAGAACCTGCCAGAAACCAGATGTTGCATGTAATTTCGAGAAGCCTTTTGCCCCTTCTAGCTGTGCTTGCGGCCACAAGCTGGGCTCCTCAAAGTTGAAGTTACCAGGAGGTGCAACGGTAAATATCTGATCCATCATTCTCTCCTCTTTCACTCCGGGCCATGATGTGCCTTGCTGCTCACTGTTAGCTATAGCCTAGCCACCGCGCTAGCCAGGTAAACAATGCCTGTTTCCACCGGACTATCACGGACCTTTCTCCACTCAAATACCACTAACCTGCACCTACTTTATCTTCACAGTAGGGATCCCACTTCTGACACCATGTAGGTTTTATAATACCAGGAAAGAGTCAGCAGAGGTTATGTGCATTTAGATGCATATACTGTACTTTACTGCAGGCTGTCAACACAACACTCACCTACTGTATTTCCAAGGCGCCGCCTAGCGGGCACATATGGTATTACACTGAACTTCAGTACAGGAACCACCTTGCTGTGCGGCGACAGCGCTACCTTCCTCTTTGATAAAGCTTACAATTACGAACAACACATTCCATTAGGTAAGCTACTATAGGCCTTGACTGCTGAGGCCATTTTTCTCTGTCTCTCCCGTTAAAGGGAGTTACACTATTTACTTTAGGAGCTTCTGTCATTTCTCTTTCTTTGCTTTTCCTGCTACTATTACATTGACCCTTCAAATGCTTGCAATCTACTGCCACTGTCAATGTGCTTCTGCTCGACTGGTGGGGAACAAGAATAGAAGACAAGAAATCCAAAGGCCTGAAAATCCCACCCCACTTCAGCAACTAGAGCATGATTATGACTGCAAATTCTACCTGCCATTATCTCTGTCTTTCTCTCTTTTCCTTACCCTGTATCTATCCCCACTGCATTTCCTTTCACCCCCAATTGGTCAAGGCGGATGACCGCCCTCCAGAGTCTGGGTCCTTCCCGGAGTTTCTTCGTCAATGAGGGAGTTTTTCCCCGCCGCTGTCGCTTATGCTTGCTCTAGAGGTTCCTGTTGGGTGTCTGTCTGTTAAAGGACTTTGAAATGTCTGCTGATGTGATTAAGCACTATTCAAATAAAGGTTGATCGGAAACAAGGACGACCTGAAGGCTGTACAGAGGGAGCTGAGGAGGAAGATCAGAGAAGGGAAAAACATGTACAGGAGGAAGATGGAGGACCAGCTGCAGCAGAGCAATGTCAGCGAGGTGTGGAGGGGCCTGAAGACCATCTCAGGCCATAAAGGATCCGACCGCCAGGTCACTGGGGACCAGAAGTGGGCAGATAACCTGAACGAATTTTTCAATAGATTTGATCAGGCATCCACCCCCTCCCCCAGCCCAGCCCTCCACCCTGTAGCCCCCTCCTTCCCCTGCCCCCCTCCAACACCACCACATCCCCTCCCCCTCCCCCTCTACAACAATCAGCTCACGGCCACCCCCCACTGCTCAGGTCATGTTACAGCCACCCACTACAGTTCACCTCTTCAACCCACCCCCCTCACCCACACCCCACAGCACACAGTCCCCCTGCTCCACCCTGTCCCTCACCGAGTCCCAGGTGAGAAACCAGCTCCGGAAGATTAAGGCGAGGAAGGCTGCGGGTCCAGACGGCATCAGCTCCAGGCTCCTGAAATCCTGTGCAGACCAGCTGTGTGGGATTGTTGGACACATGTTCAACATGAGCCTGAAGCTGGGAAGGGTTCCACAGCTGTGGAAAACATCCTGCTTGGTTCCCGTGCCCAAGACTCCGCACCCCAAGGACCTAAACAGCTACAGGCCGGTGGCGTCCCACCGTATGAAGACCCTGGAGTGTCTGGTCCTATGTCATCTACGCCCCCTGGTGAGCTCATCACTGGATCCACTCCAGTTCGCTTACCAGCCTGCCATCGGGGTGGATGACGCCGTCATTTTCCTCCAAGATCAAGCTCTGTCTCACCTGGAGAAGCCGGGGAGCACTGTGAGGATCATGTTTTTTGATTTCTCCAGTGCTTTCAATACTATACAACCAGCTCTTTTGAGGGACAGACTGGAGATCACCGGGTTGGACCACCGCCTCACGGACTGGATATTGGACTATTTGACCAATCGCCTGCAGTTCGTGAGGACTCTGTGTCAAACACGGTTGTCTGCAGCACGGGGGCACCACAGGGAACGGTCCTGGCTCCGTTCCTGTTCACTCTCTACACTGCAGACTTCTCCTACAACTCCCCCACATGTCACCTGCAGAAGTTCTCTGATGACTCTGCAATCGTCGGCCTCATCACCGATGGGGACGACAGAGAGTACAGAGAACTGACCCAGGACTTTGTGGACTGGTGCCAGCGGAACCGCCTCCAGATCAATGCGGGTAAAACAAAGGAGCTGGTGGTGGATTTCCGCAGGCGATCACTCTGCCCGATTACACCGGTGAATATCCAGGGTACGGACATCGAGGTGGTGTCCTTGTACAAATACCTGGGTGTTCACCTGAACAATAAACTGGACTGGAGTACAAACACTCACTCCCTCAACAAAAAAGGTCAGAGCAGACTCTATCTGCTCAGGAGGCTGAGGTCTTTTGGAGTGCGTGGGCCACTCCTAAAGACTCTACGACACAGTAGTAGCCTCAGCTATTTTTCATGGGGTGGTCTGCTGGGGCAGTAGCATTGCTGCGGCCGACAGGAAGAGACTGGATAGGCTGATTAGGAGGGCAGGTTGTGTCCTAGGATGCTCTCTGGACTCAGTGGAGGTGGTGGTGGAGAGGAGGATGATAGCCAAACTGTCATCGATGATGAAGAACAACTCCCACCCTCTACAGGGCACATTTAGATCACTAGAGAACTCTTTCAGCGATAGGTTGCTTCACCCAAGATGCGTGAGGGAACGCTATCGCAGGTCCTTCCTGCCCACGGCCGCCAGAGTCCACAACCAGCAAACCTCCCAGCAGACTTCAGAGAACTCAAAGAACTCACAGAATTCAAAGAACAAAACACTGTAATTCAGGATGAACAATGTAATCTTCAGTCTGTAGTATTTTTTGATGTGTAAATATAACTGTAAATTTCTGATATGATATATGTTAATATGGCTACAATATGTGAATATGTAAATTTCATATTTTGCAAATGTTAATATGTATGTATATTAAGTATTTATGTATGATCCCCCCGCGGCCATAATCACACAAATTTCCCCACTGTGGGACAATAAAGGTTTTATTATTATTATTATTGATTGATTGATGGCATTGAGATGGCATTGAGATGCTCAAATGGACGGCATTAGAGCATCCCAATCAGTGGTTGTAGTAGAATGTATGAAGAAAGGGCTGTGGCTTCCTTTTTTCATCTGGCATCGGGTTAAGTGCCAGTAAAGTGTGTATTCACAGACACACTTTACTATAGTGTACACCCTGTATTTACATACAGGACTTGGGGCGGTCCTCATGCAGCAGCAAACAGACGCTGGGTGGAGACCAGTGGTTTACTTATCACGGAGCCTGACACCCAAAGAGGTCCAATACGCACAGATTGAAAAAGAAGCCCTAGCAGTAACATGGGCCTGAGAGCGACACAGCTCATATCTGCTTGGCTTGGACTTCACAGTGAGAACTGACCATAAACCTTTAATCTCACTGTTGGGCTGTAAACTCCAGGTAAACATCAGATGGGTACAAATGGACATTAAACCTAACAAGTCTCGTAGTATCTCCCTCATCAAAGGCCAACTATACATCAATGATGAGCCAATACCAACAATACAAGAGAAGCCCATGAAAACCCTTGCTCGCTGGTACAATGGAGATCTCAAAGATACCAGGCAGGTGGAACCACTAAGGTTCACTGGCCTTAAGCATATTAACAACACTGCTCTCTTAGGAAAGCCGAAGCTGTGGTGCTTACACATTCATTCATTTACGTTCCTCGCAGACACCAGTTCTGGGTCGCACTTGGATACACTGCCTGCTGGTGGGAGAACTCTGTGATGGAGATTGTCCTCCAGGAGAAACGCCGTGAATATCCACACGTCCCGGTCCCGGGAGTTGTTTGGCTTATAAACATGTTGATCAATGCACTTATGCGGATATGTGTGGACATAGCCTGATTCAGGTAGTGGTTTGGTTTGTGCCACGAGTTTTGAAAGTGATATAAGGCCGGTGTTTTCTAAAGCAGGGGAAATAATGTAAAAAAAAAAAAAAAAGAAATCACCTAAGACTTGCCACAGTGGACAAAAATGTTGTTTTTAAATAAAAACCAATGATAAAACCCAAGCATGATCACTGGATATACCTCAACGTTACAAAAGCACAATAATTGTCCATACCTCAACCAATGGCAACACCCTCCCCTCACTGTACATGTTTACTGTATTTTCATTTTTGTCATGTCCAAATGATCATTTTCCATACTGACAGTGTGTGTGTGTGTGTGTGTGTGTATACTGTATATGTGTGCAAGCATTTGAAAAGTAATTTCCCCACGGGAATTATTAATAGATTTATTTGATTTTTTATTTTTTACACACACACACACGCACACACACACACGCACGCACGCATGCACGCACGCACGCACACACACGCACACACACGCACACACATACACACACACACACACACACGGTGTACTGCCATCACTAAAATATACATGTTTTGAATACTTCCTTTATTCACAGGCTTTCTGTAAAATGCCACACACTTCAAACTCATGCCAACTGATATTTTAGCATCTGGTAGATGTTGTACTAGAACAAATGAAGCCTCATGAATCTTTGAACCGCAGTGAACCGATTGGGATGAAAAGCTTCGATGCTTCATGGGGCTTCATCTGCCCATCACTAACTGTTCATGGACTTCCCAGTTAATATAATTTTAGAGTGTCATAACTGTTCCAAAAATTTTCATGTTTTTGAGCAGAAAGTCCAAACAGCAGGAATGACACAGAAAACCATAACGATTTCTGAGTGAAACTAGCTGGCTAGCACGAACAGCCTGTCCAGCTATGGTTTCTATTTGGAATGGGACAATCGATGTATCCAAAATGCTCCTCGGGGATCTGACAAAAACAGTCTTTAAGTAACTACATACAGTTCTGTTCATGTAGTCAGCTAACAGAACTATCACTTCTCTAAAATTTCTTTTTCACTTGCTCTTTTGACGGGAACATTTTCTTTTATCGTTAGCTCCTTTCCCAATCTCATGATTAGCTTTCTTTCTCCAGTTACCCTGCTAACATTCATCCACGGCTTTGCAATGCCCGCCCTGCGCAATCCATGATTTGCCAACACAAAGTCGTTACGTCACCACGTTGAGTTTTGACTACGTTGGATGCGCTTGGTTTATAATGCCAATACGTT